>VXBJ01006458.1:2466849-2827241 GCA_013400055.1 Nycticryphes semicollaris | reverse complement strand
TTTTTTTTTTTTTTATTCAATAACTTTTGGTTTTCCCCATGTGATCTTTCTAACTGCTCTTCAGATTTCATTGAAAATTGCCATTCTCTGGAGATTTGGCCGGTTAATCAAGAAGTGAGAACATTAGTACAAAAGCCTGATGCTGGTATATTTGTGCTAGTTAAGACACAGGAAATAGGTCCCTTAGGAGCCGTTTCCTATCAAGTCTGATCGTACAGAGAGAGAACCTACTTTATGTTGCGAGGACCAAACAAACATTTATGAAACATGGCTGCCAGGAGACTAATAGCAACTCAGGTCTCTTCTTCCATAATCATTACAAAGAAGTACAAGAGAATAAATAAGGAAAGATGAAGGGAAGGGCATATTTTAATAACATAAGCATTATTTTGGTCTGTCCCAGTTGAGGAAAAAATACTGGTGTGCACTCCTACTGGAGCTTTACTTTATTGATAACGTGTCTTTCTCTACATTAAAACCCAAACTACCTGTTGGAAATTATAAACTGCTCCTCTCTGTTTGGTATTTGTAGTATTTTCACTCACAACACTAAAATTTTAAAAATCAAATGCTAGAAAACAAACAAGTATGAATTCTTCTTCAAAAACCAAGAGGCTGTTTATTGAAAGGCTTTCATTTGCATGGGGGTTTATGTCTGATACATTTATCACACGATGCTCACGCTGGTAGCTCTGCCCCTGTACAGCCATGCTTGCAATGTTTGCCATTTCAAGACCCTGCTTTTCTGTTGCAAACGCTAGTAAAAATGCTAAAAGTGTTGTATAATGAGAACATCCACCCCGTGCAAAAATACTTTGCTGCAGTTATTCTGCAGACTAGTAAAAATACAAACCAGATTTAATTACATTTAAAAGCTGGTTCCTTTGTGTAGCTCTTGTGTACCCATGTGAGCCCGTCTTTCTGCTGAGGCTGGGTCTCTTGTTCAGTTAACAACTTCACAAGTCAGAAAAAAAAAAATTCGTTTGTGTACAATGAGAACAGATTTACTACAATTTACAGCTGAATTTCCCAGACTTTCTCTTTTCACTGAATACATTAAATCTTGGCATGTTTGAGTGTGCTTTCCCAGGGAGGGCACCATGGTGGGGCTGAGCCGGCTGCAATGCTGGCTTGCACCTGCTGTGGGATGGGGCTGGGTAGGGATGGCTTTCCATAATCCCCTTCTCAGGACACTGACAATGCGGAGGATTATGCTCTCTTAAATTAATTGTAGGCATTGGCTAAGTCAGGGCAGGAAGATGGAGGTTTGGAAGGAGGAGCCTATACTTGGTGTTGAAGATGCAGGTAGAGACACAAGAGGAATGGATATAACACTTCAGGTTGCACAAGCGAACAAGGAGATTGGTGGTGAAATCTTCGCACAGCTCCTTGCACGTGTGTATTGTGATGATCTTTACTTGCAGCTTTCCTTTCTTCCGTGTCAGTTTGAATTTACTCAGTGCACGGGATATTTACTGTTTACGCAAGTGACGGGGCGGTTTTTACGCTTATTCAGTATTGCTGACCTCTCTGTGGAGTGCTGAAGTCATTTGAAAGTGGAGTAACTCTTTTTCATGTGACCATTATCACTAAAATACCCAATTGCTTTCTGGACAATAATGAAATAGTCATTCTACACTTCCCAACTGAAAAAAACCCCACCAAACCCAAACAGCATTACTCCCATTTTTTTCAGTTATTGGTAGAATGGAGAGGGTGCTTTAGAATTTGAGAGATGGGAAGAAGTGTTTGGAGAAGACAGATTTACAGAGAACTCCTCTGTGGCTCCAGAGCCCGTTTCCCATTGTGTCTGGCTGAAGTAGATTGTCATCAGCACTTACTCAGGCCAGGCACCTAGAAATGAAACGTGTAGGAATTTAAGTGACTATACTAACTTTATTCAGACTCCTTGGCTGCTATTGAGTTTTCTGCCTAAAGAAGATAGGGAATGTGAAGAAGTTCTGCTTACATTTTGGGGGAGTTCATTACAAGTGTATCGAACAGCAGAGATGAGTGGGAAAGTGCTTCTTTGAAGATGAAGTAGTGGCTGGTAGTAATTGTGGATTTATCAGAGGCAGAAGCTGATATTTTGGTAATGACAGATAAAATGTCCAGTAAGATAGGGAAGGCACGGCTGCTTTTGAGCTTTGGAAATAAAACGAGGCCACCTTCACTCAGAAATAATCTCAAAAAATGTAATTAAAGGGTCTGTTTGGGTTGATATATATTGAATAAAGTTCTGTTGGCAAGCATAATGCTAACATTTCTCAACACTAAGGATTTTGCAATCTTAAGAGGAAGGGAAATAGGGAAAATTTCTTCAAAAAAATAAAACAAATTGGCAACTTTTCCTATGTATTTCATTAATGCTGTGCAGGTGAAGTGTGAAATGTTCTTTTCTGTATGCAAAACTCCTAGCACCAATAGTCTACTTTGATCACTTAAGAGTTTTTAAATCTTTAATTTTATTACAGAATTTGGAAAAATAATAATAAGATTTTTGTTTGGTTGGTTTTTGTGTGAAACAATAGCTTGACTTACTTTGGGACCTACATAAACTTTTTTTTTTTACTAATATTTGCAAGAAACTGCTACTGTGTGCACAACCTTGGCTCTTACAAGACATGGGAATTTTGTACACATCCATTTACAAGTAAAAATAACTCTTTGAAATACCTAATTCTCTTAAACTAAGATGAATTTGAAGAACTTTGCTTTCTTTTTGGTGCAGTTGTGTTTTTTGATCTCCGTGTAAGCAGCCTAAGTACATGACAAGGTGGCATATGCGCTCTGTGGACATGTCTGGTGGCACAGCAAGGCTTGAGTGAGAATCCCTGAGTGAGTGATCTCAGCAGAAGGGAACTGGGGGCATTTTACACTGAACGCACTAGTGTGTGTAGAAGTACATTGGAAGAAGTGCTACTTAGTCTAAATTTTGGGAGAAAAAAAAGGTGTATCTTCAGATATAGCCAAAATCAGTGTTTATTTATAGAAAGAGAAGAAGCCTTGCAAGTTTGGGAGTTGGCTCAAATTAGTTATTTCTGAGAAATGTCTGCAATAATATCCATCTGGCTTCTCAGAGACCTTCTTGGTCTTCTAAATGTCCTTTTCCTTGGTTTTTCTCATGGTAGCACATCCAGGTGGAATTTGCCTTTCAGAAGAAAACCGCTTTCCAAATAAAGAAATAATTGCTTGATGCAGAGATTTTCACAGCTAGTTACTTTTCTTGGTAAATCAGAATTTTAAGTCAAATCCCTCTGCAGGTGTCCAATTTTTCTCTCTGTTCACTTCAATGTAAATCAAAATCTGTGTTATTTTGAGAAGAAAAGAGAGTCTGATTACTGTAATATTAAAGATTTTTAAAAGGATACATCATGCATCTGTTGATTATGGCAGTAGTGCTTTCGTTAGGGTTGTGATTCCCCCTCTAAGCACCTATTTACAGGCACATGCATGTTTTTGATACAGATCTGTCTGGCCAGGAAAAGCCAGACAGAGGCGCGTGGGAGCTGCTGTTTCTTAATTGCTTGGATAACTGACAGTGAGTCTGGTTCCAAAACTTGCTGTGTTTATAATTCTTGATACAAAAGGCATGAAAAGTAGATGTGACAGTGCCAGATAGCATCTGTTTTACATAGCTTGTGGTTTGCAGTGTCTCATGTGTTATATGCTGGTATTAAAAGGTATGATTCTGTGATTCTGTGGTATATGCAGGAGGCAGGGAAATTGGCTATTGGCTGTACTTGGGGTCAGGCAGGGGATGCTCCTTCCCTTGGCAGAATAAAACTCTGGACCATCAGGTGGGATGCAAGGAAAGAAAATGTTCAACAAGCGGAGAGGCTTAAGTGTCAGCTGACATTAGGGGGCTCTGTGAATGACAGCAAAGATACTATCAAGGCCGGGAAGTGGTGGAAAGAAGGATTTCCACAGGGATTTAGCTCGAGTCTTGCATAGTGGGCTGTATCTCAGGAGGACACTGGAAGTGGGACCGTCAAGAGCAAGACCAAAGGACTGTTACAAAGGCTGAGTGGGGCAAAGGGAGCTTTGCAGACTTACTTTAAAGTTGCCAAGGATGAAACTTGTGGGACTGGGAGATGGTCAAGTGTAGGAACCAAGTGGTTCTAGATGAATGATGCTTACATTGTGCATTTATAGGTGTTTGCTACAACGACATAGCGTAAAGCTAGACATTTCTTTGTTAGTAAAGGCAAGTCTACTAATAAGTAGGATGGTATTTCAGTCTCTTCTTACATGTATATGTACTTATTGTATGTTTGCTTGAAAAGACCATGCATGGAAAATGGCCAGAAACATTGTATTAACAAAATCACATTAATTTGTGATGAACTTTTATCATAGCTGAGATTCAAAGTTGTGTTTCAACATTAGCTCTGATTTTAGACTTGCAGATAGTAGCTTCAGTGCAGTATAAATGCATAGATTTCTACACTCACCAGTGTCCCTGACTTCAAAACAAGAAACCCATAACAACAGTGATCTGCAAGATGCTGTATGAAACAAGGTGGAATGCTTCTTTTTAATATGAAATAGCTCCAAATTTCCTCATTTTCCTATATGTGCCTTTTTGCATGTAAGTTTAGAATTGTCATGGAGATTTGAATATTTATTTATTTATAAATAAACTTTATGCAGTGGTACATATAGAACTTCATCTGAAATCAGTAAATACAGAAATGTAAACACTAGCTTATGTCGTATTTATGGATTATCCTTCGTTATGGGTTTATAAGCAACTTTTACTATATGGAAAATATTTTATTTTGAATTCTTGTTTACATTCATTCTTGTAGTTCAAGGCAGGTTCAAGATGCTGGTTAACCTTTGAAATGTATTACTTGCCTAGTGCTTAGCAGAGATAGATGACGAAGAAGTGCATATTAAAGCCTCTCAAAACACAGAATCATCAATCTTCAAGTAGCCTGGCTTCACGCAGCGCACTGTTATCCAGGATGCAGAAGGCATATCTACAGCCTATGGAAGCCTGATGCATCCAGCCTCCTGCTTTTGCAGATTCTCAGTGGAAACGTCAATTGGACATTACCAACTACCTCTGCCTGCCTTTAATATCTCTTCAATAATTTAATATATTGTCTAACTCTGTGTGCTGAACTCAGAACCTCTAGCTTCTTATTTTACTGACTTGATGTGTCTGACTAGAATCAAAGTCCTTGTTTGAAACCTACTGTTCGCATTGTACAGTATTTTCTGTTTGGTCACATGGATAACTGAAAGTATAGGATTCTAATAAGTAACATAGATATAAGAACGGTTTTAGTTCTTCTTACTGGTAGTCCTTGAATTATCTTGATTTAAATTTGAAAGTACAGCATTCACAACTTTGACATTAAAGTTACATATTCGGTGAATAATGTATGTACTTTTTGGAAAGTCAAATTAAAAATAAAATCAATTGGTGAGCATTAGAGCCTCACGTAACTCTTTGATGTCAGCCTTTTCTGGCGTGCTATTAATAAAGGCCTGTGATAAAATGTTTAAAGAGGTCTTGCTGCTTTACAGAATTATACAAGCTGCATTTTCTTGTAATTTTTTTAACTCTGCAAATGAGTCTGTGTGAGCTGTCTTATCTATTCTTTTGAGTCCTCAGTAACCAGGGAGAACTTGGGAGGAGTTTGCCCCAACACTGCTGACTGTCAGCTGATTTTGTGCTTGTATTTGGATACCTTTTTAAAAAAACGCTGGCTGTTATAGCTCCTGTGATGTTACTTTTACAGCTGTAGTAAAATTAAGATGTAAAACTGACTAGACTATAAATATTACAAAAATGCATAAAGTGACAAAAAATTACATTTTCAGACAGCAACAGCAAAGGTTTTTGTAGTTATCTAAGCACACATTTTCACTGCATTCGTGGTAACCCCTATAATCTGAAAATGGTAAAATGGTATTATTAAAATGACTTAACTTATTAAAGCTAGGTTTAAGTGATTCTTTTTTTGTTTTCCCTAGGATGAAGATCGAACAGAGGAGGACAAGGGCAGAGTTGAGCCTGTTGGACATGCAGACACTGGCTTGGAGAATGCTACCAATTTTTCCCTGGAGTAAGTTACTGGCAGAACACATTGTTTTAATGATGAGTCTTGAGACTGAACACAAACTACCAAAAAAATCAGAATAATTTGAGTGATACTGCTCTTAAGAAAGTGGGGCAGTCTTTTTTAGGTCATGTATCATTTTGGTTTTAAATAATTTGCTTCGTGGACCTTTTTAAAGCAGATTTTAAACAGTTTTAAAAGCCAGTGTTAAAGATGAGCATGGGAAACTTGACATTTATAAGCGCTGATGCTACAGTAGATTTTCTGCCTCAAAGACAACACTTATTTGATGGAACTCTGAAAACTTGACAGAAGGAATAGGGTCAATGGTAGCACAAATAAATCAACAGGCAAGAATTTCAAAAGGGAAAATCTTAATTCCTGTCACCAGTTCACAGTCAGCTGGGAAGATGTGTGGTGGTGGTGGGGGTGTCACATAAGTTGTATGGTCAAAAACCTCATACTTTGTGAACGGATCAATTCTGAAGTTGTTTAGGACTGGGGAGCTCCTCCTGATTTTAAAAAGATCAGTAAAGGATATTTTATTTCATCACGAGATACAGCGAGCTTGATTCCAAATGCTGTTTGCTAAGTAGAGTTTGCAGAACTTCTGTCACATTTAATGGTTCTTGATGTTGCTTTTAAGTAACTTTTTGACTTTTCATTCTTTTCTGTTTTGATATCATACTTGTTTAAATGTTTCTTTGAAGTAGTTGGCCCGGACTTCTGAGAAAATCAGGAAGCACAATTGAAACAGTCTCTCTTAGGAAGGCATTATTTTCCATTTTACAGAGTTTAACATTTGAATTTGAGATTTAATTTTCTTTTTTCTTTTTTGAGAAACATTAGAAGAAAAATGGGTGCTTAGACCTTAAGAGTGTATTTTGGGAAAAAAGAAGGTCACTGAGTCAAGCAGTAGAACAAGTTAAACAGTGTAGGTTGGATATGAAAATTGACTTTAAAAAAATAATATTTAAGCTGTATTTCCAGTTATGACAGTTCCTAGTGAATCAGTTTGATTTTCACTTATTCTCTTTCTCAGCCTCAGTTTTCTTTTGTGCTAAAAGGGAATTTGGAAAAAAGTTGCTCACAGGGGGCAATAAGGTTACCAATAGCCAAACATGTTTTTTAGTGGACCTTTTGGATATGAAACTTGAACTTCTTTGCACAAGAGTTAATGAAAACTTAGCCTTAATGTACAGTGGGAATAAAGTGAAGTTAGCCTGTGCTGGCACTGAAGCAGGGAACGTTACCAAATGCTGTCAGTCTTAAAATGTTTGTCCAAGTCTGAATTATAACATGTTTTTGGCTGATGTCTCTCAATGGCAACAGGGACAAAGACCTTTCATTTGTTGCGTTTAAACGAATTAAAAAACATCAGACGTGTATTGAGGCATATGGCAAATGTAAAGGCTACCTTAAAAATGTATCAAAAAATTAATATGGAAGAAATATGAAACCAAAATGTAACACAGGAATTTTGTTGACTTCCTAACAATATGTGGTCTGGTTATTTTCAGACTCCAGATTAAGAGCCACAAGCTCTTATGATGGGCCACCATATGATCAAGAGATTATTGAAGGAAGTAGAAAATATTTTACTGCTATCATAGGGTATTGGTCTTGCTCTTAGCTCCATTTCTAGATTAAATTTGATTTGTGCACTTATGAGAAACAAGCTTTTCAAAGATCTGTGTATATATATGAAGGGCCAGAAAAATATGTAATACTAGAGAGATGCATAAGCCACAAGCTGAGATTGTGGCTTTCATTCATAGCTGTCACTTCCAGATTTACTGAGAAGTTTGGTCTTCATGTATTATTTTCTTATTTGAGTATTTATAACTCTTTATTGTCTGTGGTCTATATTCCACCTTTCCAGATGTGGGCATGTTTCAAACATGTTAGTAAACTTGGTCCAAATCTATTTCTGGAATTTTTGCATGTCTCTTTCTGAACCTGTACTTTTCTCTGCATGGCAAAAAGATCATTTGAAAAGTAGATGCATAGTTGCTTCAGGAGGATGTCTGGTTGGTTTTGAATGTTTTATTACATCTTACTTTGGAAACTTTTCCTAGTAAGGAGATATATATACAGCAAGCTTCCAGCAAAAGCAATGGAATTACATTAAAACAATGTGTTTAAAACTAGAAGATTTTAATCAACTAAAAATTTAATAATTCTCATTTGATTAAGGAATAGCAACATAAAAACTAATGCTAAGGCTTAGAGTGGGCCTTCCCTAAGATGAAAAAATAAAGCGTGCTAGTGCTAGGTTCATCATTTAGGTTTCTGAGGAAAAAATGTATGTGGTATTTAAGGTATTTCTGCTCAGTAGTCCAAACCATTAAATTTAACTCTAAAGTGAATAATGAAGAAATGAAATGTGCATGCGATGACGATACATATTTTTATGTAGCATGCTAAGTTTACAAAAAACTCTTTGATTTTTGTTTTATTAATTGAGCTATTTTTGATGATTGATCTCCTTTCATGCCATCAGATTAATCTTCAGGTATGTAGCATTCAACAATGCTTTCATCACCATGACTTGATTTCTGGAATGGTTTTGTTTTTCTGTGTATGTTTGTGTGGGGTTTTTTTGGTTCCTTCACGGTACATGTTCATATTCCCTCATTCGTCATTGTCTCACAGTGATATGGTAAAGCTCGTAGAAGTCTCCAACGACGGTGGGCCTTTGGGAATCCATGTAGTGCCTTTCAGTGCCCGAGGCGGAAGGTAATGTATTGTGTAGGATTTTAATTGATTCCTAACTTGCTATGTTTTATCTTAGTTGTGCTAATTTTTGTATTGTGTGCCTTTGCCTTCTGCAGAATATTGTGTGTTTTTCAAAAGGCAGTCTCGCTGATTATGAAGTGCCCATTTACTGACTCTATGCTTCGAATGGACTCTGTAGTGGAAGAACTGCTTAAAAGGAGTTAGGATTGTGGGGTTGTAATAGAGGTTATGTTGTGATCTCACAGGAAATTGAATTATGGGGATGTTTAAATTTATAATCTTAAAATTATAATCTGATGCTTTAATTCAGGTGGATAAGTAAGCAATGTTTCCCTGCTGAGTATTTCCCAAATAACAGCAGGAATCTAAACTGGAGGCATCCTGTGGCTGGGCTTGGTAGAAGTGGAAGAGAAAACAATCATCATACTTTTGATATTTAGTGTTCCATCTGTTGGGGTTAAAATGGAGTGGAAAACCAGTTGAAACGTTCTGGTTTTGGGGAAGGTGAACCTGTTTTGTTATATGACAGGCTGGAACTCCTAAAGTTGGATTGTTTGAAAAAACATGTAAAGAAAATCCTTTACATTTAAAAATACAATGTAAGGGGTTAGCTTAGTAAACAGAATGCATCATCTCTAATGCTTACTTTGTTAAAGTAGAGTTTTAGCATTTAGGGTCTTTAACATTGTCTCAGGAAAATACCTTAACTTTCATACTGAGTTGTGGATTTGAAGCTTTTAAGTATGTTGGAAAATGGTAGCTCTTCAGGAATATATGTGAATTTTATTTTGGTGATGTATATTCTAAGTATACGTTGTATTTCCCCCCTCTAAGGAAAAGGGTAACAAATACATATTTCAAAAAGTAATCTTTGATTACACATGATGGGGTGTTATGTTCTCATATGTCTGTCAACCCAGCAGCAATTTCAGCTTAGTAATTAAGAGCAAAGCTAACTTGCTATACTTGTATATATATATCTATCAAATATTAATATCCTCTTTTCAGAAATGATAAATGTATTTTTCCTTCTGTACTAAATACCTTCACAGGATTTTAAACACAGTATAAGAGCTTTATTTGCAGTTGCTACTTAAAACCTGATGCTTTCTTAGCCACACTGACATGTATTATGAGAAAATGTAATTTTTTTCATTATAAGACTACTTTTTCTGAGGACTACAAGTATTAAGAACCAACTTTCATAAACTAGTAAATTCTTTTCTTCATGATCTGAAATTTAGTAAATTCAGTGAGGGGATGGAAAGGGCATGGGTGAATGGTACTTCAAGCATAAGCTCAGAAGTAAATCCCTTGAAGTTGGGAATGGTTATCTGGGATTTAGACAGTGTGAAGGCCAAGAAAAAGAGTGGTTTAAGAAAGTTGGCTGCCTACTAAGTACTTGTTTAATATAATTGATGTTAGAAACGTAGATTTTGACAGTATGAATAAGGATTTTAACTCAACTAATTTCACGTCCAGGATGTTAATGTGGTTGTCAAGTCTGAGGTGAAGCTTAAACTGTTTATACATAGTGGGAGCATGTAAAATGAAAAAGGTGTAAACACTCAAAACAAAATATATCACTTTTTTTTAAAGGATGCTAATTATATCAAGAGCTACAAATGACTTTTAACTCTTGTTTTTGTCCTGAGTTTGGGATTATATGATAAAGTTTTGTTACAGGAAAGTAAATCTATCTTAAATATAGATGTTCAGAATCATACTTCAAATTCTGTTACAAGGGTAATAATTTGTATATTAAAATTTGTCTATATTTTATTCATAATACTCTAGAACTCTACTCACTGAAAAATGGATGGTACATGCAATTGCTGTTTGAGTTTTTTTGAAGCCCTCCAAAATAATCTCATGGGGGGTTATTGTCTTGAATAGTGTGGAGCAGCCTTCAGAATTGGAGAGGACCTCGGGTATTTCTATAATATTTTCCATAACTTTTCTCCCATACTCTTCGCATTGTAGTGGAAGAAAAGTAGAGTTCATGGCCCAGAATGGATGACAAGCACTTGTCAGCTGTGCCCACATCTCTACATGCTTTTAGTGAGAACAGATATATTTTCTCCAGCTGCCTGCATTGTGGGTGAGAAAGGAATGCACCCATCTTCAGTTTCGGTGCACTTGTTGGCTGTTTTTGATTCCTTTATGATTGGGTTTTTTTTGTTACTCCTGGTCCCCCAACTCTCTTGAGCGGATAAGGGACACTTGGTTCTACTTTCGCTGGATTCAGAGAGAGAGCAGATGCTTGGCAGGGATTCTCTTCTGCCTCTGAGTCTAGCACATGGTTCCTCTTTGTTCCTCCTCTGGCTGCAAAGTACTCTGCTCTGTGCTGCGGTGAACTACTTTGATCTGCTCAGTAGAAACCTAGCTAGGCAAAATCAGTAAAGACTGAAAGGTATCCAAAAAGAAAAGATACGATGTATCGTATAGCTTAGTCCATTGGCCCACTGTTGCTTTATAATTTAGTTGTTTGGTATTCAATTCCAGTTATGCTTTGTTTTAAAATATTTTTCTTCCGGTTTCTTGCTTTTGCTTTTGAAAATGTTACTTAATAAGCAATGGTTATTAAATCGGTAAGTGAAATAAGCAAGGGGCCTTCTCCCTCCAAAAATGCACCCTCTCCTAAAACAAATACCCCAAACCTCTAAAAATTATATGCCATAATTAAGTCCTGTATTTGTATTGAGCAAATATTTTACTTTTTAATGTTGGGGATTTTTTTTGAGGGTTTAGGCTTAGAGTGAGAATCTATCTTTAATATATTGCCTTTTGAACTTGAGTAAAATCTGTGAAGATCTCTGCCTCATCTATATAGATGCTACTAATTATTTCTGTTCGTAGTAAAATTGAGACATTACTTAAATGAATTAAAAAAAAAATCTCTCCATAATTCTCTGGGAAAAGTACTATTGATTTGTACGAACAGGGTCAAATGTTGTTCTGTGGATGAGTTTCCTTCTTACCCATCTGTTTTTACCCTTAGAAGTTCATCAGTCTTTTATTGGCCTTTCTGATCATTTGCTTTGGATATCAGAGTTTGTTCACCTTATCAAAAGGGGGGAGGAATATACATATTCATCACCTTATGGTTGTGAAGTTTTTAAAGGTAAAAGTTAAGTTTGCAAATCCTGCTTGCACATTTTTGCTATTTTGCAATGGCATAGTTGCTGTGCTAAGCAGAATAGGAGTCATGAAAATGAAATCAGAAAGATAGAATAGAAAGTGAACAGGAAAGTGTTTAGATAAAAAGTAGAGCAAAGAAGAAACAGATGAAAGCATAAAAGGAAAGAAAATTCTAAATCTGTGCAAAATTGCAGCAATCCTTCCTTCCTTCCTGCTTGGTGCAGAAGAATATAGGTGCTCGGAGATGAGAGCAAGTACTCAGTCCCTTAAGAACAGCACTTGAGTAATCCTGGCTGATGTTATGTTGTTGCATAAACGGGGTTGCATCGAGTTGTCCTCTGCAAGCTTATGGGGCCTTTTCTACTTTTAAGAGTCTTCGAAATCTTCTCAAGTTCTATACCTAAGCTGCTCTTCTGAAATCCTACCATGCCTGTCTTTGCAAGGAGGTTCAACTGACACAAGGAATACATGAGATAACATCAGAAATCTCTCTGAATAATGATATGGATGTTACAGTCCCATGGTCCCAAGACTACCTTGAAGTATACTTAGTAAAGCAGAACAGAAAAGGATTTGGATATTCATCTGAAAACCCCATAAAGAACACTGATTAATAAGTATCAGGCACTTTGATGCAGAACAGTGAGCTTGTAGGATTCTGCCAGCTGCTCTTCCCGTGGAAGCATGCCACAAACTTCACAATAAACCATACATCTAAAGCCAGGCAGCTAACAATCTTTGCTTTTATGTTATATATCCTAAATATCTTAAAAATATTAAGGGAGTCTCAGAAGAATGGGAAAAATAAGAGACTGAATTTTTTCATGTTGAATGACAAATTTAACAGATTTAATTAAAAAAAAATTAAAAATTCAAATATGTACATGGTCTCTGTACTATATATGTTTTTCTTTTCTGTAGTTCTCCATTTTAATTTTTTTAATTGTTATTTTAATTTTAGTGGAGGTGCCCTTCAGTTTCTAGCGTTTATGAATCACTTCATGTTTCACTGTAAAAGTTTTAGTCTTTTTCTCAAGATAAAAAGAAAACCAAAATAATATCTAACAGCCATTGTCTATACCGACATACATTCTGTTTGATCATCTAGGAGGTATGTGTTATCTGCATTTCCATTTATTCCTCTCCTGTATTTCCAACCTTTTAAGTGTCAAAGGTAGCCATGGTTTTCAACAACATATGCATTGGGAAAAGATTGCCTGTGGTGTGAATGTACCATTGCCTCACTCTTTTAGCTGAATTCAAGGCTTTCTTTGCCTGATCTCATCCTTTTAAAAGTTATATCAATTTAATTTGAAGTATTATTCAAAATAAAAAGCTGAGAGGTAGTTACCAAAGGTTGAAATTTGTTTTGAATTTCAGGCGTGAAAGCTGATAAAATTATTTTAATGCCTCTGCGGAACACCGTGACGTCAATGTTGTGCAAAGAAGTTTATGTCCAATTTAGCATTGATCAGCCACGATAATTTAACTTGAACAAACAAGCTGATTTGCTTGCTCTGACCTTCGAATCTCAGGAAATTTATACGTGTTTATGTTCCTGTAGAACTTCTCAGAGATCTTTCATTGTGTGAAACTGCTACACATCGACTTTTCAATCAATCCTTATTTTGGCCCCTCAATCTAGTTTTTTTTTGCCTTTTGATGTTAGTGACTTTACATAAACATCTAAATTGGTTATTTTCTGTTCTGTCTGATTCGATTACATTACAGTTAGCTTGCAGGTAATAGGTAAATAACTTCAGTGTGTATGTACAATGGGCGGTGATGGCCAAATCATATTCTAGATGTTCAATGTAATATTTTTGTTACTGTCATAGTATTTACACTGTCAGTTTTTATTAAGATAAATTATCATCATTTCCATACAGCTGGATGGCATGTGGGGAGTTCACAATTTCAAAGAACTACCCAGACTAACTCAGGCAATTTAGATGTCAATAAAACATTCACTGCTTGTTTCTAGTTTTATCATTGGTTGTAATTTATACCGAGAACTGAAATGTTAACACATGTAGCTGAGTTTATTTTAATTGTATAATTAGAGTAATGAAACTTGTGGAAATACAGTGGTGCAAATGGTAATATAATCTAAGCTGTTTACATTCCCAATTAGATATTTCAAACAAATACAACGATTGAGCTCTGTGCTTCGATACTCTTTCCCTCCTGTGTCCCCATGTCAGCTAATGTTAGTCTAAAACTGTGCAAGTACCAAATTTCCACTTATAATTATTGTTTCTAGAGAGTTACAAACTTTCACAGCGTTTTGCAGAGGTTCACAGAATATTTAATCCCATTATTGAGGAAGTTATAGTTTAAGATGTTTATAATGGAAGAACTTACATGAAAAACATGTTGACTTACCTTAATGGGACAAGATTAAGCCAATTCAAATGCACCCATATATTTGTATGCTACATGGTTCTATTTAGGCAAATATATATACTGACTTTTGTATTTTATATTAGATTAGTTTACAGGCTTTCAAAATTTATATGTTTACTTAATGTAGGAAACGTAATATTGAAACTGTACTAGAGCTACATCTCCACTTATCAGGATTAATGGTGGTGGCATACAGCAGGGAAGAAAAAATCCAATTAGTTTTTAGGCTATTGCACATTTGCAGTATCAGGTCTACTCTGTTTATCTCTAGTTATTGCAATAACAAACATGAATTCCCATAATGCCTTTTTTTAGAGTAATATTCTTACATTGAACCATAATATGCTGAAGAAGTACTGTAGGAAATTGACAGGATTTCGTCAGTAAAATTTTCAGGAACATACATTTTCTGCAAGTTGTAGGATAGTTTGCTATGCTGAACCACATTCAGGAAAGTGTTTCTGGAACTGTATCTAAAATCATCTATGCCCCATGTATTTATATAAAAACTATTTTTTTTTAAAAGGAATTGCGAGGATCCTGGTTTCAAATTTGACTCTGGCTGTTCACCCAGCCTTGAATCTGTTCTCATTGACTTTAGCTTTATATGCCTTCGTTAACCTAACTCTAACATTTGTTGAAAAGCAAAATCCTCATGAGCACCATATGTTGTGTATGAGATGAGCAATCTTGCATTAGTGGAACTTGTAAGCTTTGTTTAATGAGATTATTTGCAATTTTGACTGGTAGCTTATTTGCGTGTTATGTTATTTTACCATTGGTTAGAATTAGTGATGTTTTTACTAGATTTCAGAGCTTAGGTGAAATAAATTTAAGAAATGGTCTGCAGAGGAGGGGACTCCACAATCTCCCTGGGCAGCCTGTTCCAGTGCTCTGTCACCCTCACCATAAAGAAGTTTTCCTCATATTCAAATGGAACTTCCTGTGCTCCAGCTTGTGCCCATTGCCCCTCGTCCTGTCACTGGGAACCACTGAAAAGAGTCCGGCTCCGTCCTCCTTCAACCCACCCTTCAGACGCTTATAAGCATTAATAAGGTCGCCCCTCAACCCTCTCTTCTCCAGGCTGAAGAATCCAGCCTTTCCTCATAAGGGAGATGCTCCAATCCCTCCATCATCTTTGTAGCCCTATGCTAGACTCTCTCCAGTAGTTCCCTGTCTCTCTTGAACTGGGGAGCCTAGAACTGGATGCAATATTCCAGTTGTGGCCTCACCAGTGCAGAGTAGAGGGGGAGAATGACCTCCCTCGACCTACTGGCCACACTCTTCCCGCTACAGCCCAGAATTCCATTGGCCTTAATGGCAACAAGGGCACATTGCTGGCTCATGGATAGTTTACTCATTGCCAGGACCCCCAGATCCTTCTCCTCAGAAGTGCCTTCTAGAAGGTCTGCCCCTAACCTATATCAGTGCCTGGCATTCTTAAATGTTATTTTAGTGCTTTCTGCAACTTAAAACATAACCTATAGAATTATTTTTATAAGTATTTATGATGTTTTAAAAATCTGCAACTCTGTTTAAGGCTTATTTTAGTGAACAGAAGGAAAAAGGGATCGAATCAATATTTTGTAAATCTGTTTTGTTTTATTTCCTGTGGCAAATATCAGCAAATTATAGTTCATTATATGCAGCACAGTGTGGTCATTAAAGGTAGTGTTTGGGTGTTGTGTTGTGGACTTCAGAATTTTTTATCAAGCAACCTATTAGAGGATTGTGGGAAAGGCAAAAAGGAAACCACCTAGAAAATGTAGATAATACTTCCCAGATCATGTTCCAAAAAGGTTTTCACTAGCTTGTTGATCAGAAGAAAAACAGGAAAGACTTGTTTTTGCTTTGAGGAAAAAAGTTTTTTCCTTTTTATTGGGAGATACTGGGTTGTTTGAATGAATCTACTTTCCAAACCGAAAGGGTATCAACTTGGGATGGGAGCAATAGGACTAGGTACATAACAAAGTATTTGTTCTGGTTTTGAAGGTGATGTTTTTTTCTGAAATGCACAAATTCTAGAGAAATTATACTTTAGCTTTATGGAAACTTTCTGGTCCTTGCCCTCATGGGTGTTATTGCAAAGTGACAGATTGCTAATTGCAGCAGCTGAGCTAAAGTCAAGCCCAGTCACATCAGTGAGTGCACCGAAGTGTTCTATTGGGAACCAAATGAGGGTGGAGAAAGTTTGCCTCTGATGGGGACTACCCCCACAAGTCAAAGGTGCAGTATGTTAGGTGTTGGCAAAATATTCCATATAAGTTGAAAACAGAATAGCATCACTTAAATGTTAATGTCTGACTCAAACTTCATTTGATGACTTGTGTTGTCAAAATGCTTTATGTTGTTTTTCTCCTCACAGTCTGTTTACACGTATCGATCCTTTCAACATCATATCTTAATGCTTCTAGGTGGTTCCAAAATGGAAATGCTGCTAGGATTGTTTCTCTTACTCCTTCATCTGCTTTGTAGGAGAAAACGTATAACTGCAATATAAAATAAATGTCTTATTTGCATATGCTGATCATTGATAAGCAAAGAATTTAAAGTGGGAGAAATAAGTTAATTTTGTTTTTTTGACCCATTTGATGAAGCGTTCAAGTGCATATGTAACTTTTGAGTGCATGGGGAGTCTTTTTAAGCATCATTGAACGCTCTTTTACTTTGAGATATGTGTGAACTGAAGTGCTGTGATCACTGAAAGTTTTGTGCTAAAAGACATGTATGGTCTTGCAATTCCTGCCATGCAACAAAGTATTTTTCACGCCATGCCTTGAAGTGACTTCTGAAAAAGTAATGCTGTTGACTTGGATGATACAAACTTGACCTGATAGGTCCTTTGGGGTTTCAACATAAAGCTCATCTTCTTTATAAAAAATCAGACCCAGTGTTGATGCAAGAATAATCCTGAAGATTGAATCCTTCTTCAAACCTAGAGTTCAGGTATAGAAACATCCTTGACTTTTTACACTATCCTACCAGTGCCTCTTCAGGATCCATTCCATAATTTCAGGTTGAATATTTCTTTTCTCTTGAAGAACATCCTTAAGATGACACTGTGGGTAAGCACTAGACAGAGGTGACCAACTCATTACACAAAGGCTATCAAGTGGTAATTGTCTTTAGTCATTACTGAACCAATTAATTTATGCTGGATTATTATGCTGGTAATATGCTGGATTAAAAATGTCATTTAAGTTTTTAATCTCCTCTTTGGTGTTTAATAAAAAAAAAGTTAAAGCTTAAAAATAAAAGCATTTATTTCACATTAAGTTCCTGAATCCTCTATCCACCCCTTCATTAGAGTCCTGTTGCTTGAGATAACCCCGTGTTTCACTTGCGCAAAAGCAGTAACGATGACTGTGGTATTCTCTGCTAATTCAGAAATTCAGATTTTAAGTTGAACCTTTTCAACTTCAGTTAATGATACAGAAGATGCTGGCTGTCAGATGTACGGTGTCTCTTGGAGCTTTTACTGCTCAGAAATCTAGACCTTTTGAAAGAATTGATGTGCTATCATTATACTGCCTGTTCGTTCTTGCTTTTAAATAATGTGCTTGATTCACCTAGGGTCTTTGTTTCACAGATAAGGGATAATAATTCAGGTAATGCTTATAAATTATTTGAAACTATGATATCCTACTTCAAGGTAAAGATGGCTTAAAATTTATTTTTCTGCCATGATTATGATAAAATATTAAATTAGTAGGATTTTCTATGCTGCAAATTGTTGGACCAGTAATCATTTGTAATCTTAATGTTCCAGAACCCTGGGGCTGCTGGTAAAGCGATTGGAGAAAGGTGGAAAAGCTGAACAAGAAAATCTTTTTCGTGAGAATGATTGTATTGTCAGGATTAACGATGGTGACCTTCGGAATAGGAGATTTGAACAGTAAGTATACTTGCTGCACATTGCATTGCATTATTTGATCTTTACCACTGCACCTTGCAGTGATTTGAGGAAATAAAGTATTTAGGAAAAAATTGTCTAAGCTTGCCTTTTCAATAAAGAATAGATACACTAAGGGTTGTTAATGTTTTTTAATTAGCCAAACTACAAAAAATTCAGGATAACTACTGTCATTAGAGTATATGCACTTCTCATTTGATTGTTTTTGCACGTTATGTTACTGTTTTTGTTTTTGCACTGGTAAACTGCTTGTCGTGAAATTCCCATGTGATTTTTTGTCTTACACTTGCAGTGCATCGTGTTCAATAGATGTGGACAGCATAGAGACTTTATTTTTATTTAAAAAATACTTTTAGTTTTTTATTTGTGAGAACTAAAGGTCCTGCATGCAAAAACTTCCTGTAAAAGTTTGAGAGATCATAAATATTTGCTCAGTGGAAGCCTGGTCTTGGGTAGAATCCCAAAATGGTGAATCAGAAAGACTTCTCTTTTGAGAAATCGGGTTGTAGTTGGTGCACAGATAATTGAAAGAGAAAGCAGAAAACAAGTGATTTCAAAGATGATACTATTGTTCTGAAAAGTTTAACACATTAAGGGCCAAAGGAATATGATTTATTCTGATCCTCCCATACTTAATATACATTTGAAATGTGTTTTCTTTGTTTCTACTCTGGGTTGGAACACGACCCTGTACCATATGGTGGAAAGCAGCTTGTCTCTGCGTGTTTTAAGGTTCTGAATCACAATTTAAGTCTGTGAAGGGACTTGTTGACTTTGTGTACTTTGGATCATGACCCAGCACCCAGTGTCCGTCTGTGCAGGATTTTTTTTCCTGTTTATTTATGTTGTATTCTGAAAGACTACTAACTTGCAAAAAGTAATGTGTAAACTAGACTTTTTGCAAGACTGCATATACTCTCAGCAAATCATGGAAAGATACCGTCGTTGTATAAAGTGTGATTTTCATTCTAATAATCCTGCTGTCACTGTGATTACTGTATCTGAAGAAGCAATTATCAAGGTTCAAAACAAAAGGACACTGCAGTCATGCCATAAAACTGTCTGCATTTCAAGACAGTGGTTAAGATTTTTGCTTTTCCAAGTCCAGTATTTGGTACATTAGTTGTTAAGCATATTTAACCATTGTGTTACCCTAAGGCAATAAACCCTAGCACAAAGCAGACCAAGTAGACTAGCGAACAGATTCAAGTTTTATGGTTTATGCTTGAATGCAATGTGTCTGTCAGCTCGTGTTGCTTAATTAACATCAGTAATTATGCTTATAATGTCTTATAGTCTGCCAGTCCTAATTTGCTAATTTTCTGTTCATTTTGAAACCTAGAGCACAGCATATGTTTCGCCAAGCCATGCGTACGCCGTTCATTTGGTTCCATGTGGTCCCTGCGGCAAATAAAGAGCAGTATGAACAGTTGTCCCAAAGTGAGAAGAACACGTACTACTCCAGCCGCTTCAGCCCTGATTCCCAGTATGCTGACGGCAAAAGTATTAACAATTCTGGACTTCACACGTTACAAAGAATGTCTCGAGCGGGTAACCAGTCCGATCAGACAGACTCCTACTCGCAGCTACCTCATAGTGTGAATTCATCAGGGAAACCACCCTCGGGCCTGGTACCGTCACCTCAGAAAGTTCTCACCTCCACTGCAAACAGTGGGTATAACACCAAAAAGATAGGGAAGAGGCTCAGTATACAACTGAGAAAAGGTAAGGCAGTAGTGCGATCCTCATACAGTGTGAGGTATGTGTGTATAGCATATGGACGTGTGTCCAATGCCATTGTACTGGGCAGGACAGCTTGCAGTAACATAGCGGGGTGATTTCGGAAGCCACATTTGTCCCTGACAGTACACCCAGGGTCCAGCCATGCATTTGTGTTGTGCAGCGAAAAGCTATTTCGAAGAGTTAACTTTTGTTGTTCTTTTGTTGGCCTTAACATTGTTTTCTGTCTCTCAACTAATAAAAAGAAATGCAAGAAGTGCTACAAATTCTGTTGGCCAAAACCTAGGGAGTGGTGACCTATTTAATGAATAAATAACCTAAAATGGTCCATATTCTGTACTTTACAGATATCATGGCTTTTCAAAGTGAGTAACTGTGCTTTTGACACTAGATTTTAAGATCCAGTTGGTAAATTGGACTTTCTCATTTCCAGCTAAATCTTTTCTTTATTCCACTGGGATGTGAAAGCCTTTGTTTAAACGACTGAAATGTAATGGGATATTTCCTCTCTTAGGCCTTATGCTAATGTAATTTGAATGGGGGTGAGAGAGTATTTAAGGGCAGAGAAAAAAGCAGTGCATGCTTATCTCAACATCTGTGTTATATGTGCACATGTAGATGCCTTAGTACATCCGTAGAGTTTTTATGATGTTCAAATGTCATGAGCGAGAAAACTTGTTATTTTTAGGTAGTTGCCATCTAGATGCTTTTAAGATAGTTTGAAGTATAATAAAATGACATTTAGATGGAAGTATTTCTTAGCTCTTGAGAAATTATTTTTTAAAGGATTACGCATGCTGTAAACTTTATGGTATTAAAATGAGAATGTGCAGGTTAGATATAATTTGATCTCTACAAGCAAGGATAGGGTTTATATTACACAGCAAAAAGTTTACCCATGTGACAGTATTCTCCTTGTATGTGCTTTCTGTTAATAATATTTATTAATAAATCTTTTTTATAGAAAGGTACTAAAGAACAATCAATTGAATGGTAGAGATTTTACAGTTTTGCAGGTACCAGGCTACTTGTCAGTTTATCATTATGCTTTCCTTTCTGTGAACTTCACATGAACCACCAGATTGCTTCTTTCTGGTTGCTGAATTTTAAGCTCTGCAAACTTGGATGACATAAGGTTGAGTTGACAGTTTGCTTCTGTTGTTGATGCTCCTTCAAGAAATTCTTTAGGCCACCAGTTCAGATCAGCCTGCTTTGAAAAACTTATTGTTACTGGTGAAGTAAGGAATCACTGTGCTTACAAATACACTTGCTGGCATTACAGTGATTTTTACCTGTTTTTTTGTGTCTGTGGAAGCTTGTAGAACTGTCACTTGGACATTACATAAAAGAATTCTTAGCCAGGAGTGGAAATACATATTTCATATAATTTAAAAGCACCAATCAATGACTATAGAATATGGGAACTCCATATTTTTGCAGGAAACAAACATGGCATTGTAGTTGCTCCTAAGATATGAGAATATAATTTTTGTGTGTTATGGATTCTTTGACTAGGATGTGAGGTTACATTTTGGTCATCTTGCTCTGGATATCATTTCATAAATACTCTCTCCACTTCAAGAATGTAATTTAGCCTTATTAGTACTGATATATTAGATGGTTTTGGAGTGAAGGACCAGAGAAGTTTGATGCTACTACACCAGTCAAAGCTTTAAAATGTGTATCAAGAATATATTTCAGAAGTTTATAAGGGATATTTGTTCCTAACGGTTTGCTTATGTGAGATTAGTATTCATGAAGAAATGGCACCTGGCTTAGAATATAGGCAGATAGACTGAAACTATTCAGTGTACTGTATTTTATGCATGGTGATATTTAAAAAACCCACAAAAGTGCGTAAAGAAGGATCCCTTTTTATTTTTGCCATCTTTCATTTGTTAATATCCACCATAGAAGGAGGCATGTCCTCCCATTTTGGCTTTCATTTGGTGACTCTGAGAACATACATGTGGGGGAACAAATGAAGCAAAACCCTGACATATGCACCCAAGTAGTTTGATATAAATATGAGTGCAAGAGGGATGTCGATTGTCTTTGATTATTTCTAATGAGGGATGTTATAATAATACAGACTTTATAGGTATTTAACGAATGTGTTTTCTTTGTAGATAGCAAACAGCAGTTATTTCACCAATTACCATCATTAGATTAAAAGCTCCTTTTGGGGGTGCGTTGAGGCATACAAGCATGTAATGCTTCATCTTGAAATTCACTTGTGATTTAACCTGTGCATTCTGGTTAATGATGTAGTGTATGAGAATTGACTCTTTTTCAATATGGACAGACCTTCTTTATTACAACTGTGTTTCTATATATTGCATAAGCTTTATTATATAAAATGACATGGTAAGATTACCCTAGAGTGTGTGCTTCTATAATTATGATTTCTTAATATTTATTGCTGTTTTGGCATTTTAAAATAACCTGAACTTTCATAGGATTTAGCTGTTTAATAAAGTCAGAAGAGAAGGTCAGTCATATGTTTCAGTCAATGCAGAATGTTTGTTGGCTTTTCTAAATGAAAATGGATATCTGTTTATCTTTCCTTAAAGGTCAGGGCCTGAACTTTAAGCATATAGATGGAGGGGTTATTGCTGATATTCTAATGCCATTAAGGCTGTATAACAGTCTAGCTTAATAGCTCGCACAAATTAAGATGGTACAAGACATGACAGTGAGCCTATGTTTATATATATTTTGGTGTAAGCTGATACACAGTAAGTACAAATAAATAAAACTAGTTCTTTACAGCTAACATATAGAGAAAAGAAAACCTCTGATATAACACCCAGAGTGTTGGGACAAATTGTGACCTCATATATACACCAGAACTTTGACTGCAAGGGTTCGAGCCAATACAATTGAGAGAAATTTAGTCCAGCACTTATAAATAATAAATAACCAATTTAGAAGAAATGATTCGAAGGCTTAGTCTTTGAGCACTGAGTAACTTGCAGCATTTAGCCTGATACTCGCTAAAGCCTTCAAAAGACTGCTTTTCAATTGGCCTTTGTTTTCCTCAGATTTCATATATACCAGGTTTGACATCACTGTACTGAGACGAGCCTGAAGTTCTCAGTCTTGAAATTAGCTTTTTTATTTGATTGCCCTTAAGTATAATACTCATTGCATCAGATCATTTCTATCTATAACTGCATATTTATCTGGCTAAATTAAATATATAATTCTTTAGGGGAAATGTCAACACTGAGCTTGTTTTTCCTAAGTTTTCTAAGTTAACTAAGTTTCTAGTTCCGCCAAATATTTTGCTATTTTTGTATGTGTAGTATTCAGTGAATCAGGACTTCAGTCCACATCTCCCCACTTTCAGAGAACAGCCTGTCTACTGCCCACGGGAGTTATGATCATCTCTTCCTTTTTTGCTCAAAGATGATCTTTCTTGCAAAATGTTATGGCTTCAAGAGAAATAAATGAGTGACACACCTGCAGGAGGCCTTACAGCAGGAAAGCTGTAGGAATCACCAAGTCTATTACAGAAAGGGTGTAGCAGTTGTGTCCTAGGAGAGGTGTCCTGAGAGCAAGGAGTCTTCTTTGTGCTCTGCAACAGAGAAAAATGGTTAAATTGTAGATGTAAGGAGAATTACGAGACTTGTTGCTCTTCAGAGTTTCTTGTTGGATTCCTGTTTGGCTTGCTGGCCCTTTGGTGGTTATTAATGCTCCGTCTTCTATAGAAAGCCGAGCTTAAACACTGCAAGACCCACCAGGTGACTGGGCAGTCAGTGTTGTGGTGTGGTGCCATTCAGCCCTGCTACACCCAAGTTCCTTTCTGCAAGAAGTCATTAGCGACACAAATAAGATGTGAGTGGTTTGTGAGTATGCTGGTTTAAAATGTGATCATATTTGCGACATAGTAAAGCATTATATGGATGTTTACTTGTTTTACTTGGGTTTATATAGCAGAGCATACAAGACAGGACCCTGAACTTGTCTGTAGGATATCCTGCATCATCTCTCTGAAGTGTACAGATTTACATGCATTTTTCATCATATTCTCCCGTTTTCCCACGCAGTCTCTCTAGCCAAACTTTGAAATGACATTTTAAATTTTTATTTAAAATTTCTTTTGAAGTAATATGTTCTTAGACTGATTTTAGAATTACTGTTCATATGCAGTAGGGGTGTTTGTCACTTCTGAAATGAAGCCTGTAATTCCTAAATTACTTAAGTGACCTTGAGAAATGAGATTCAAAAGAGAAGTAAATCATTTTGGGCATTATTAGCCACTGAAGAAATATGAACTGCACCAAGCGTCATCTTTCTATTTTTTTAAAAACACTTCTGATTACTGTTTACTAGCAGGCTATAGCAGAAAAAGAAGAATGTTTCTATTAGGTTAATCAAAGATGTTCTTGAGAGGTCTGAGCTTTTTTTTTGAGAAATAAAAGTTGTTCCAAATCACTCAACTACATAAAAATGGGCATGCAATTAATTTGTCTTGAATTGTGCATGTGGTTGCAGAAATTTTGTAGACAGCTGAGGAGTCAGCCTCGAAGCAGTCATTTGCACATACAGTGACCCTGACTACACACAGACAAATTCTGAAAATACAGGGCTTAAATCAGGAGCAGTAGAATAACTTTTCAGGAATTATCTAAAACTGTCTTGGTTAGTTTAGTGAAGGCCCTGACAATAAGGAGAATGTATTTGCTGTTCACCTCTTACACGAGGTCCAGTCCTTAGTAAAAACTGCTTCCTAGCGTAAAACAGTAGGGTAATTACTTCAGCAGTCACATGGATTTCAAGAAAGAGCCTACTGTGAAAAAGCAGGAGTTTGAAATGCTTGGAAGGAGAGTGTCTGCACTGATTATTGGTAGAGAGCATTTGGCCCTTTTGCTTACTTTTATTGTAATGTTAACTCCTTATTCTGGATCATTTTATAATCTAATACTTCCATAGAGGGGATGCTTTGTTTTCTAATTTTTGTGACTTTGTGTTGCGAACTGTTTCTATGTATAACCAACCTCCTGTTCTGTTTTAGGCCAGGGATAGTGTTCTTTGTCTTTCATGAAGAATCTGCATTTTTCCTTTGCAATCCTTTATTTCATCTGAGGACTGTTCACCCAAATGGACTTACCATGTTTGTTCTGAAACGTTCTCTGCTTTTCTTGCATAAGTACTAACAAATGTGGTGCCCAATTATCTGATTATCAAACATTTTCTAATGATTCAAAGTGAGTTGTTTTTTTTTTTTTCTTAAAGTTAGTGAGATCTGTACTGAAGTACCTGAGAACCCATCTGCATTTTCTTAAGTTAGAAGAGAAAGAGCATGATTTCCTTCTAGCTCTGCTTGCAGTCCTGAAAGGGAAGATAACTGGAATAAAAGTATCATAAGAAGACGGTGTAGGTCCTTCAGATGTTTCTTATTGGTTCTCTGAACTAATGTTCTGAGAGTGAGATGGGAATACTGGAAGCAGTGCAGAGGTGATGCTCACTTTTTATCTGTTCCTTCCCAGCAGCAGGTTTTGCTGTTGAGAGTTTAGACCTGCAGTTGCTGCTGGATGAGAAGCACACAATTGTTCACGCACAAGAGCTGTAGAAAGGCAGAAGAGTTATGTCAGACACATTTCCACAATCAAGAACGTAATCCTAGCATTAGTGAGATGAAACACTTCTTCAGTGGGAGATAAAAGAAAACTGAGTTACCTCTAGTAAGATTTAATAATTTTTTTTAGCATCCTGTCAGTTTGTGATCAGGCTGATTCCAAATACAATTATGATGTTAATTTTGTATATATACTTAATTAACTTCCATGAAAGTTTTTTGCTTCCCTGTCTCAATGTTACTAGAAGGAATTTCCTCCAAAGCAGCAACTGAAGCAGCAGATCTGCCTCTTTTCTGTTTGTACAGCATAGTTCTTTTACTATTGTAACTGCCCTTTTTGGTCACCTAAAACTACTTTGTCTTCAGCTCAGAACTGGCTGGGCTCTCGAGGGTAATGAGACTTTAGAAGGCGTGTTCGGCATCACATTCAAGAGAAGGGGGGAGCTCTGACTTGTCGAGAGAGCTGCTGATTTGTCAAAGAAGCCTAGGAATTTGAATTACGCAAATTAGTGGGTAATTTTTAAATGTTATTATCACTTGATGTAATTTGATCGTTGTCAGAGATGACAGCTATAGAGGGAGGAAGATGTTTTTCTACCCTCTTTCTTTTAAAATCTACAGGAGATTAAGTTGAATTTAGCTCAAATAATCTAGACATTGTGAAGTAAAGCTCCTAGATTTGAGTTGAATGACTCCTGTGTTTTCAAAGGGATAGTAATTCCTTCTGTTTTCTACTCTCTTGTTCTGGTTCTGACTGTGTGTGTGTCCAGTTTGCCCTGTATTATTAGTATAAATCGGCGATATCAGAGGAGCCTACAGTGTTTTTGCACAGTTCTTTCATTATTATAATGCAGTTTTACACCCTGAGAACTGAAAAGATTTTAGCAGCAGGAAGATATTAAGATGCTATATGCATTTCTATCAGCAGGACAACTGAAATGCGTTGAGTAGCGAGAGCTAAGTCAGTTATATACATCTATATAGATCAGTGTATAGAAAGAAAAAAAAAGTTTAAAATTAATGCAGTCACAGAAATCATATCTGTTTCTGGCCTTGGTCAAACGTATCCAATTATTTCCCAATCTTGTGAACTTCTAATTTATATACAATAAGTATAGGAGTTTATGAAGCTGTGTAATATAGCTAAGGGCAGCTCGAGTGCACGAATAGAAAAATGAAGCAGTAAAAATGTAAGAGGAAAATGACTCCCAAAAGCTGCCTTATGCAAAACTGTACAAAGAAGCATAGCAAAGTGTAGGAGCTGGCTGACGCTCCTTCTTTCCACAGAAACAAGTAATTAGAATTTTCTTCTGCTAATATCTGGGCTCAGTGTGGATTTGTGGCATTCTGCCGGCTTTGGTGAAGGCTTTCTGGAGATTTGACAGCAGAAAATGCCACAGTCCAAATTTATATACTGTGTGCATTTGTAATGTGAACCCTTCAACTTCTGTTTTTTCCGCAGGGGTTTGAAGTGGAGTGTGTGAACCAGACATCTGTAATGATGCTGTAATCAGGCTATGGGGATTAAGCTTATTAATAATGAAATACTGTCCTGAGCGTGCAGTCATGTTCTGATATCACTTTACAAATTTCAGCAGACAAAACCAGTGTCTTTAAAAAAATTAGATCCATACAGATCATCTTCACATGTTGCGAGGAGTTAAAGAGCTCTATGAACGTTTGAAGCATCATTAAAATTGTGAGGTCTCCAAAGTAAAATATGGACGTTATAAGATCTAATACTTTTTTTCATCTCTGTGTAATAGCAATGATAAATTTTACAGCAACCTGAAAGTGGTTGAAGACTTTCAAATTCAAATGTATCTTTTTCAGCTATCTTGAATGTGGCAGACATAAGGAAGGAGGTTGTCTCGCAACAGTTAGCCTAGAGGAATTGATCCAAATTTCCTGAACTATATGAGCTGATGCATTTGCTGTGGATATGTGAGGACTTTTATGCCAAGGAGTGTGTTGTGCAGCTTTTAGGGACTGTACCTGCTATTGCCGAGTCCTAACTGCAGGTTGCCGTAGTATGTCACATTAACTGTAGGCCAGGCATGCATATGCTCAGCTAGTGAACTTGAACTGTAGACACAGCTTGACAACCTCTGAGATGTTTCAAATGGCGGTCGTAGATGCTGACACTCTGTCAGGGATGCTCTCTCCTGAACGCTCTCTGCATTCCAGCCTAGATTAAGTGTCCGGAATAGACTTGATGCCCAATGTTGGGTGGGGGAGTGTGTTTCAATGTAGAGTTTCAAAGGTTGTTGATAATCCTGGACAGATTCCATCAAAGAGAGGATCACAAGTGAGCTTTCTGCATAGTAGGGAAGGCTTCCGTTTTGTACTCTCAGCTTGTGAATCCCAGAACTCGTGGGGTCTGAAGGTACACTTCAATTACCGACTGTGGGCATAATTTCTCTGAAATACAAGCAGTACAAGCAATACTTTGCCCTGTGGTTTTCTCTAGGTCATCTCAGACATCTGTTTTGCTTCAATCTTAGCCATGTGTATTAAGTCCCCTGGCTGCACAGCAGGACCTCAGAAGCAGCTGCCCGGCTCTGGTCCCTGCCTGTGCAGCAGAGGTCTGGGCTAGGACCCAGCGAGAGCTGGGGTGAAGCCCTGGGGCGGAGGAGGTGTTGACAGAAAACATCCCGAGGTTCCTTAGAGCAGAAGAAATGAGACCACTGAACTCTGGTTTTGTCTGTCACCCACCAGTGTCCGTAAGTGAGCTGACAAAGCCCCATGGCCAGCAGTATTGTCTGACTGGCATTGCTGAAAGAGTCCCAAAAGAAAAAGAAAAGGATCGTTGATGAGATCCAGATTGATGAGGGGGAAGGCGGTGGTAGGGTATCAGCTATGCTTTGTTCTGAATCCTTGTCACTCAGCTCAGCTGAAATAGAAACTTGGAAATATGGCAATGACTTGGAAATCATCAGAACAGCAAGTTGCAAGGAGGGCCTGCAGAGCCACCTGTGCCAAGACTCAGTGCTTCAGCTATAGCGTTCCTCTATATGCCTTTGTATTTCTTTTTGGGTTTTTTTTGTTTGGNTTTTTTTTTTTTTTTTTCCCATGCAGCAATTCTTAAGTCTTACAATCCATGAAAATACACATATATCAGTGGGGTATGCATACATTCTGCTGGCTAAAAAAAAGTAAATAATGTAAAGTGTGGGCTTTGACAAGTAATACTCTACATTCCTTATGCAGGTACAGAAGGCTTGGGATTTAGCATTACTTCAAGAGATGTCCCAATTGGTGGCTCTGCTCCCATTTATGTGAAAAACATTCTTCCGAGAGGTGCAGCTATTCAAGATGGGAGACTAAAAGCTGGAGATCGATTAATTGAGGTGATGAAGTGTTACATGTTGTTTGTCTGTGTTTTGGCTTGAGCCCATGCGCTAGTTCACTTCCAGAAGCCCTTAGTACTTTATGTTATAGGAAAATACGTCCCTCTTTTTCTTTTTGGCTTTGTTTTTTTAGGTGACAGATCAAAGGCTGTGCATTTTCAGTACATAACTGTTTTAAGATCTGGACCCAGGCATACTATGAAAACATGAGTTTACATGTCCTTATGTGAATAGTGTCATCGTCTTGCATTGCTGTTTAGAAACGAGTTGAAGCAAAGTATTTATTACCTAATAAGTGGCATTAAATCAGCATGGAGTGAGAGACTAGAAATTATTGGAGATACTGCCAAGTATGGAAGACAAAACTCTGAAAAGTTTTGATTTAACTTAAAGGCACAGTATAAGAGGAGGGTAGCGCTACAGAGAATCAAGGCCACTTCCTTCCTGAAGGGAGGATGTCCTCAAGAGAATTACATTTCTCTTAGGCACACAGCAGAGATTTTCCTGCAAATCCAGCTGGAGTGATATAAGATGTTACCACCCACAGCTTTTCTATACCATCCCTAAGCCAAATGACACTGAGGTACAGCTGAGACTGTAACTGCCTCTCAGTGCCCTAACTTCACTTTACTGCAAAATTGTCAAAGTCAGCTTGAATTGCTGCTGGGGGATCTGGGGGATGGCCCTCTCTAATTACTGTAATTCTAGGTAACCCAGATGACTTGAGTAGAAGGGGACTGGGAAGCCTTTAAGACAACAGTTATGGTATCTCAGCTGTGCGAGTTGTGATCTCTTATGAAGGAAAGGGAAAAAATGGTTTGCTGACTTCTGAGCACCGTGGTCTCTTGCTTAACACCATTAGCTGATTTGCCTTAAGTTTCCAAAAGGTGTTGGAGCAGGCAAGCCCAAGCATACCCTGTCTTTCTCTGGCATCTCCCTTACTCAAGTTAGCTCACAGAGTGTGACATTTTCCTGTTTGTACTGGTAGGTGATATGTGGAGTACAAAGGGCTCAACCGCTGAACAAAGGCAAAATAAGAAGTAACTGCTTCAAAGTTATTTTTTGGGGGAAAAAACTTTTTTCTACTTTTCACGCAATTTATGGTGAAAGGTATATTTGGAAGATAAGTATTATACCAAGGCACGTGGAAATGAACCAGTTTGGGATCACACATTGATTTTGCCAAAGCATTTTTATGCAGAAATTCTTGTAAAAAATATCGGTAGATGGAATCAGTTGGCTTTAGAGTATACTGGAGTATATAGTTGCTGCTAAAAAGGAGGGAAATATTGCTGTCTTGCTTATTATTTGTGTTTATATGTAAAGAATGCATGTTTAATTAGTCCTATCAAATGAAAACTGTACTGAGCCAATAAGCAGATTGCTTCAGTGAGGTTTTTTTAAATACTGTCCCATATGATTCATGTGACTCTTTGGTATGAATTTCTAGCGTTTTTCCTGTTTTGGAGTTCTTATCAATTTTGAATATTTCCTTTCTTACAGGTGAATGGAGTTGATTTAACAGGCAAAACTCAAGAAGAAGTTGTGTCCTTGCTGCGAAGCACCAAGATGGGAGGGACCGTCAGTCTCCTGATCTTTCGACAGGAAGAAACATTCCATCCAAGGGAACTGGTGCGTAAAATAGAGAGCAGCTAAGAGATTTAGATGAGCATGAAAAAATGATTTGATTTTGTCATCTGCTGGTACACATGCATGGCCAGCACTGAATATAAGAAAAAAACCCAAACAACTATTTTGCTTTATTTAGAATGTTTTACATGAATGTTTTTTATTCTCTTTGAGATCTGCTATTGGAATTAAACATTTGTTAATAATGTATAAGTGAGAGTTTTATTTTGAGTGAAAATGTTTATTGTAGAAGATGCTATTGGATGGACTTTATTTGGATGCATGCAGACAAGTAGATTATTTCATATCTTTCATATGGACATTTCTATGTTTGAAAGCCTGCCATTTGTCCCACTAAGATATTTCAGAGCATATAATACTAGGCCCAAACCGGATATGTCAATACCTTTCTATCAAAAAGTAGAATATATAAGAAATAGTAGCCTATTTTGAATATAAATGCAATCTCTGTGGAATGGAAACCCTGCAGTTATTAATTTAGCAAGGTAATTCAGAAAATGTTTCTGAGGCATTTACATGAAATGGAAATAAAATGATGTTTCATACTGTACCTGCTCCACTTGCATAGTGTATACAGATATTCTCTGATAATTATTCAAGATAATTTCTGTTATGAAAAGGTAGGCTGTGAATGTAGCAGTCTTACTTTGTTCTGTATTCAATTAAACTGCTGAAGTTATTTATTATTTGTATTACTGTAGCTATATTTAGCTCTAAAAATAACTTATTTGGCTGCATTATTGTGAGAAGATAGAAAAATAGAAGTAGCAAATATAAGTATGATGAATTAATTCCTTCATTTTTCTATTGGATTTGTGTTATTTTGAATGCAAAGAGAATTAATTTTTGTTTGGCTGTTTTGAGACATTTAATATTAGCCTTTTACTTTTCAAAACTACAAAGTGGCAGGGAAGGTTTCAAACGAACTGCGCTTTCACCTGAATATTATTGGAACATGACTTCAGGTACTAAAGTGAAAGTTGTCATAAAATGACGAGAAACGGACAATTTGAAATCATATTATGCCCTACATTATTGCTGGAACTGTGAAAACAATCTGTTTATAAGTTCCTATGATGTAATTTGCACAGCATTGCTATCTTACATAAAGGTGAATGAAAATGTTTTTTAACTTTTCTAAATAAACTTAGAAGTAAGAAAATGTCTTAACTTTGTGTATATTATTTCTATAGTAAAATGAGGAAGTTATAATCCATATTTTAGCAAGATATTTTGTTTAAATAAGTTTAAATAATTGTAAACAAAGATAAGATGTGAATAATGTGGAGGTATAGTAGTAATGCTTGACGAACTTTAAAAATAACAGCAAATTAGGCCCTTTAAATGAGTAAAGCCTCAGTAGGCTCCCTCCTGGTCAGGCTCTCAGCTGTTTGGGCAAACACCAGCACAGGGAAGCCCAATTTCCTCCTGGCTGTGTGGGGTGGTAGGTGGGCACTGTGCTTCTTAGTTGTGTCAGATCTGAACTGGTGTAGGTTTCTGCAGCTCCAGTTGAACAAAGGTTATTGTGAGGATCTGACAGTACATGTGTGTGATGATCCTCTCTTGCATAAGGATTTGTTTGTTTGCATTTTGCCATGGAGAATTGTTAGGCGTGCTCTGCTGACAGCTGTCAAAGAGCAGGAGTAGAATTGCTGGGAAGGTGTTAAGCTGAAACCATCATAAGGGCTGTTCATTCTTCTCTGGTAAGAAATAATCCTAAAAGGAAAAAAAAAAAGTCTTTTCAACCAGTTTCTCTCATTGACTTTTACGAGCTCTATGTACAAAAGAAGAATAAAAATTAATAACGAAGGAGGGAGGGTAATGATCTGAAATCATGCCAGTTGATCTTTTTTATGTGCAAACCTCTGACCATTTAGGAACAAGTTGTCTTTGCATCCTTCCCCAATTTCTGTCATACTTTCTACATTTGTATGCTTTAAATATTAATGGAATGAGAAGTGTCTCAAAAACTGTACGCAGAAAATCATGTTATTTCATATTATCCATCTCATAAAGGGCAGGACTTGCTGTTGCTTGCTGAGGAGCACTCAAAATTAAAACCATATTATATTTGCCGATATTAGTACAGATAGTCATCCCAATAAAAGAGGTGTTCAGATTTTATGTTGTGGGTTATGGCTTGTTGAATGACCTTTGAAAAGTTACTTATCATTGAGTTTCTTTACAAGTAAAATGAAGATAATAAACTTTCAGGAGAGTTGTGGAGTTTAATGTCTTTGTATGTTGCTGTTATTGTCTGGAAGGAATGTATAAAAATGTATAGTTGTATCTAAAACTTATGGAAATGTTAAGCTGAGCCTGTTTAGGTTAGTATTGACTCTTTGTAGCTTGTGTGGTCAGGTTAGGGGTGTGTGTGTGACGGCGAACCCTCATCCAATGCAGCAGATCATGGTAAAAGTGAGTAAAACGTAGAAGCAGGGAATGAAATCAGATTGGCAGGAGTTAACTTTTCTAACCAGTGAAGTCTGGAAGACTGGCTTCTCCAGAACACCGGGCGTTTTATTACTTTCAGTTACCTAATGCCAAATAGGTAATCCATTGGGGTTTGTCCACATCAGTGTGAGGTGGATTGTCTTTCCCTGCCCCCTCCATTTATGAAAGAGATGAGGATTACTCTGGTTAAGCAAAGCTCCTGTAACACTGTGTTTACCTCACATAACCAAACATAACTTGCTGTGAAGGATTTTCGAAGAGCCTGTTAGTAACTATGTGAATCCACTGAAAGATTGAGTTGGGTTATTTAGCTTTTCAGCAATATTCTCAGTATCAGCAGAGACTAGCTGGCAGATTTAGTCTCCAGTACCCTCGAAGTTGAGATGCCCATTGGTACATGTAAGTCTTTCAGATGTTCCTGGTAGTTGCTTCCTTTATCTTTTTTTTTTCTTATTGGTTGTTGGTTGTCTGCAGGTTAAAGGTAACTTAAAGTCTTTGTGTTACTGTGTCACTATGTTTTTGTGCATAATCATTTGAATCTCCTGCAAAACAGCCCAAAGCAAAAAAAGTCCAGTAAAGTCTGGCATTTCATTTTGACCCAGCTGAATGGAAAGAAATAGCTGGTTAATCCAAAAGTGATCATCCAGCCAGCAGTGAAGTAGATCCTGGATGCTCAGAGGGGTTTCAGTATGGGTGTATATGGGCTTGGAAGAGTACTAGGTCCTTACGTGTGTTTCCAGAATTGGTTGGGGCATGCAGAAAAGTATTTTTGCCTTGTGTGCCCTGAGACAGAGGTGAGGAATGCAAGGTACTGGAGGGTCCTTCCTGAAGTGGACCGAAAGCACCTTCCTGTCCTGGGATATCCAGTGCTGTAGTTAGGGTTCATCCAAACACACTCAAAAGGGGAACCCCTTGTTAAAAAGAGAATGGATGTTTTAAAAAAAATAGGAATGTGTTTGAAATATTTGTAAGGGTTCATCTGGACTGTTGAGGTAGTGCTTTGAAAACTTTAAAGTAGAAGGGAAAGGCCAGGAGAGTACAACCCTGAACGAGAACGTTTCACCAGCCAGAAAATGGTGCAAGCAGCTATGATCCTTCCTTGGCCAGATAGCCACCTCCCTTAGAACCAGATACAGTCATGTCCACTGGCCTAAGATCATTGGAGGTTATTTTTGTTCATCACTCATTAGAAAATTGGAATCAGGGAGCATGATGAACACCCTTCATTATTCCATTACCACTTCACGTCAGAATTAGAGCTCTTTGTTTATCCCCCTGCTGATAGATAGTATGTGTCATGTGTAGTCGTGTTCTTATTTATTTTTTTTACTTCCTTTAGAATGCAGAACAAAGCCAGTCACAAATTCCAAAGGAAACGGTAAGAGCTTTGTCTTTTCCATACTGGAAGACTCCCATATGTTTTTAAATTGATATGGCGCTTCTCCATCAAAGTTTCACAGATCCTCCTTTCACCTTATATACTGTAGATGGCTCTCTCTAGCTTTACATTTTAAATGCGTTTTTTAATGTAATTTCAAATACTGTTTGAATATTAGATGCAACTCAGTTATTACGTACATTCAAGTGCTATTTGAAATTACACCTTTTATACACAGCCAAAGGCTGAAAGTTGGAATGATAAGAGTAGACTCTTAGTTTGGGTTACTTGTTGAAACTAATTGTTTAAATCATGATTATGTGACTAAAACCTGAGATACAAACACAGAAATTAGGCAGCTTAGTCTTAAGTCTCAATTATATCCTCATAACAAACCACTGTTTGTTAGTTATTTTTAAGGAAATATAAGGAGGTAGTATCAAATTTAACCCTTTGAAGGCTGTTACAGGTTTGTATGTGATCTGCCAGTGAGACGATATATTGAGGTTGTATGCTGTTTATATATTTTAGTCAGTGGAGCAGGATCAGTCTTAATGCACGTTATGCTATTATATGGTAATTTTCTTTTTCTAAAATATTAACATAGGACATAATAATAGATTGCCTTAAAGGTGTACTGTATCTTAGTTTAAAATGTACTTCAAGAAGTTTCTTTCAATTAGATACCTATTTTAAAATTAAATAGTAAATTAGCTTATGGAGAAATTAAAAGGATTTGTGCTGGGATTTGAAATTTGTTAGGCTAATTGGAAAACAGAAAATAATTGTCTAGATGATTCAGAATGCCTTGACAGCAATGGTGGGATGATGTCTTGGGTAAAAAGAAAATGAAGACTAGGTGAAGACCTGTAAGAGCCATCTCAGTGAGGTAGTCAAAAGTACATTGGTTGATACTACTGATGTTTCATGCCAATGGAATGGAACTGCTAAAATGGGTGTTTGGGTTGAATGTAGCAATATTCGCTTTTATACCTCTATCTTTTGATGTCCTTCTAGTCTGAAAATCATCTGCATAAGGGCTCTGCCAAATCCTGGGTGTATCGTTGTTTCAGGCATGCCTTGCAGTATCTTTTTGGTACATCTTGTTAGTGAATGTATGCTTTTATCTTCATAGTTTCGTACCACATACTGCTGATATGTAAGGAGATCAAAGATCAAAGCCTAGGACAATATTTCTGCCTTCTTCAATTGAATACAATTGAAAAGAATTTGTGGGTGCAGCCTCATAAAAGTGTCATGATTTTAGGAGCTGAAATTCTGTCCCAAAACCCCATTAATCTTAGGCAGGTTGCCTATAGGCTATTTATATAAAGCAATTTCTAATCTGTTGCAAAGTTCGTGTTTTAAACCAAATTCTGTGGTGAAATCTTCTCTACAAATTTTCTGAGCAGCTTCCTGACTTAATCTAAGAAAAGACCAAAAGAAAAAAGGATCTCTCGTTTGTTCTCTGTAGATTTGAGCTAAGAAATGCTTGCTAACCAGGGGATTATGCAAGAGAAACAAGGAGTGTATGAGTGGTTAGGGATTTCTGAAAAACCCTTCAGAAAGCCCTAGCAAGCCTTGGAAATAAGGAAGTGAATTGGGAAATGTGTGGAGATGTATTTGGTTAGTGGGAATGAAGCTAGAATTGGTTAGAGGGAATGAAACTAGAAAGGTGGTCAATACAAAAATGTTTTTGCATAATGTCTTGGTTTTTTCCATTCCTTGTGAGGTCAGATTTTTATGTTATTTATTTGAAGGCTCAGAGCAACAGTGATCAAGATCTCTTTAAATTTGCCTTCTCCTGGGTGGGAATAAAAATGGACTAAATGTGAAAGGTGTCAGTGGTTATTTAAAATGCAGAATGCTTTTGCACTTACCTCCCTTCTTCCAATCTACTTCACTTTGGATAAGTTTGACACTCTAGCTCTACAGAACTAATTTTCCTCAGCTGCACATGAATAATACAGTCACAAGCTTTTTTCTTCTTATTATTTTTGAAAGTATTTTTCCTTGCTTTCCTTTATTCTCCTTAGTTCTGCCTCAATCCCTATTTATTCCTCCTTTGTCTACTTTTCAGGTCTTTGAGATTTCTAATCTTGCAATTTCTATTTCTGTGCTTGCTCTGATCTTTGTGCTGTTAGTTGTGAGGTTTTAGTCTCCAAGTGTCAAGGACTTGATAGTAGAAAGGAAAGCAAAACAACAACAACAAAAATGGATGATGAAAGCAGTGAAGCTATAGAAATGAGTGAAATGTGAAATACAAGACTGTTTTTAATTTAAAGGCAAAATGGTTATGGGTTTGGGGTTTTTTTGTTGTTATGTCTGTGTGGGGAAAAAGAAAAAAATGCACCTTGGAAATGACAAAGAAAAAAACTCTTGAAAATGGAAGGCCTGAAGTAAAATTTATGTGTAGAACCCAAAATATAAAGCCCAATTTAACACTCAGGGCTTATGTTCATGTAACTGTTACTTTGAAATGGTTTACACTAATCTTGTGACACTTGGATGCAGCAGTTAGAGCCTTCATAGACATAATAAAAGAAAAGCTTGACAATTAGGTTTTTCTTAATTTATTTGTGGCCTGAAATCCTTGAGAGAGTGTTATTTCTTACTACCTATATGGGAAAGCATGTGACTTTGTATTTTGCACACTGTCACAGAATACAGATTCTCATGTTCTCATTCTTGAACTTCCATACGAGGAGGTTTTGTGACTTGCTGAGCTTGCAGAATTTAAGTTTTGCTTTCCAGTTATCCATTAGAAATGCAAATTGCTAATGCATCTTCAGCTCTGTCTAGTAACTGTGCCCTGGTGAAAACAGTACTGCTGGTTTTACCCTCTGTTTCGCTGACGAACGGAACAGAAGCGCCGTTTACTCCTGGAGCAAGGAATTCTCCTGTATCTTGGTTGATAGATTGTTTCACCCGGCCACAAGTTTGTGCCATTCCGTATAGCTGATGACAACATGGAACAGATGCACCTATTCCAAACATGGCGATTATGTGGAATGTAGGAGATTGACCGTAATGTGAAAACTAGTAATTTATCATTATTACATTTCTGTTTCTAAGCATAATTATCTTAATCTTGTTATAGAGCATTGAAATGAACTGTTAATTATGCTATGTAAAACATCTGCCAATTAATTTTTTCTCATACTCTTTGAAAGTCAATAGTGTTTCAGTAATATTTTGCTTTTACAATTGTCATTCACTGTTTGTTTTCTGAATTCAGAACCCGCAAGTTAACTTTCATGTAAGCATAATGCTAGAAAAATAATAATTATCACATATGTAAGGATTTTCTAGGGAGTGTTGTCTATTGGTAAAAAGAAATTCAAAGTTAGGATTTAGGATTTCATGATTATTGCACTCAGCAGCATGAAAAAGCTTCAGTTTTCTGTTCTAATTTGTTTTTCTGTCAAATTGCTGAAAGTGAGCAGAATGTTATGAATTTTTGCAAGTGTAGGATTCGTAACAGTGACATAACAAGAGCGGTTGGTGTGTTGGAACAATATATAAATGTTTAGCAGCCCTGATAGAAATTGCAAATGGGATTGCTTTTTATTTTCTCTGAACTTGAACATCTGATACTCCTGATATTATCTGAATTTCTTTTTGATCACTGTGTTTTTTCAGAATACAAGGATAATGCTGAACCCTAGCAGCATTTTTGGATTGAATTGCTGTTCCTGCCATAGACTTTTCTGTGTGATTCTGAGTAAATTAGCTAGCTACACGCTTTATGCAAGGGTTCATCCCCTACAGGAATAGGGGGATACCACTATGGTCAGAGGCATCTTGTAAGAACTAACGCATAATTATTTTTGTGCACTTTTTGTTTGCAAGTTTTCATGTTATGAATAATAGAGATAAACTAGCAAATGCTTAAAACAACATAATTTATATCGAATGGAAAAGGATGGAAAAATTCTTGGAGCTTAATCTTGGGGGAAGAAAGCACTGTGACTGTGGATCTTTAAAACAGTGGTGGTCTGAGTATGAGTGTGCTTGTTTTTCACTTTTGGTAAAAAGCTGTCAGTATTACTTCCAGTTACTCTACATAGAACTTCAGCTTTGTATCTTTCAGTTGATGCAACTCTTCCTTCACACAGAATCTTCTTTGGAGAACAGTTTAGAGCTTCAGTGATTTCCATTGCTGCAGTAGGAGATCCAAATGTCTAAAAAGTGAGCCAAGATCATACAATGACTAATATTAGCCAGCAGCAACCAACAGCAGTGCTATCATTAGATACAGAATGATTTTATCAAAAGAGGAGAGGTTTGACTAGTGATTAAGCTGATTCTCTTATTTCCTCTATGGTGTTAATAACTAGTGCTGATTATTTTTATACCTTTTTATCTTCTAATGGGGTGAGGCACAAGGGTGATTATGATTTAAAAGCCTTTTTTTTAGTGCTATTTTGAGTGGTTTTAGATTATATTCTTATTAAAGTTCTGATTTAAGAAACAAAACACTGGCCATATGAAAGAGGTAGTTAATGTGTGACCTTCTGCAGGATGCTGTTGTGTTGGCAGTCTTTTCCCATAGGAGGTACTCGAGTATTGAATACCATGTTTTGGGGCATTAGTGAGTAGAGCCGAGACATGAATTCCTAGTGAATAATTACAGCAGTTGAGTGATTGTGTTTATGAATGCTCTTTGAGTACTCTGAACTTCCTGGAATGATCAATGATAATCCACATAAAATTCTGTGTAGCGCTGTGCTTGGGAGTCACCCTCAGGCTCATAGTTTTGACTCCATCATCTGCAGATGATTGCCTGGGGCTGCAGTGTGGCACTCCCAGGCTGTTCTGGGCAGCACTGCAGGGCGGTTTCAACCATTTTCTCAAAGCTTGTGTTGATAATGCTTACTAGCCAGTTGCCAGTTTTAGGGAAGTCAAGGTATATGTCCCTCCACTGAGGTTCTCTAACAGGGCTCCCTCAGTGCCGCTGTTGCACAGTGGTATGCATGCATTATTATTCACCATTATTATATTATTTCCTACATACCAGCCTTAACCATAACCTTAACCCATACCAGTTATTTTGATAATAAGAATCAACTGTGTAAGGCATTTACAACTCCAACATCAAATACGGGGTGTGAGACGGAAAGGGGCCACCAGTTCTTTTAGTTGCTCATCTCCTAGCACAAGCAGTAGGGTCATCGGGTTCTTTCAAACACTTGACCTAATTTGGGTAAGTGCAAAGTTCACATTGATGCTTAAAATTGGTATTAAAACCCTGAAAACTCATTGGTTATGCACTATTTCCTGCACTATTGGTTTTAGACTCTTAGTGTTAATTTTTCCTTGCTGTTAAGTCTAAGGAAAATAGTGAGGTCAGGTGGTTTGCCACGGTTGTCTGAAATTCCGCAGCCGTAGTAGGAGTAAGACACGGGTCAGTCCTAGTGCTCTGTCTGGACATTGCCTCACGTGGAACGTGTTTCTTGCCATGAACGTCTAAAAAGGCATTATTTCCCTTTCAACTTTGTTTTTCTGTCTGGCTTTCCCAGGCACTCTCTAGCTGTTTCTTTAGTCTTTCAGGTCTTGTAGAGGCAATAGGCCAGTCAGAGAGAAGTATAAAGATTTTTAGGAAGCTGTGTCATTAGTGTGTTGAGTATTGGAGTTTTCCTTGAACAAGGGATAGTGCAGAGAGTTGTAGCTTTATAGGCTTCTTTGGCAGAGCAGGCACCTGCTGTGTATCTAATCCCTTGGTTTTTGCTTCTCTAGGATAAGCACCTTCTAAAGAAATGGGGTTAGCATTACAAGCGCCTATTTGTTTCAGAGCATACAGTAGGACCACAAAGTTTGAGTAGGAACAACAGTTTGGTGGCCTGAATAAAGCACAGTCATTATGGCAACAGCAGCAGACTAGTCCCTGTGTGACGTTCTGAGAGGCATAACCAAGAAGGTATCAATTGATTTGAAACGTAGAGTCTCAACTGCTTAAACCAGTTTCTATGACAGCCCAGATCAGAATGTTGGCATTAGGGAGAATAATGTTAGCATAGACAAGCAATGACCTTCTTATAGAGATGAATAACAACCATGTGGATGTATTTAAACATGGGCTTTTGCAAAGCTGTGCTTTTTGTACTAAATGAAAATCGCATGCCAGAATTCTTGTGCTTTGGATAGCATTTAATTTTTTCCTAAACCATTTTTTAATCCATCAAAACCAGTAAACTGAAGATATTTTTGAATGTGGAATATGCCTTTTGATACTAAATTAAATCCTTAAAATGTACATTACTGGAAACGTAACAGGCCTGTTTTGTGGTGTTTTCATGAGCTAGCATTTCTGCATATAGATACGTACCAAAGTTAATCCATATATAATATGCAAAAAACTTTTCCTTGATGGGCTTAAAATTAAAGCAGGCCACATTTCCCATAAAATCTCAGAATTCAAATGTAGTTTTTGATATTTAGCAGCTGCTGTTTGATTTGAACAAGAGTGCAGTCTTTGCCAGATGTGACATATTAACTTAGCTAATATGAATAATGAGTCTCAGTGTATATGTGCAAATAAGATTCATTAGTGTTTATCTAACATATGGGAAATATTAAAATACTTAACCTAGGAAAGTTAGAAAAAGAAAGCAAGCATAAGAGTTTTAGTTATTTAGTTGGCATAAGCCCTGTATCATTTTATGACTAGGTAAGAAGACACTTAAGGCCCTTATAACCTGTAATGCAACACATGATTGGTTTTTTCAAACAAAAAAAGAAAGGGGAGGGGAAGGGGAAGGAAAGGTAAAAGGTCTTGTATTCCAGGAGGAAAGTGGGTTGGAGTGTGCGTGTCGCTATTGTAGTAGGTAGGCTTTTCTCTGCTGGAGGTCGAGTTTTAAATCGGAATGAGCTGCTGGAGTTGTGTTTATCTTTAATGCCTACCCACGGCAGGATGCATCAGCTCGCATTTATGGCCCCCACTGAAGTTGGAGAGGTGTGTTACAGGCCACCTACATTGCTCTGTTTTCAGTACCTCCAGCCGTAATACATCTACATTTTTATAAGTATTAAACATCACTCCCCACGAACCAGTTGTTGACCACAGATGCTGTTTTGCTTCCTTAGAGTTGCTCGATTTACATGTTCTACATTTCCATATGTGATGGCATATGATAAAAGTGAGAGTCATCAGCTTTTGGTGTGTCTGAGTTTAGAAGGTGGCCTGATATGACAGCAATGTCACCCACCTAACTTGAAGGACAAAACAATTTCAGCCATCTCTAATGTTAAGAATGTTTTTGCACAATAGTTAAGTGAAGTATCTCTCTTTCATATATATTGTGTTTCAAAATAATAATTCTATTTTGTTATAATAATAATAAAGCAAATTTTACTGGCTTTCTAATGTGTAGGAGTTATGATTTCTTAGTATCATGGGTACCTTGTGAGGAAGAATAATGAATTCTATATTGAGAAATTCTAAAGATTGAAAATATCGTGGAAAGGGCTGTGACGTTAGGTTGGAATTCCACATTATTGGGACCAAATGACTAAACCTGGGATTTTGCAAATTCCAGACCTTTTACTTTCCTAACCTATATTTTCTAGACCTGTTGGGCTTTTAACTTCCATGGGACTTCCTAACGTCTTTCAAGAACTTGAGATTTTCAGTCGGGACAAATTTGAAAGAGAGCAGATGCATTTGTGAGACGAAAGGTTTATAGATGAACAAAACAGTAATTAAACAGAGGCTAACAGGTGTAGGGCTGTGATGTTAGGAGGCTGGACACAGCAGGATTTGGGATCAGGTAAGGTGAGTAGTGTAGATGGGGTCATTGGAGGCCTTAGGTAGGGTTTGTGCTGTAGTTACAGAATTTATCATGGGAATTTCATCATTGTATAAGAAGGGTGTGTTTGTATATGTACATGCATATGCGTGTACCTACAGGAGCCCTGAAAATGTTTTCATGTGTGTTATATGCATAATTTGGAAGTACAGCTTACCTTCTAATAGTGGGGATACAGAGCTTTAGTAATTGCTTGTGTGAAAGAAAATGGGAGTGCACTGGATTTTTTGCTGAGAGTCCATGATTAATTTATTTCTTTTCTTTATACGTAACCACAAAGTAACTTGCAGACAGGTTTCAGTGACTTAATAGCTGCTGAGAAGACAGCATGTCTAATCTTGCAAGAGAATGAATTTGTCTGGAGAGAATACGGCCGGATTTGTAGCTGCAGCAAGCCACTTAGGGAACTTGTCCCAGCTTGGTTAAAAATTGCTTCCCCTGTTAGGTGGGAGGAGGTTTTTCTTTGCTGTTGGGTTTCTTTTTCCACCCATCTCATCCTGAGTACTCACCAGCTGAACCCTGATGAGATTTGATAAAGGGAAGAAGTCCCAAGCAAGAATTTTCTTCATAGTATTTAAAACATAAAAAAAAATGAGGAGATGCTGTTAATGAGGTGATGAAATAGAGCTACTGCACTTGTAGTGTCAAGGTCCCTGTTAATGTTGTTTATAAAATTAAGTCAGGTTTTATGATCAGATTGGAAACCAATGTTATGTAGAAGAGAAAAATAATTTCCTTGTGTTTAACCAATAGCTTTTTAAAATCTTTGTATGTATTGAAGCGTGGCCGTAAGTTTGCTCTAGTCAGGAAGTTTACCTTTAAATTTATGGTATATTTATATTGTATTTAAAAAGTGAAAACCTTATCTCAGCTGTAATTTAGTATAAATTGATACTAACTATGAATTTGAAGCAAAAAAAAAAAAAAGTCACCTACATATTTTATCACCAATCGAATTTTTATTACAAATTACATACTTGAACAGCTTCATTCATCCAGCTGAAGTCATTTCAGATGACCTTTTCCTCAGCAGACTCTGTCTGAACAGAATATTGTGCTGCTGTTAATTGTTTTGGACACAGTGTGTGAAAAATCTTAAGGGATTTGAATTTTGTTGTTCAGGGTTCACAGTACATAATTTTGCTTGCATGTTTACTGCTGGCCTGTCAAAGTATACGAAGGAATAAATTTCTCCCGCAGATCAACTAATCATGAAAATAGTGTTGAGGTGTTTGATTGACATAGCGAAGCCATTAATTTAGAGTATATCAAGATCAAATGGAAGTTATTGCAATTAGGAAGTGATTGTGTTCTCAGCCGAAATTTTTAAATGCTGCATTTTAGATTTTTGTGCATTTTTATGCTGTCTCATGGATGTAGTAGGTAATTTCTGTGGTTTATTACATTTAGTTACTTAATGTTAAACACAATTCCAGTGCAAATTTTACTTTTTTGTAATAGCTGATATTTGATTGACTGGGGAGTATGTGCAATGTTTCTACAGTCTCTGAAGGTCCTTGGGCACCAAAGGATTCGGCCAGTCTGATGTTTTGTTGGTTTTGGGGTTTGTTTTTTTTTTGTTTGGTTTTTTTTTTTACGAATTTTGCTTAAAATATCATGATACCAGGCTGTGGTGTCCTGCTTATTTCTCTGAGAATGGCTCCTTTATGACATGCTATATAGTTCTGTTCTAAGGTTTATACGTATGAAGTTGTATTCAATATATCATATATAGCGAGACCTTCTTTGGTGCCATGGTGTGACTCAAGCATTAGAGTCGATAGTTTCATAGCCATTGAATTTTAATGATTGAGTTATTCTTGAAAGCCACAATTTTCTCATAAGTATTCTTAGGAAAAATTGTGGGATATAAAAAAAAACAAAACTTTTTTCTCTCTATTTCTCTTTAAAATCTATATTGAAGTATATGGTACTGACAGATGACGCACAGATTCTAGAGGTCAAAAGGCTTCTCGTGTCTCTAACATTGCAGACACAGGTATGGAGGAGAACAAGCTGTCTTAGCTGAAAAAAAGCTGTGGATACCCCAAGAAGTTCCTAAAGTAATTTAGCCTTAGCTTGGTATTGGTAATTTTTTCTTTGGATGAGTTGAGCAGTTTTCTCATGGCTCCACTACTTTTCCAGTGCTGAGGCTGCTGTTTCTCATTTTTTCACGTGCATGATCTACTCATTCATATGCATCCGCTAAAGAGAAGTTTCTTCCAGGTTCAGGCCTTAAGTATCACCTTCACTTTGGGTGTCTGTAGCCCAATATTAGCATGAGATCTTTTCCTTACTTAAGGCTGTAGAAAACAAGCGAGCAGAAGACTCGCATTAAGAACAGTGCTGAGCTGATGGTGCAGCTTTTTGGTCTTGCTGAAGAGAAGTAGCATGGAGGCCATTAGCGAGTCCTTGGGGATGCTTGCTGAGATGCACTCTCCAGTTGACCCTTTGGCACAAAAAAGTGCAGGCAATGGGGATGAGCTGTGCAAGGAAGCACTTTAATTCTCTACCCTGGAAGGGGGCTGGCTGTGGCTGAAGTTCTGGCATTTTTTAGAACGTTTAAAAATTCTGGGGGAGGGAGATTGATTGTAAATTTATGATAATGGTAGTAAAGAAAAATCCAGTAACCTTATGTGCTTCCTTGGCTTACCCATATATCCTACCTTGGCTTTATCTCCTTTTGGCTTGCCAGCTTTTATTCCTGCTATTTATTAAGGAATAAAAGCGATCAATGTTACAGAAACTAAAAGGTAATATGCGTGTACCTCAAATTGTTTTATTCTGCAGCCACCTGATGAAAATTGTACCTCAAATGTATGCTATAACTAGTACTTTTGCTCCAAACAGGAGAATAAGGCTTGTAATTTTCCCCAGATTTGGGAAATAGTATTTAGATCTGATATTTTTTCCATGAGCACAGTGCACCTTTCCATTCCTGACAGCTAACACAGTTCATACTGATTTCTGTGGTCAAGAGATGTATTCAGATAAAGGGATTCCTAAGTGAGGCAGCTTAACTGTGGCACTTGGAATAGGGGGTGTTGATGGTTGTTTTTTTTTAATTAATGAAGCATTATGCTTTGTTATAAACAAAAGATGGTTTGAGACATGCAAATAGTATGTAATGCAGGGAAAAGGGCTGGTGAACACATTAAGGTTCATGCTTTTAACCAAGTGGGAAAAGATAGAGCTCCTGTTTTCCTTCCCTCGACTGTTCTGGTTCTCTCTGCAGTCTGACTGCCTTCCCATGTGACATTTTCGCATTGCATTTCTAGGTCAATCGTGACACGACTAGCATGCTTGTGCCCAAATTGATTATCTCAGTTTGCTGTACTCCACATGGCTTTCACATTCATCTCTGCTGTAGTCTGTGTTTGGATTTCAGAAGAGCCTGTCAGCTTTGCATTTCCTCAGGTCTTAAGAAACAGAGATGCCTCAGCAGGCACATGTTAACTTCTCATGTGTGTTTTGTCCTGCTCCAAGTATCTGGGAGTAAGGAGAAAAATAGGAGGAGCCAGCTTGGCAGATAGAGGAAAGTGATGTGGGAAAAGTTGGTATAAAATTAGTATTAGTAAGGGAGGTGACACATTTGCTAAGGTTATGAAAAAAAATTGGCCAGATTAATTCTTCCAGAGAAGAATTTATGACTGCTGTGCGTTACTGTGCACTGTCTGGTGGGTGTTCTGTTACTTTTTTTCCTTTATATGAGTGAGAAAAAACAGGACAGTTGGGTTTGTGAGCACCTTTCTGTAGTCCAGACACTGGGCCCACTGCAGAGAATTGCCTTTAAGGGCATGATTTTTTTCTTGAATTGATAAAGTTATAACCAAAAGTGGCTATAACTGCTTTGTTATAACTGAAAGATGGACGGAGACAAGTGGACAATGTCTACTGCAAGGGACAGGATTGGAGAAGACCTCATGCCTCCCATTCCTCCTTTCAGCAGCAGCTTCTTGAATGTAAGCACAGCTCTTCAGGGCTTGACCATTTTCTTTCCTGGGTGCTGTGCCCATGCTTGCTACCCCCACAAGTGCCATTGCACTAGGGAGGTGACACCCCAGGGTCTCCGCTCCCAGCCTGCTGACACCCCAGGTGTTGGGAGGTGAAGCAAGATGCCAGCCACCTCTGCTTGCATGGCTTTCGAATTCATGGAAGGGTGTCACTGATCAGCTCCTTTCCAGGGACTTTGGCAGGTCTGGGACTATCTATAGTTCCAAGTGTTCAAAACCTGGAATTGTCCCAGGAAGGCTAAAACTGCGTGTGAAGGGCAGCGAAGAACCAAAGTCATGGGTAAGAGGATAGAGGTGAAGAGCAGAGCAGGGAACGACAGGAAGATTGGCACTCAGAGCTGGATTTGATGCTAAGCCTGGCAATAGCAGAGAGATGTGCTGTTGCAGATCTCAGCTTTGTAATTTTCTGGTTTTCCTAAGAGAGCTAGTTTTAAACAAAATGAGGTGAATGAGTAATTTTTGAATTTAATTTTCTTGAACTTAGTTTCTCCCCATGACTGCAAAGCTAGCATAGATTAAGATATTTTAAAAATTCTGTAGGTTTACAAGTGAGAAATTATTTCTGATACGGCTCTATTTTGGCTAATAAAATAGCAGCTTACATGTGAGTTGGTATTAATGGCACATTCCATAATGACACACTAAATTATTTTACTAGACAGAGAAGCACTAAGACACAAACACAAGATATTTCTGAATCTGTGTATCAGCTGGAGGTGATTGAATATACACAATTTGTGCATGGTTCTTCAAATAATTACTGTGGAAAATCTTGTGGCATTGTAGTTAAAAGCAGGGGGTTTTAAATGTTAATAGCTGAGGGAAGAGAATTCCCAAAGAGAAATGCTCTTCTGTAATCCCGTGTTAATCTTCCCAACAGAAAGCAGAAGAAGAGGAGCTTGTCCTCACACCTGATGGTACCAGGGAATTCTTGACATTTGAAGTTCCACTGAATGACTCTGGGTCAGCTGGACTTGGTGTGAGCGTCAAAGGTAACCGGTCAAAAGAAAACCATGCTGATTTAGGAATCTTCGTCAAGTCCATTATTAACGGCGGAGCAGCTTCCAAGGTGAGAGGGAACAGCTTTGTACCTTTGTCTTCCCCAGTTTTCCGTAAAAAGGCTATTTTAAATATAACCGCATATAGAAGAAGAATGAGATTGCTCTATAACTAGCTTTTTTCAGTTACACCATCAGAGGTAACATTTAGATTTCTGTTCAGATTCACATGTTTGCACATCCCAGGATTTAAACAGCTTTCACAGAACTTGAGAAGAATACGAGCAGTCTGTGGTACAGTTCAATTAGTATGCTTTTTGTGCAAAGAGGTTATTATAATAGCTTGCAGTGCAAATCTATAATTGGAATAGACATTTCCTACAATGGCTGCAATGGAAGCTATTATACCAGTGTTCATTTGGCCATAAAGTACTCAGACTAAGCACAGTTGTTTGATTATTTTTCTTTTGGTCCAACAGACTAAACTTCTTTTGTTGTGCGTTTTTTATGTAACTAGCTGTAATCTTTCCTTTTCCAGGATGGCAGGCTTCGGGTGAATGATCAACTAATAGCGGTAAATGGAGAATCATTATTGGGCAAAACAAATCAAGATGCTATGGAAACTTTAAGGAGGTCCATGTCCACTGAAGGAAACAAAAGGGGAATGATTCAGCTTATTGTGGCGAGGCGAATAAGTAAATGTAATGAGGTAATACACTTTTGATATCAAAACTCTGAGTTTTTACTTCTAAAGTATTTGTGTTTTAGGAGATGTCATGTTTCCTCTGAGACCTGGCAAATAGTATTTGAGAAGCTGGAGAGAGAGTTAGTTACAAAATGATCTGAATTTCAGTGTTAGACATGCTAACTTTATTACCGATCAATAAAGTTTTTGAGTATTTTCATCAATGAATAACAGGAAACACTGAATAAAATGATATTGATTTTGTAATTGGATCCCACTGTTTACTTGATTTTTGTTCTTTGGAGTTTTTTATGTAGGTCTGTTGAGTCATTCATAGACTTAGTGTTTACTGACTTGATTCTTTGTCGCTTTCAGTTTTTTTTTCATTAAGAGTAGAGCTGTTAAATGTCATTATTGTATTTTATCTAAGTAATTAAAAGTTCCATGTAAAGATTCTGTAAAACTCATGCAAATAATTCTGTTATTTTGGATTTTAAGTATGTCGTGTCTCAGCCTTCATTGCAGGGATGTATAAAATACATGGTAATTCTTTTTCTGATCTTATCTGCAGCTTCTGTCTCCTCCACTGGAGTGTTAATCTGTTGATGTTTTGAAACATTTTGATGATTTCTAATAGTTTATCTTCTAGATTAATATAAACAATACTATATAGCAGAATTATGTGGGCATATGATGCTGAGAAGGACTGCAGATAATGTGGAGAACTGATTTAGGCTTCAAAACGGTTTTGACAAATTGGAGAAATGCACTGAGTTAAATAGGGTGCAGTTGAATGGTAGGTCAGGGAAGCATCTGTTCTTTAAGACATCTAAAACTCATTCTTTCATTCTTGTTAACACCGGTAAGGTCTTATCAGAGATGTTATTTCTTGAGCATCATGCTTCAAAAATGATGTGCACAAATTGGTTTAGTACTGCTGATCTTGCCTAGGGGGAAAGGGAATGGTTTATTTTTTAATGCATAAAATTTATCTTAAAAAAATTCCAGTTTATAGCATATTATAAAATCGCATTTGAAAAGACACTAGTCTCTCTAGAAGTATTAAGCTCCTCTTGATTAATTTCTTATACACAGTTTTAATACACGTGCACACATTTGTGCTAGAAAGCCAGCTGGAATGCACACAGTTTCTCACTTGTTGTTAAAGGGATTCTGATAATTTTGTATTTGGCATTGTCCTGTTCTAGCCATAATTCTGAACTCAGACTCCAGAGACCACAGACTGTCTGTTGGAGGCTGTGTCTTATTCCTGCTCAGTTTCAGATCTATTTTATATGCTACTACACAGAAAGGCTGAAATATTTTAGACTATTCCTGTGTTTAGGTTGGTGTTTGGTTTTGGTTTTTTTCCCCCCAAAGGACATGGAAGGTGTTCAGTTGTCTCTTAGTGAAAGTCTTCCAGAACATATGTACCAAGACAGTGTTTGTGAGCATGATGGACCAAATCCAGCAATGATGAACCAAAGATATTGCTCCTTAAATCCAATAGATTTTTTTGCTCACTCAAGTTAAAAATAGTTTGGCTCCCTACATCTGTTTAACATTCACTAATTTTTTTTGCAGAAATCACATGGCAAAAATGGCACAGCTCAGTCTACATTATATGTTCTCCAAAATGAAAGAACTGATGTTAGAACCAGATTTAGATATGCTAAAATGGATCTGTAGAGTCAGCAGGATGGGACTCCTTTAACATTTTTGGTGGATTTTCCCAGCTCGTTAGTGAGCTAGTGAGATGAGCCATAATAATATTGGAAAGTGATGATACGCAATTATTGATCATTTTTGCACAATAATTTTTGTAACTATTTTTTCTCAGGAATTCTTGCTTTCATCGTGTTCATTCAAAGGAAATGACAATGTCAATACTGATTGCATATTTTAATATGATGAAAACACAACTTGCATGGACATGAAGCTGTTTACTTGCTGAGGTGGCATTATTCAAGAAGCCGGTGTTCTGAAAACCTTGCAATGTCCATCCTTCAATGAAATGAGAAGTGAAGGGAGAATATTTTTTCTTGGCCTTTTGCAATTAAACCCTAGTTCTTTGTTCAAAAATTGGATGAATTTAAACTGTAGATACTATTAATCAGTTATGATATTGATGAGCTGTGATAGTATTATTTATGTATAGTGTAGATGTGGTGCTTAGGAACATGGTTTAGTGGTTACCTTGATAGGGTTAGGTTTATGGCTGGACTTGAAGATCTTAAGGGTCTTTCCCAGCCTAAATGATTCTATGATTCTATGAATACCATATATGAGTATGGTTTTCAGTCACCTTAGCCCCTAAGTAATGGATACGAGGACTGAGACCCAGCCAGAGAGCAGCACGGCATGACTGAGCATCATGCTGTTGTTCAGTTTCCCATGGAGCAGCAGATATTGGCCATAACTGGCAGCCTCAGCTATATTATGCTTAATTCAGCAACTTAGATTTCTTAAGTGCACTGGCACACATGCTATCACCTTAGAATGTTCCTGTAGCTGCCACCAGCTTAGTATACAGTCTCAGCAAAGATTTTTAGTATTAGAACAAAAAATAAATGACGTCTGACTGGCAGCAAAGACAAGAGCTTGCAGATCAGAAGTAAAAGCATCAGGAGGGCAGAACCTGTCTTGGTAAATCACACCTTTTACCAGCATGTTCCTCAGAAATGGGGGTTTACTGGTTTTTCTTAAAGACCAAAAGAAATGTTTTCCTTTTGAGTAAGTATTTCACTGGCATTTTCTATGCTTTTCTTTCTCTTTTGTTTCTCCAAAAGTGAAATCATAAAATAGCAACAGCAACAAAAAACATCCTGTTCGACTGCTTTCTTTCTTTTGTTGATTCACCATTGTATGTGCCCTCTTTATGGGTAAAAATATATCTTACTCTCTTGTTAGTCTTTTAGAACTACAGTTAAGTGGAACAAGCTCGATTATATTCCCTTTTGTGGGTTGCCAACAGCAGTGCTCGTTCCACTCCACTCCAGTGGCGTGGTCAGTCCTGGGATGAGGCACCCTGGGGCTCCCCACCGTGCCACGGAGCAGCACCTCCGAGACGGAGTGTCTCGGAAGGGGAATCTGTACAAGGGGTGATAATGCCATGCAAAAGACAATTATGCTTAACAACTGGATCATAGAAACATTTGCTGTCTGGCTGTTAGAAAAACAACAGCCAAAAGAACAAAAACCCCAAGCCTTTGGTGTTTTTCTTTTCCTGGCTTCAGGTCCAGTAATCGTTTTGCATTTGCAAAATCGAACTGAGTTCTTTTGAGATAGATAAGCAATCCAGTCTGCTTTTTTTTTTTTTTTCAGTAAAATTGAGTTTGAATTGCACTGTAAGAAAGTTAGCAGTATGAATACTGTTTTTAATATTCATTTTCATAATCAGCCCTAAGAATTGCAGAGGAGGAGGAAAATCATTTGACAGCATGGTTCTGCAGAGTGCCATTTCTCTGTATTTCAGTTCAGACCAGACTTTTCATGTGCATTTTGTATTTTGGTTACTATCTAAAAGAGAGGATGACTCAACCTCATGTGTCTTGGGTTTAGAGAAGCAGAGACAGTTGTCTCTGATCTGCAGAGGAGTTGTTTCTTTGCCAGAAAGCTCTCTTAGGTTTCAAAAGTCTAAGTCGACTTAACTGGAGCATGAAACGGTTTCAGATCTTGGATACTCCTTTCTCATGCCAGCGTTATTCTCATACAGCTTCAGCAGTTCTCATGTTACAGCCTAAGCCTCCAAAGCAATTACAGTAACAATAAAAATGTACATAAACACCATAAGAGTATTATCTTGTCTTCAGAGAGTTAGTGAGGAGATCATTTACATCATCAGCCCTTACATAACTATAAACTCAAAGACCACAAACTTCCAGAAGATAAAAAGCATTTTTATGCTGTTGTGGTTTTTCTGAACTGAAGAGTAGCCTGTAGAAAGAGTCTGCATTGACACGCCAGGAGATAGAATATAATCCATCCAAGTTTTCAAGTGAATTATCTTGTAGTAAATATTGATATAAGCATGGAGTGAGTGGTAGTTATGAATGAACCCGAACCAAAACTGTGTATCTGGGTTTTTCTCCTGTTTGCATTATGTCTACACAGAGTACAGTAATATAGTTAATTTTGTAAGCTGTACTGTTACAAACCTTACAAAACCTTAATATCTCAACCGCTCTAGACAAAATCACATAGGGAATATTTGATGGATGCTGTTAGATTAGTGTAACAAAAACATTTAGTTTGGGATTTGGATATATCTAAGTTTCCCTACATCCCCCTTTCAAAAAAGTTAAATATGCTGTCCAAATCAGTGTTTTCAACTTTCAGCCTTTCCCTCTGTGATCAGCATTGTGTGCTGATTCCTCAACTTTCCTTATAAACACAGAAGGACTTTTAAGGTACTTTTCCAAGGTTGTGCAGCCAGTAGCAAAAATGGGAAGAATAACAGTAGTAGTGATTTGATATTCTCATATGGCCAGTATTTAACACCTCAGTTTTCAGAAGATGTGGCCATCAACTTTTTGGAGCTTGACATTTTTTTAATTACCAAGGAGCCTAAGGTTTAAGGAGAAACACTGGAGCTCCTTGCACCGTGTTCTGTTAATTAGTGATATTATTATGATTAGCCTAGATGGGCAAACAGCTGCTGGCTGTACGGCCTTAATGCATGCACAGCGCTTAGGCATGACTGTCAGGCAGATCTGCGCAGCTGGCGGCAATATGTGCTGATTCAAGAAAGTAAAGGTAATTGTTACTTTTGGAATCCTGCTCTTTTCAGTCCTGCAACCTGGACAGTTGAGAGGCACAGACTGCTCATCTGCACTCTGTTCATGTCACCCGCAAGCAGCGCTTGTCTGCCATTAAGAGAAAGCATCACCATTTTCCTCAAAATGAGAGATTTCAAGGTTGGGGTTGTTTTGGTTTTTTTTCATGCCTTCCTTTTTTTGACAGAATCATTGTCTTGCCAAACCTGCCTGAAAAAAAGGTTTGCAAATGATTTGCAGATCCCCAAATGTATTTCTGCATGCCTGTTCATTTTTGCTCCAGTTGCTGAGTTGAAAACGGAGCATACCATGAAGCAGAGAAAAAGTCATGAAGCCAGAAAATAAAAGGACCTCATCAACCGTTTAAATAAATTGACTGGTAGAAAGTCCAGTGAGAAAGACTGTCCAAATGAGTGGTTTCATTATAAAAGAAAGGAAACGAGCAAATATCTATTTTTTCCGGTGTGTGTGGAATTATAAAGCATTCAGCATCATTTCTCCCAGCATATATTACCTAGTTACCTACTTTGAAATTGATGACAGGTTTGTATTTTTTGTCTTTTCTTGCTAGTTTAGTTTTGTGATGACCTTCTGGAGTTCATTTAACTTTTGGAAAGTCTTTAGTGTCTTCTCCAAACATGGTGATTTCACTGTTCACTCCCTTCTCCAAGTCATTGATAAAGCTGCTAATCAGCCTAAGCTGCGCCCAGCCCGTATTTATGGGGAAACCTACAGCTGACTCTTCTGCACTCTGAAGATTGTTCTTTCCAATCCTTTAGCCAGATTTCAGTACAGAAGTCCAGTCCTATGAAAACTTAGTTTTTTTAATGCCTTTGCTATGAAGTCTTGGTAAAGGCTTTCTAAAAATGCAAATGTGTTGTGTCCGATTCATTGCCTGAGAGCTTGGAGAGCTTACTGGCTCTTTGTGTGACTCCAGCATCCCAGTGAGGCGGGATTTCCCGATGGATGTCTGCTTTCCTCATGGAACTATGTCCGTCATGCTTAGTGATCTTACTCTTTTTGTAGATGCCACCATTTTTTCCAGAAGGGAGGTCTGTAGTTCCCAAAGTCCTCTCTAGATATATAGGCAACCACCAGTCCACTGGCACCATCACCACTTATAGCAGTATATTGAACGTTTTGGCCAGCAGTTACCCAATATCATGGTTGACTTCCTTCAGGGCTTTTGGGAGAATGCCATCCAACCTGTGTGACACGTTAATGTCTCACCTACCTATTTGGTCTAAGCTTCTGTGTATTTTCTTCTGCCTGATCTCACTTCTGACCTCATTGGTGTCATCTGTAGAAATCCCTTCAATGTCTTTAGCATTAAAGACTGAGGCAGAGAAAAGATTGAGTTTCCCTACTGCAGACTTGTCCTTAGTGACCATTTTGCCTTCAGTCTAAGCATCCTCTGAAAGGTGCTGCTTAAATTCTTTCAATTTCTTGGGCTGTATTGGTGGGTTTTTTTTAATTGTGACACATTTTACCTGAGATTCTAATACAGGACTTGTTAACAGTCTCCTTTTAGGCCTCTGCTGGTCTTCTGTTCTGCCCTTCTACCTGCCCCAATTTATTTAGACTGACTTTTTTTGCCTTCATCGATTTTCTATCCTTGGTATCAACTCACAAGCTTGATCTTGGCCCAGGTTCCTCCCCAAGCCCCATAGCCAACTACCTAACTACATTCTGCTGAGCTGTGTGTGTTCCTTCCCACCATTCTGAAAGCGTGTTTCATCTCTTGCTTGCCTTTGAACATTGTCAGAACAAGAAAGCAGTGTTTCTTAGAAACACTGTACTAATTTTACATTTACTAGTGTGTGATTGTGTGTGTAGTGACCCTTTTACTGGCTATTTGGCTACATTTCCGTGTCTCGCAGAGTCTGTCCCTAAAGCAGGATCCCAACTTGGGTGGTAACAAAGAAAACCATATTTAATATTGGTAGCACTGCTGTAAAAGTATCTCAGTTGAAAAAGGAAGCTGAAGCATTTTGGACATCTTAGCCACTGTACACAGATAAGAAAGGCAAAAGAAAGCCTGGAGACTAATTCTGGGTAACAGAAAGAGCTTCAGTGCCCTGGATGCAGTGTAATAAATAGAACATTTGTATACTGACTTCTTTAAAATCCATAGTGCTTTCATGCCAGTATTTGGATAATATACTTTCTGAAGGAAAAAGGGAGCCTGATTATTGTTTCTTTAAAAAAAAAAAAAAGATTGTTTATGCTTTGAATATTTTGGCAATGTTCTCGTGCATAAACTTTTTTGGTATTTATGTGCATAACTTCAGATAGGATGGATGGTGGTGTTTAAGTAAAAAGGACCACATTAGTCGTCCCTTTATCATCTAGATAAGCAGCAGCTGGGCTAGTTAGTACAGACCGTGCTTTAGCAAACAGCTGGTTCTTATCTCAATGACAAAGGGCCAGGGTAGAGACCTTTTTATTTAAAAAAAATAAAATCTTGTTTCTATTTTTATTTTAAGAGAATGGAGAGAAAAGGAGCTACAGGCAATCTATAGCATGTGAGATTTTATAGCATTTTTATGAATATGATCATTTATTATAGATCAGTGCTAGGAGCCAGAGAACTCTCTCTTTTCAGCCTGGAGAAGAGAAGGCTCTTGGGGATCTTACCAGGGTCTGTAAGTAACTGACTGGGGAAACAGAAAAGACTGATCCAGACTCTTCTTAGGGGCTCTGCCCAGTGCCAGAACAAGAAGCAAGAGGCACAAACTGAAAGACAAGAAATTTCTTTAAACACAAGAAAAAAATTTCTTATGAGAGGGTAGCACAGGTTGCCCACGGGATTGTGGAGTCTCTCTCCTTGGATGTATTCAAAACCCAGCTGGACAAGGCACCGGACAACCTCCTCTTGCCAGCCTTGCTTTGAGCAAGAGGTTGGAATAGATAATCTCCAGTGGTTCCATCCAACATCAACCGGTCTGTGACTCTGAACTGTCGCACCAAGAAACTGTCCTGCTAGGGGCAGCTCTTTATACAAAGTATAGGGGCCAGTTGCTGCCTAGATTGCTTTTCTTGCCAGGCCTTTAATGAAGGGGCAGGAATTTGTACATCTGTGTTTATATTGCCTATATTACCTTTTATCAGATAATCAAATTAAATTATATTGAGTAGCACTGATACCGGCTAAGAGAAGGAAATGGAATGTGTAATTCAAACTCTTTATTAGAAATGCATCAGGAAGAACAAGTCTTTATTTGAACTGCAGTCTCACTTTGGACTGTTGGTCTCTTTGTCTTGCCCACAGCACGTTTTCTCCAAATTCAATGTATTTTTCCTTACACAAACTTTCTGTTAACAATATAAGGAAATTTTTTTTAAAGACAGTTGTGTAATTCCTGTCTAATATTTGCTATTTTTAAATGGCATTGTATCTTTTGTAAAATATTTATGTGGTGTGCTGTCAATGCCTTTATTTAAAGCCATCTTTTGAAATGCTAATTAGAAATGGAAAAAAGTTTTCCCTATGAAATGGTAAAATACATGATTTTCTTTATAAAACACAGTCATCTAAACACAGTGTTCTTGCTAATTCTTTTATTTACCCTGTACCTTACTGCTTTACCAGCAGTGAATTTCTATGTATTTCTCTGATTCAGAGCTTTCTTCTTGTCAGTGCCTTTCTGAAAATCTCTTGAGACCTTGCTACAAATGAGTTTAAAAGCTGATGAGTTGTCACATAAAGAAGGACTGTGCAATATGGCTTACCAAAAGCTGGACACTTGTTACATAAAGTCATCGATACAGCACTGGGAGAATAAATCCCAAAGCACTTTGATATTTTCACACCTTATTTAAAGGCAATGAAATAAAAGTTAGTTTATCATTTAATGCCTTTATCATGCAAGTTTAAGCTCTCAAGCAGTCTGATGTTGCTGTACTTTTTTTTCTTACAGTGTTTCAGTATTTAACTTTTCTATTCTTTTTGAATTTGCCTTAGATTCCTTTATAACAGAGGCTACAAATATTGTTTAATTTACTTTTCAGTAAAGCTGTCAGTTGTAATCTGCAATTTAAAAAAACTAATAAAACAAATCCTCATTTCACAATTTAAACCTTATTGAGTCTAATTCACTTGCACTGCAAGTTTATTATTCTCCTGCAGCTTGACGTGCCTCCAATTGTAATTGTGTTGACCCTCCGATGCAGTAAATCTCCCCAGTGCTTATCAAACTGGGAGAGATAAGTCTACAATTTGGAACTTCATTAAATATCTCATTTATATTAAACAGATGAAGGCTTTGAACAGAAATAATAATTTTTACAGGCTCTGAGCCCTTCTGATCATAGTCTTCTTGGCTTTGAGATGTGGCGTTTTGCAGACCCCCAGCCCTCTGTGTACCAGGTGTTAACGCCAGCACCCCAGTGTCACAGGTCGTTATTCCATCAGGCTGACTTCAAAACCTCTGCTGTGGAGACTGCAGCCGAATGCTCTGTAGCCCTTGAAGCAGATTAAGAAAGTCTTTCTTAGCGGGCATTTCTTAGTCATCTGGTGATTGTGGATAGCATGGGTGATAATGGGCAGCTGTTTAAAGAAGCAAAAACTACCAACAAACATGTTGCTTGTAATTTCTGAAACTATGAACTGCTCCTCTCATGCTTATTCCAGTCCTTGGGATAAGTATTCCCAGTGGCTTCAAAGAATTTGCAGTGTGCTTGGTATCTTGCTGTGGGATTGTGTAAGACATTGCTCTTAAGTTTTATCTGTACACTTCAATATGAAGAGGTGTGTTGGTGAAAACAGCAACACTTTGATGTCTGAGTTCATGTGATTACCCTGCCAAACACATCTATTTTTTTTAATATTTGTTTATTTTTTTAATAGTGCTGGATTCGGTTCACGCTGTTTAGGTGAATTGGTTTAATGGTCTCAATGCAGCTCCTTTGGTAGCATCACTGAGTACCAGCAGGATGCTGGAGCTCAGGTGAACCAAGAGCCTTAGGGGCAGGAAGGCTGGATGGTGCGAGGGCTGGGTGATGATGTGGGGAGCCTTCATCTCCACAGTGACTGGCTGGGTGCTGACAAATTTGGCATCTGAACTGACTGGCAAGTGCCTGGGTGCTCGTCCTCCTTGCTCCTAGGGGCTGCTTTGGCAGGTTTAACCCAGCTAGATGATATCAAATTGCTTCCTTTGCTTCACACAGGCACTGCTTTCCACTGAGCTCTGATTCTCTGGGGCTTACGGAGGAAAACTTGACTTTTCCTCTCTTTTTGAAAAACTAGAGAGGCGTACACAGGAAAACAAGAAATAACCAGCTTCTGCAAGCGAAGGCTGAAGTGGGAAGTTGCTCAAGGGAGCCTTCTGATGGAGAGCAGCTGGGGTGGGGAGGCATGTAGTCTTCTCCCCTGTGCATGTGGCTGAGCAGCCAGTCTCCATTCCTTCTTCCACCACCTACTTTGTTTGCATCTTAATGCCCTTAGGAAGTCTGCCTGGAGTTGTAGTGGGCAGAAACCGTCAGCTTTGGGGGCTGAAGGCTGGGGTGGGGTAGTGGGGCATTTCAGGTCTTGCCAGTTCTGTTTTTTGTGGCTCTGCCTGGATGCTGCAACAGTGCCGGGGATCAAGGACACTTCCAGACTGAGTGAAGCACACGAGGTCTCTGTACACTGCAGCCAGGAAACACAGAGCAAAGAACTCATCATAAGAAGAAAAAAATAGAAATAAAAGTTAATGTGAAGTGTGACTTTTTTTTTTTTTCCTTTCCCTCCTAACTACAAAATGTTTGAGTGTTTGCATATTGGTTACTAATGTGTGTGATGGGGTTTCCTGGGGGTTTCCATGATGATTACATTTGAAAGCAAATGGCACCACTTCAAAAAGCACCAGCAGCCCAATTCCAAATGGAGTTCCTGCTCCACGCTCCTGACAGGAGCCTTGTTCTGACAGGCTGTCAGTGTGGGAACGACAGGCCAGCTGTCTGCCCAATAATATTGAAAAAAGCCAAAACTGTCTGTTAAAGAAATTGTCTAACAAAGAAACATCAAAATGCAATGTTTTTTTTCTCCAATTTTCTGCTGAAGGATTTGAAATTTGACAGGGCACCATGGGAGGTGCAGTCTAAAGTGGCTTAGAAAGTTGGTCATTAAGCAGAGCTGTCATTGCAAATTATATTTGTCCAGGGTGAGAAGTTCTAGCTCATTTGGTGCACAGACAGGTCTAGGCCTTAGGCAAGTTGTTACAGTTCCCCCATGCTGCTAAATGGACCCCGGGAGCTAATTTTTTTCTCTCTGTGCAGTTGGAGTCACCTGGGAGCCCCTCTGGGCCAGAGCTGCCCATAGAGTCTCTGCTGGATGAGCGGGAACGGAGGATTTCCCACTCCCTCTACGGCGGGATTGAGGGTCTCAGTGAGTCACCCACAAGGAGCGCGGCATTGAGCAGGATAATGGGTGAGTCACCAGCTCTGCTAGTCAGGGCACGTTTTGATTCCTCTCTGGGATTCATCGAAGGGCGATTAATGCGTTATGTGGGAATCAGGAAACATGGAAGTTGCACTGACCAACTTAAAACATACCTTGAAATTGGATAGTTAAAGTGAGAAAGGAAGTCAATAACTGGAATTATAAAATGAATTTTGTATCCCGTGGCAGGTGATAGAACAAATAACAGGAGCATTTAACATGGTTTTTTAGTGTCTGATGTGGGACAATAAATTACTGGTTGGTTTAGTCCCCATGTTGAGTCTTCATTCCCATGAAAGTCAGTGACTCATGAAAATTTATAATGAATTTCGGCATTTCTTCTCCTCTGCTTCAGTCGTACAAAAGTACAAAAATAAATGAAGCAAACTTACATCCATTTATGCTTATTAGGGCATTTTATTAATTCGCTTGATTTTGCTTTGCAGGACACCGATTTTAAAACCTCGTAACTAATTTTAAGCATCCCTTGTGTAGATTCTGTGCCATACCATCTGCATGGCCCCAGTGGATAATGAGGTTATTAGCGGCTGCTCTGCAGCAATTCAGCTTCCGATGTAGAGAGCTAGCTAATAAAGACTTGCCTTGCCACAGGAGTGGTTGGATTTACTGACTAGAGTGGGATTATTTTGAAAGGATTTTCAAATTTAAACACAAAAAGCAGCTTGATGAAAATAGCACCTGACAGAAGACGCGACAATTGCTTGCTGGAGTTGCAAGTTTTAAACATAAGATGTGGCCATTAAATCTGGGACTTTTTTTAGTCTACTTGACACACAGGGAATATATTAAAAGATGCTGCTATGGACTCAATGTGAAGCAAGGCTGAACTTAGTTCTTTAATTCCTTGAGGCTGGATTCCAGCCTTAGAAAATGAAAGGCTTTTTTCCAGTCAACAGTCCATATATTTATTTTACTCTCTTTTGGGGTTGTTTGTTTTTTAAAAAAAACCTTGTATTTTTCACCTTGCTTTTTCTTTGCAGTAGTAGAATAACACTTAATAAACTGAAAATCAACAAATTTGCTATTTAAGATATTTCATCAGTTAAGTCTTTTGTCTCTTTTTGGTGCATTTGGGCAACAACAGTCAGAAACAAATCATATTCTCTTCTATTGCGTTACATTTTGTGCAACTTGGAAGAGAAATTGTATTCCAGAGAATCAAGGAAGCATGAAATCTTTTCACCCAAAGTCATATGCTGTTAAAGAGAACAATTTTAGAAAATATTTGTTGACAAATCTAAGGAGTTATAAAATAATTTGAAATGTTTAGCACTACTCTCCTATAGAAGGGACTAGTTCCTGTGGTGTCAAGGCTTTGGATAAAACATTTGCAAAGCACTACCTTCTGCTTTTTCCATCAGCGTTGCAGAGGATTTACACATAGAGCTCATATAAGCATTAATGAGTTATCGCTTAAACACCTTGTCCAGTGATGGGAGAAGAAACCCTGAGAGAGTCTGTGTGTGTTTATGTCAGCAGCGCAGTCTACTTCCACATCAAAGGAACGCAGGACTTGCCATGACAAATCGAACTAGTGGTTCATCGGTTTGGTATCATCCTGTTAGCAGTAGCCAGTAACTGATGTTTCAACAAAAGAAAGAAAAAAATCTTTCCAAAGCTCTTAAAATGTAACGCTTTTGGATATGTAGCCATAGGGAAAAAAGTCCATCCTGCATTTTGTGTTTTATGACATGAAGTTGATGTTTCGATTTCCTCTGAATCACCATTTTTCTGTATTGTTTTCAGGAGCCAGGAACTATGTAGAAAATTGGTTGGTTGTGACTTAAGTCCATTGATGCTTTAGTTGGAATCACATGGAAAATCAAATTGTGCCTGAACTTCATAGTAAATGTCTGTATAAATAGTAAATGTGACCTAGTCCAGCGTGAGTGAAAACTGGTCTTGCCGGGACTGAATCATTCCCTTCAGCAATCACAGCAGCTTCACAGAGCTGTCATGTTTAAACTCAGTTTTTAAGTAGCAGTCTATTTTCTAATATGCTAATTTTTTCTGATTTAATCAGTACTACTAAGTTAAAAGCACAGTGTTTATCATCTTTTCTTGCAGTGCCATACAACAGAGGTATTACCTGTTGGGTATATACAGTTGCCTTTTTTCAGACTAACGGAAAGAGTAGTTTGTAAGATTCAGTCATTTATTATGCAGTGGAATACCTGTCTTATTAGCATTGAGAATGGGTAAAAAAACATCAGAATTTTTTTCATTTTCTTGAGAATGTATATGTAGTGTTATATGACTGTTCCAGAGTTTTCCTCCTCTCTTGAAAATTGACATAAAAGCAAGGATTAGTCCTGAAACCAATCTGACTGAGGAATACTGGGGGTCTGTGCTTTCCCATGCTGGTCTTGACCATGACGGGAAACCAAAAGGAGTGCGTTATGTGGTGCTGGTTCCCTCCAGTGCTCTCCTCATATTGAGAAGTCCTCTCACTTATGGGCTCTCTGAATCACCTCATGTCTTTTTATTTACCACTCAGTGGATTTAACTATGTAAACTTTTAGGGCTTGGTACCATGTGGTGAGGAGGTCACAGTTTGATTTCATGTGTGAAGGAGTAGGTTTTTCTGCTTCTTTTGCTATTGGATAAAATTGATGGATTTTGAGTGTTCTTTCTAAACTGGACTATTCAAAAGTGATAATCTCAAGGTCTGGAAAATGCCTGCTCTTTCAGTCGTTGGTTAAAGTTGGATCAAAACTTTTAAGGGAGTTTTGTTTCTTTTAAATACATCTAATGTAATTTTTAGGGAAGGTATTTAAAACAATTTGTTTACCCTTTCAATCCATAACTGACAGCAAGAACTGGTTGTCAGAGCCATGCTGTGAGAGTGGGAATAAAATACCAATTTTAGAACATGTTTTAAATTATGTAAAATAATGTTTGCTTACTGCATGAAGGCTACATGAATCTTTTAATGTTTCTGATGATTCTCTTATTGATCTACTTTTCTAGATGATTATTGCTATTATAGATTTCTTCCTGCTTTTTCACTTGATAATATTTCGCTGAAAGTTTGTGATGGAGATGAGATACTGCTTTCTCTATTCAGGGAGTGGTGTTTTTGTTTTTGAAGAGGCATTGTTTTATTTATACAAATCGGGTCTTCTAAGATTTAGGTGGCTATAATAAGCCCTTCTGTTTATTTATTTATTTTTAATATTTTCAGGTTGCATGTTATTAGTACATTCAAAATAACCACTGTGTGATGCTGGTTTGCTTGGCTCTATGATTAAAAATTCAAGTCTCTTCATCTGATACGTTGTTCTTGTATGTTATCCATTACGCTCCTGAGTTTTGCAATACGCAAATACATAGCTGCAGTCTATATAAATTATTCTGATTCAACAGCAGCTTAGTACAAAGTCCTCTTTCATCTCTTTCTTCTAGCTGCTGGTATTTTTTTTATGAACACGGTGGGTTTTGTAGCTAACAGTGACGAAACAGAAGTTATTTATCAGGGGGTACACAGAATAACAGTATCTTGCACTGAATCTGCTTTTCATCCTGAAGAATCCCCCAGAACTTCGTAAAATTTGGTAGTTCCTACACAACAGGAAATACTTTGTTCTCTACATAAATAATTGCTATCTTAAGGATAGGATCAGGAAGAAGTAGTACTGAGAAAAATTTAGCTAGAGATGGTAGTGTTTGTGTGTCTGTGAAATGAAATAGTCCTTTACAAGCAAAATGTTCCCTAGCCAAGAGTCTCTCCAGAATGTGATCGTCTGCTACAATAGTCTTGACAGATCTGAGCACTGTCTTGAGATCCTGGATGTAGCAGAGACATTTTTGTCCTTAAATTTTCCTCACGCATGTATTCCCAATCCCACCTCTATTTAGTTTGCAAAATGGAATTATGTGAGTATCTGCGGGATGTTTTTTCCAAAACTCAGTATATTGCTGGGGACAAAGAGGCTGTTAGTGAAAAATAAATAAATGAAGATCTGGAGAAAGTCTAATTTCTTATTGCAGAAGTCTCTGTACCCCTCCTGTAGGAAGTCTCAGCAGTACCATCATCATCATCTTCACTATGTTCTTTTATTATTATTTCTCCTATTTATTACTCTGGTTAATACTTCATTATTCATTACAGAGTAGCTGTTGCTGATTTCTTGGCCAGACATGTTAGGAATCACTTGCCATGTAAGAGCAAGAGAGGCCCTCTACTTGTGGAAGAGGCTTGAAGTGTATGTACTGTTGGTCTGAATCTCACAATAACAAAATGCTCATGAGAGTCACTCACAAAATAATACTTGCTTTTAAACATATTTTAAGGGTGTTCAACAGATTTCTTAGACCTTCCTTTAAAGAGAAAGCAATAGCAAAAGGACAAGAACCAAGCTAGATACAATACCATGACAATGCAGCATAGAATGGGAGCCAAGTTATTGTAGCAACCAGATCAGCCAAACTTCAGGGATTTTCAAGATTTAAAATGCCCTGAAGCAGTTGGGTTCTTAAAGAGTAAGTCTATTGTTCATTTTTTATGTACTGTGTATGCTCAGGGGTGTTTTTTTTGGAGCACTTTATGTTGGTAGTTTAATTTAGATCTGAACTGTTTTGTGGTCTGTTAGAGGTCTGTACAATTACAGGTTCGAAATGTTGCTGCTTGGCATATTTTTCCTTCTAAGCTGAAAGTCCTCATAGACCTGGAGACCAGCTATTTGGTACTGGAGCTCTGAGGCTTCCTTTTCTGCACAGACAGGTGGGAACCCTTCTCAGCTCACAGTTTGATATGGTCCTCAGGCTACGCTTGTGTAGACTGGAAACTTGTTCAAGAAACTTGAGGCTCATTGTCCTGGGATGAGACACACTTGAATGTTTTCCTTTCCTTATTACACAGTGCAAAATGCTACATATTATTGCAGATTACCTTGCTGAAGTTGAATTAATATATGCAAAACTGGACTTGAAGTGTATTCAAAGTCTAAATTTCATAGCACTTTTCTAGCCCAAGGGAAAATTGTTTTCTTGGAGAGGTTTGTAGACAGCTCGAGCAACATTTTAGATTTGTACATCAGACAAATATACTGATGATTAGTAGGTTCGAAGTTTCTTTGATGTTTCCTTGTAATGTTTCTCATGAGACTTGCAGAGTTGCTTTCTCCAAGGGTATTTTCTGTCCACTTCAGCTGAGCTCTCTACAAAGGACGTATCGAGTCCGTTACTGAGGTCTGTCTAACCATCTGCTGGAGGTGAAGCCTTTCACCTGTTTTTAGCTTCATCTGCAGTGAAAAGAGTAGGCACGTCAGATAGGCTTTCTCCTTAATTCCAAAGCAACTATTAAAATGTCAGTCTTCACCCTTGTCAGATATAAAGAAGGGTAGTGAAAAGTTAAAAATGCTACTGAATTACTGTAGCCTCTCAAATGGGAAGTTCAATCTGCCGAATGCCATAAGGTTATACCTTTTCACAATCAATTCTTTGGAGACATTATTAACTGCAGAGTTAACAGTCTTGTAGGCATTATGTTTGGAAAGAAGTACATTACCAGGCTAAACATTAGGCTGTCCATCAAAGAAGCTATTGCTGGGCAAAGAATCAGCTGTTATGCAAACTGAACACAATCATTTCAGTGTGACAGCGATGAGATGTTCCCTGTGCAGTACCTTTTCCTTCCAGCCACTTCTTCAGCTGTCTCCAGTGATCACACTAGAAGCCAGTTTTCCCCACTTTGGAAGGCTATGCAAAATTTATTATCAAGTGCAGTGGTGATTTTAGCTTGCTCTTTACGCCTAAGGTTTTATTTGTTTCTTTGTTTTTTGATAATTGCATGTAAAGGTAGTGATGGTAACTGAAACCTTTCCAGAAAAAAAAAATATTTCCCCTAATTCTACACAGTTTTTATATATCTATAGGAAACCTAAGTGAAAATATTTGATGTGTCCACAGAAGCAGTTTATGTTATGGAAATAGAAGTTTTGCTATATATTATTACTGCAGTGCATTCTTGGTTTAGAATAATTTACAGATTGTTGTCAGATTAACAGCTGATGAAGCTAGTGCTTTTCTTCTCACAAAATGTGACGATTTTGCTAATTGTTTTAGTAAAATAATACATTTCCAGGAATAAAATTCATGTAATGTCATGATATAGAAATAATGTGTATAGTAAGAGTTAGGACCAAACATTTTAAATGACAGATCTTTTTAAATCAGGCATCAATATCCAGGAGAAAAAGTATTTTTAAATATATTATATCACACTAAAATCTTGAGTCACTAATATGAAAGAATCACACTTAATAATTAGCCATTGGCTCAGATAACTAAACAGTTTTCATCCAGATTAGCAAATTTTTATTGTCCTTAGAACAAGTTTTAGCTTAATGTTTCTAGATACTGAAATAATCTGTTTCTTCCATGTCAAAATGTTAAATGGTGATAATTCTATATTTCTACGGTCATCGAAATAATATTATGTAGCCTTCATGCTCCTGACTCTATCTCATGCATGTATCCTGACAGATTTATTCAGTTTAAACCATAGCTATGTAAAAAAGCATTGCAATGAAAATATTCCTTGTGATATTCTTTTTAGCTTTTTAGTCTGTTTTGGTGGCATACAGTTTTTATAGGTTTAAAGGTCACTTCTGCTTTTTATACAACATTTTGAAAATTGTTATACAGTCTTATGTATTGAAATGATTACTGGAAAATATAATGATATGTATACATTTATCCCTATAAAAGCAGCAGTGGTACTGGGGTTATAATATTTATATGCACATTAAAACTGTTTTTTACTTGGAAATGATATTTTATCGGTTTGTAGGAATCCTCTAACTATGATCTTTTAACTGCTACTCCGACAAATTAACCCAATGAGGTATGCTACTGAATGAAGAATAACGCTGTCTTCACTATATCTCTTGCATGCATGTGATGGCTCTAGTTTAAGCATTTTAACAACAGTGTTAAAACTAATTTGAATTTAGTGATAACAGAACAGGTAGGGTTTTTTCCCAAATTTTGCATGTGTGCCTCCAGATTATTTTTTAAAGGACAGAATAGAAAATTAGGAATTCTTTGGTTTTATCTGTCAGTTCTCATCGTCCTTCACAATTCCTACCTTTGTGGAGGCATTACTTAAGGGTTCCAAGTTCCCAGTAGCTGTCAAACAAATTTCAAATCAAGATCAAGACAAGTGATGAGCTCTGTTAGTCTCTGTTGAACTCTTCTCATTTCTACCAAACGATTTGGTGCAAGGGAAGATACTGTCTTCTGGTGCCCCGTGACAGGACCTAAGACAATGGACACAGACTGAAACACAGGAGGTTCTCTCCGAGCATCAGAAACACATTTTCACTGTGAGGGTGACGGACCACTGGCACATATAGCCTGGGGAGGTGGTGGAGTAGAATTTTTCAAAAGCCATTTGGTCAGAGTCCTGGACAGCTGGCTCAGGTGTCCCTGCTTGAGTGGGGGCCTTGAAACAGATGAGAAGTCCTTCCAACCTCAACTCTCTGTGATTCTGTGATGGTCTTGTAATAGGCCCCAGAAACAACTGTTGTGTATTACTTTTCAGAACATAGGAAGATGCATATAAATCGAGACAGTTAATTTTATTATCTACATTGTGTCACTCTTATCAGTAACATTGCAGTTTGACATGACATTGTATCAGCTGTGATTACATTTTATTTGAGGCACTCCCTGCCATTATTTAGGTTTGAATTTTTTATCCCTTTTATTGTTCAGGTAAATATCAGCTGTCTCCAACAGTGAACATGCCCCAAGATGACACTGTCATTATTGAAGATGATAGGCTGTCGGTACTCCCTCCTCATCTCTCTGACCAGTCGTCATCCAGTTCCCATGATGATGTTGGGTTTGGCACTGTTGATACTGGTGGATGGGCTAAAGCTGCAATTAATGAGTCAACAGACTGGTAAGCATGTGATTTAGTGGATGAAAAAAAGAGATGACTGCAGTTACGTCTTTTTAGTTTAATTTTTGGCTACTTCTAATATTAATTTTTTTTTTTTTTTAAAAAAATCACAGTTAGGTTTCACTGTTTTCAAACTGCTAATTGTCCCTGTTTCAGGGAAGACATCTGTACAGATAATTTTTTAGACTTTCTACTTCTGGTTGCAGTTTTGTGCTCTGTCAAAGCACATTTGTGGAAATGTTACTAGTTGTTATTAAGACCAAATCAGTATATAGCTGTGTTATTTTGATGATTTAATGTTAATTTAGTTGCCAGCCAAGCTAGCTTTTGTAAAAAAAAAAAAAAAAAAACAAAACTTTGCAAAATTTAAACACTTGATTTTATGAAAGATGCAAGAATAATTCCAATTAGAAATTTTAATTTATGAATGTAAATGTAAATATTTCTAAGTCTATAACCACAGATTTTATTTTTATATTCAAACATATATCTAGGAGCCATTAAATACTTCTGTATACTTTATTTTCCTACACAGTAATTTTAATATCTGCTTAGAGGTCAAGGCAGTTCTTTGTTTTGCCTTAGTGTTAATACTTGCGTAACAACAACTAGTTAAGATTTCTTGATTATGCACGAAGAAATACCCAGGACCAGGGAAGTGACCGTCCCCCTGTACTCGACACTGGTGAGGCTGCACCTCGAACACTGTGCTCAGTTTTGGGACCCTCCCCACCAACACTGAGGTGCTGCAGCGGGTCCAGAGAAGGGCAAGGAAGCTGGCAAGAGGTCTCGAGAACAAGTCTTCTGCGGAGCAGCTGAGGGAGCTGGGGTTGTTCAGCCTGGAGAAAAGGAGGCTGTGGGGAGACCTTATCGCTCTCTACAACCACCTGAAAGTACTGGGCATCAGTCTCTTCTCCCGAATAACAGGCAATAAGGAAGAGAGGAAATAACCTCAAGTTGCACAAGGGGATGTTTAGATTGGAGATAAGGAAAAATTTCTTCACCAAAAGGGTTGTCAAGCTTTGGAACTGGCTGCCCAGGGAAGTGGGGGAATGACAATTCCTGGAGGAATTTAAAAGACATGTAGATGTGGTGCTGAGTGACATGGTTTAGTGATAACTTGGCCTTAGGTTTGTGTTTAAGCTTGATGATCTTCCAAACAAAAAGTTCTATGATTCTGTGACTAAGTGATTTGTAACTATCATGCAAAGGCAGTGTACTGTAATAGTTCCACATCTAAAAAATATGGAAAGTATAGTTCCACATTTAAAACTGTGGAAAGTAACTTTAAATGTTTATAGTAAAAATAATTTCTGTGAATCTTAGATTGACTAGTTACTTTTATACATTTTAATATGCAAGTCTTAATGATAAATGCATTGAGCTCCATTATTTACTTGCTTAGGTTCCTGGAAAAGAAATACTGTTTATTGCTTAGGTGGTATAATTAATACAGATCTAAATTTAATTTGCAAGTCCTGTAATTATCTATAGTAATAGCAAAATAAAAGCCCACCCCGTACACTGCTATTTCTTGAAGCTAGATAATTACCCCAAATAGTGTGAAGTATATGAATTTTCTTATTTTTCTTGTCTCTTGAGCCTGTTATAAATGTGTCAGCAATATCTTAATAAAACAGCAATAGCACCTGCCAGCTGATATGCACCTGTCAGCTTCTTCTTTGCTTTGTATTAGTTTATTTCACCTTATGTCCAGGAATTGAGTTCTGTATTTTAAGCACTGTTTTAATGATTGTATGAAAAGGTAATTTTGATCATCCTTTTTTGCATTTCTTAAAATGTAGCAGCTCTTCTCTTGGACAAGTCATACCTGTAATTTGGGCGCTTGAAAAGTCCATCTGTCTTTTGTAAAAGCTTTTAAAGCTTAGGATCTGAGACGTTTAAATAGAATAGTACTCAAGGCTGCACATAATAGCTTATTACTGAGGGTATTTTTTTAGCTGAATATGAGCAAAAACCTACAGGATAAAGTAAGAGCCCATTGAAACCTGCAGATGCTTTTACATTTACTTCTGCAGTGTATCTGGCTATTCATATACTTCTTTGAAAATGAAAGCAACAGTAAAGAAAATAGGGATTAGATATTGTGGAATTGATCATGCTCAAAGCCTTTAAACGTGTGTCTTTATGAGAAATTGTAAAGGTCTTAAGACACAATTGCACTTAAAAGACTAGATCAGTGCAGCGCCTTCTTAGATAATGTATTCTATTTGTAAAAAAAGTAAATAGCACTAGAATTAGATTGTTGCATTAATTTCCTGCTGGTAATGGATGAAGGAAGACTTGTAAAACGAAGGTGCATTGTATGATTTGGCTGGAAGGCACAAAGGGTAAAACTAAGAATATGGATGAAGGGTTATCCAAACAAGAATGGCAGCTGTTCTGAATCACAGAAGAAAATGTAAGCTTTTCCAGCCTCACAATATCTCCCTAATCCTTGATGAAAATGTTATGAAAACAAAGGGGCAATAAGACAGGATTAATAAGTGGAATTTTAATAACATTGAGGGTCAGAAGACGGTTACATTCTTTTAAGGATCAGCTGTCATTCCAGAAATCTTATTTGTTAAGTATGCTAGAATATAGTAAATTGCATTTGGCGTTGCTTAATGACTTGCACTAAATTCACCTTCTGTCTTTTATTAATGTAGTTGAAAAATATTAAAATGAGGCATTTTTAGGGGCATTAACTCTTCCTCTGTGCTCGCAGGCTTTTCTTTACGGGTGCTTTTGAATACTTTAGGCAATTTACATGTATTCAAACTCTTGTGATCTGCACCTTCCTTAATTACTAGAACACATGCACGTGACATTAATAATAGAAATAAACCAGGACATGAAAATTGATGACTGTACATAGGGATCAGATATTTGTACTGTAGAAAGGTATGAGATGTCATGATGTCAGAGAGGAAGTAATTTTTGGTGCTAAGTAGTGCCTTTATTATGGAAGATTATGCAGACATGGAGTAATAATCCTCCTAATCATTGTGTGTGGAAGGTAGGTGTGATAAGGGCAGATAAGGGAAGCAGAGAGGAAGCCCTTAAAGACTGTATCAGTGGAAACGCTGGGATCTGATCTCCAGAATTCCCATTTGCTGACACCATGTCCAGACCCCACTGCTCTCTCCAGAACCTGTGGTGCCCTTTATCGGGTTTTACTTAACTTGGAGTTTTAGTCTGGTTTTAGGAATTCAAGTTTAATATATATGCGCACACTGTATTTACATGAAAATGATATTCAACTTTATTGCAAGATTTGTACATGCGAATCAAAGCAAGCTCAGATGAAAAAAGGAGCATATAGCCAAAACAAATAGTTTTAGAAACTCACCCTTTTTGAAGGAAGTGTCACAGGATACATTTTGTTCGGCAAGATGAAGCCGATCATCTTTAACTAACGTGAGCTACGTTAACAGATGTTGCTGGAGAAAATTCTCACTTAGTAAAACCACATTTTTCTGGCCTTCAGAGACAGGGCTGACTAGCAGTGAGCCAGAAACTCCTGTGTGGCCTTGGGAAAGTCATTTATGATCTGATTATGAAAGGTGTTGAAACCCTGTAAGTTCAGTTGAGTCACTCGGAGGATGTTTTCAGACTTAGGTGGTTCTTATTCAACTACACATTGCACTGCTGGAAGTGCCAGAAGTGTATATTGACCTTGTCTGTTTCATCTTTCTATCATGTGGAGATAATTTTTTTCCTGATTTTGTGAAGTGAATGTGAGGACTAAATAGTTATTTTTGCGTTCAGGCTCTGATTCATCAGAGCTTTTAAGCATATGCTTCAAAACATTGCTGAATTGTGCAGACACCTCTGAAATAGTTGAGTAATTAAATGTAAAACATTATGAGCCTGAGCCAGAAACATTAAAGCCAAAAGGCACTTGATGTTGACTTTATTCATAGAAGCTTTGATTCTGCTCTCACTTAAGTATGTATGCTTGTCACATGCACATATATTCTTATTTGTAAATCTGCTAGGCTACCTGGTAGTGCAGATAGAGATTTTCTTCCTTTATTGTACTTGATTTCCTTACCTCTCTGTGCTATTGTGCCTAACACTCAGGTGTTTCTTCATCAAAGGTCCTTCTGTAAGTTATAGTACATGGCATACATAAACATGTTCACCTTACATAATTTAAAAGTCTAAGTTTGTTTCTGCAGAAATTCGCTACTTGCCCGTTTCTCACTAGGTATGAGATGTTTATTATGCCTACCCCTTGAAATAGTAAATAATTCTTTTGAAACATGTTAGTGAAGAGTTACATGTATGTATACATTATTTTGAATGGCATTTAGTCTGTTTGGAGATCTCAGAGACAAAATATTTAGCTTCTTTATCTTGAAATACAGTAACAATCAAAGGGGGAGATTTTGAGGGTTCTTTTCCCTATTGAGTAGATTTAGAGGTTATCTAATTTTTTCACGTTTTTATGCTTTTGACTTCTTTTTTTTGCCCACTGAAGTGGAAATCTAAGTTCTTTGTGCTTGCCTTTTGACTCTTTAATACTGTTCCCTTTGCCAGGAGTAGGAATACCTTTGTGTGAATTTCCTTTCCTACAGTTTATTAGCAATAAGAGATCTTGTGATTTTTTTGTTGTTTTTTTGGCCTTTTTTAACATGCATTGTGGCCATTGTGACCCATTGCAAGCCTAGAGTTTAGCTTGCACACCGAATTTTGCCCACATTCCTGCAGTCATGATTCTGCCAACATTGACCAAAGTGAATAAATCTGTCTTCAGCGTCCTTCTGCTGAAGTGTGGTGAAACACCAGACATGGCTTGCTGAAGACCTGACTCTCAGCCAAGGTCATGCAAGAAACCCGCAGAAGATACCAAAACATAGCCCCTGGTTCCCATTTAGTGGTGGTACGACTGTGGCAAACCCTTACTCTATAGGGAAGTAATAATAAAAATGAGTAATGGGTTTGTCTGACATGGCCAGGTTAAAACCAGGAGAATCTGTGAAAAATTTGCAAACCATTTTGTATGTGGAGAGAAATTTTAATGTAAAGTCTTTAAATTAAGAGTTTTTTTAAAGGTGTGTGGGCTTCAGACAGCATAGACTCTATTTATGCTTTATTAAAAACCTTTTGTGATGAAGAAAAATCTGATGATTTGCTATTAACAGAATATATTTGTTTCTCATGAAGAAAACAGGGCTGTTTTATTCTCCCTGAATTTATGGCTGCATTGGGGCTGCACGTTCTGATAGTATATATATGTAGTACACCAAATATACTCTTTCATTAAAACTCAGAAGTTAAATTCTTGGTACTTTTTAACTGGAATTGCTCAATGCAGTGAAACAAATCCATTGTGTGTGTAACTGACTACTTGCAGTGGTTTATTTTAAAATGTGTACTTTATTGCTGGTAGAAGTCATGTGCTAAATAAATGCTTTTTCTGCAGACTGAAAGGTTGCGTGATCTTGATAAATGTTCGCATGATTTTTTTCCCTTCCTACAGCACTCTTAGTCCAGATGTTGATCCAGTGCTTGCCTTCCAGCGAGAGGGTTTTGGACGCCAGAGCATGTCAGAAAAGCGTACAAAGCAATTTTCAGATGCCAGTCAGTTGGAGTTTGTTAAAACACGAAAATCCAAAAGCATGGATCTAGGTAGTGAGTGATATTTTTTCAATTATTTTATTTGAACCTGATTTTCATGTTGTAAGTATATAGATTTTGTAATTCTGAACACATCGTTTATGTGCAGCAGTACTGCACGTAATGTCTACTGGTGGGAAGTAAAATATTCTTGATGGGAATGGCCAAGTAGCCTGTGTATTGTGTGTACCACTCGTAAGTGTCCATACCTTTAAATATCGTAGCCCTCTGGATATATGGTTATACATAAACATAAAAGGTACTTAATAAAACAGAGGTAAAAAGTGCATTTACCAACCTGCATAGAATAACTGCCTAAAAACTATACCACACTGTGGTTCTGGGTAGACAGGATTATTCTGAATTCATGATTGTAATGCAATTATCCTTAAAGATCCTTCGTAGACTCTCATTTTGTAGATGGATTTTGATTAAGATATTAAAGATGCAAGTATTTTTTGAAGAGTTCATTCAGAATTAGAAAATGGAGCTAGTCTGACATCTGGTTGAGACCCAAGTTTTAATATTTATATCAGAAGCCGTATAAAGTAGCAACAGTGTAAGACAGTCAATGTACTATAAAAGTTTTAACTGGTAAAACAACTGAGAGTGAGTAGTTCCTAACAAGCCCATCTATCTTTCTGCCATTGAGTTTAGATTCTGAAGTGCAGAATATAGTAACCTTAAACAGTGAGCTTCGATTGTTTAAACACACAAAATTCCCTATTCAGAATAATAAAAGACAATGCAATTAACTTCTTCATAATAATTGTGAATATCTTAACTACAATCCCCGATTCACCAGTTGCCTCAGGGGACAGAGGTTGGTGGTATTGACTTATCTTGACTAGTCGTGATGTGCTAACGTGTAAATAACATATTGTACCTGCCTGTGATGTGAACATGACTGACATTGCATGAAGGTTACTAGTTTGCTGCCATTTCTACCCAGAACGTTTGCTTACTGTTGCAGTTTATTTGCATGAAGTATGACATTGCTAAGGTCCCCTAACTTGAAAAACAATATGCAAAACAGAAGGAATGTTGGATGCATGTGGGGCATGGGCACTAACTGGGCTAACCGTTATACATTTACCTTTTAACAGTAGCTGACGAGACTAAGCTCAGTACAATGGATGACCAGAAAACAGGTAAGAATTGACAGTAAGGCTGTTGCTATAGAAACCTTGGTCAAAGCAGCTTACCACAATTACAGAACTGCCAGTCAAATTGCATGAAAACATGAATATTCCAGTACTTGCATGGCTGCTTTCTATTGTTGTGAATAATCAAGTCGTACAGAAAAAGAAAATTCTCTGTGGAGATAAGTATCTAGGGGTAGGATAGTCAAGCAGGTCATACCTGTGACTGTAGGTAGACACCTGTTTCTACACTTTGAACTCATAAATATTCAGAGTTTTTTGGATTTTTTGGTCCTTAAGAAAAAAATCTTGGAAAATCTCCTAGCTTCAAAGTCTAGTGTACAGAGATGATGCAGGGGAGTCGAATGGTTGGCTATTACAATGCAAACACAGTGCTTGAAAATAATTATTGTAATTAGAAAACTGCTACCTTTGCCTTAAGTGGTCATCAGATACGTGTTGTGAGTTAGTTGAAGGTTATTAGCGCAAGTTGATTTGCCTTTGGAGCTCAAACCCGAGCAGCGTAACAGAACAAAAGAATAAGTAAATAGAATCTTTTCCACATACCATCAATTGTAAGGTTTCACACAATGCTAATGAGAAATAGCTTTCAAAGCATATTTTTTATTAGTAATTAAAATAATGCATCAGCTGCAATTATGAACCTTTATGATTTATTAATATAAGGTAGCTTTTGACCTTTGGAATGCTATTTTAATTAGGATGGATCCAGAGGACACCATAACATTACTTAGCTTTAATTAGGAACAATTCACCTTTTTAACCGGAAAATATTATTTATTTTAACGTGATTTGGGGAGTAGGGCATTCTGTGCAGAATTTACAATTAATAATTCACAACTGCCGCTCTGTTTAACCACACTTTACAACATGAGTATGAATACTGAAAAGCTGTAAGTAATCAAGTGATAAAATTATAATTTTTATTGAAACAGATAAAACTTCTGGCTCTTAAAATGCTGCAGAATATGGCCGCAGATTTGCGGCTTTACAAATTGAGAATGAGTACACAAAATTAAAATGTATGAATGTTTTGAAGGATTAAAGCCATCAGAGTGTGAATGTATGAATTGTGTTAATGGTTGTGGTAAGAATCAATGCTTGGGAACTACCTTTACCCTTGAGCATTATTCACATGAAAAGGAGTTACTGATCAAACTCAAAATTATTGTGAATTATTTTTCCTTTTCTTATTAGCCTGCCTGTTTGAATGGGATGTGATTAGAATTGTGTAAAACCTGTGTGTTTTAGTAAAATAGGATGCTTAGGTTTAAAATCACATAGTGGTTTTGGTGGTATTAGTAGAGGGTTATATTCACCAGAGTGTAGTTTTTCTCTCTCTGTGTAACACCTGGTTTAAATTCCAAAAAAGAGACAAGTCAGATAATTTGGGTGAAAGAGCATGACCATAACCATCTGGACTAAGCAGTTACATATTTTGTGTGCAGCAAACTTAGTGGCTGGAAAAAAAGGAAAAACGCCTTTTATTGTACTTCTATTTTATTTATCTAGTGTGCTTTTAACCAGGTTTTGTATATAAACACTGGATTTCTCCCATTACTGAAGATGGATGTGGTTGCTAAACAAACCACTTACTGTAGTTTGGCTTAAAAATCGTCTGGTTCTGAGAAAAAAATGCTTCAAATGTGTGGTGAACTATGTTTTAATGAACTCTAGAAGCCAGAAAACTTCAGCATATATTTACTTTAGAAAAAATAAAAACAAACTCTGTTACAGTCAAAGTTATACTTGATAGTATTGGCTGAAAGGGAGAGTGTAGAACTCACCAGCCCTAGATACTATAATAGATTTTTAATTATTTTTCTTTCTATAGTTCACTTGAAGTGCCTAATCCTTGCAGTGTTTACAGTTCATCCTAGAGGTTAGAAGTATATTCAGTAGCAATTGAGCATGGCTCATTTATTGAGTCCCAGGCATACTGTAGTTCCAGCTGGTTATTTTTTCCACATACACATTGTGAAAATGAAGAGGAAAAAAAAATCCCAGAAAATGTATTTAAATTGTTTATTTATTTATTTTTGCACAATGCTTTTACAATTTTTTTTATGTAATGGAACCAAAACTAAACTATTTTTGATACACTTTCATGCTCTATTCCTCCCCTCCCCACCCTAGTCAAACTGTCACACTTTTTTGTATGAATTGAACTAGAAGTAGAAGAATTTATCAAATCCAATGAAGCAGATGTTAGTAAATAAATAGGCTCACAGACAAAGTCCTTTAGGAAAACATTTAGAAAGTATACTTTGTACCTTTGCAAAGCTGCTTAAATAAATAGAGGGAGAGTTTTGACATAAGCTGCTGGTAGAATTTAACCTGAGAGTTAATAGAAGTAATGTTTCAGAAAGAAACAAAATCATCACTTAAAAGAAAACCCTGATGAAGAATGTACTTAATAGCCTTTAAAAACAGTCAGTGAAGGAAACACTGAAGGAAACATCCTGTATCCTTTGACACAATGCTTTTTGCCTTTGTAAATGGCCCAAGCAGCTTGGGGGCAGTGTATAAACACTTAAGGTGGGAGAAGCAGGAGCGTAATGAGTTGTTAACCATCCTCAGCACGAGGAAGAAACAAAGGCTGCGGGTGACCTACGTGTGGGACATGTCTTGCTGGATCTGTGTGCGCTATGATGTTACGGTGGGGGCTGTTTGTGGTGGGTGAGAGCAGAGGCACGCAATGCTGGCATGGTCTTGCATGAGCAAGAGGGTGGTTGCATGGCCTACAGGGCGAGGCTTGGCCAATGTCCCCAAGGGCTGGCCAGCTTGGGGACACAGGGAGCGGTGATGCATGTTATTGTGGGCAGGGGCTGTGCCTGGCAGGGTGGTGCGAGCACCACGCAGAACCCTTGAGAGATGGATGGGAGCATGGAGCCTGTGGAGCCCACCAGCCTGGGGAGGCTGCGCGCAGGGTGGCAGTCACGGAAGGAGGATGGCTGTGGTACCGAGCGATGGACCTACCTCAAAGGATATTTGTTAAAAAAAAAGGGAAGGAAAATTTTGATAAACTTCAAATTTTAAAAGCGATAAAAGAACCCCTTTCATCCTGCAGCCACATAAAGATGCTTTAGGTAGATGTGTCTTTTTCTCTTCCTTTTTTCTACTTTAAATTCTCGTGTCAAAATTGAAGTAGAACTCGTTCCGAGCAGATAACGTTTCTGATGATTACCACCAGCGCTGTAAAGGCTGGAAGAAAATGCTGACATTTTTGTATTTAGAAAACAAGGTTTTGATGTGACTCATAAATTTTAAACAGAATCCATTTTAAAGAAAGTTTGCTGTATCTCACCAGATTACAGGTAAACAACTTACTTTCTGGCTAGTGAATTCTAGTAATAAATTGTGAACTCACTCAGTTTACAGGGAGGCTTGACTATATATTTTGAAAATAGTAGACTTGCTATGAAGTGGCTGTAGAAGATAGTGAAGGTATTAAAATATACATAGCTTTATGATCACAGTACCTAAATTGCTTGCAAAAGGACATTTCCCTCTTAGAAATTCTGCAACCTGTCCACGTTTGTGTTCATGGCCACCCAAGTTCAATAAATATTCCTATCATTTCTGTAATCCGTTATTAGTTTGACGGTACTCAAGGAACATTAGGCCATATCCCATCTAGCTTTTCCTTTGGGAAAGCACAACTTACATAAATATAGTGCTTGCAAAGTTCTGTGCCGGGTGGCAGGAAATGGAATTTTTTTAATGTCCTTTATGAATGTAAATGGGTACATAAATGCCCTCTTTATAATCACTGTTTACAAAAAGAGCCACTCAGTAATTAGGAAAAGATATACGAGTATTTCATTTAGAAGATTGCAAAGCAGAATCTGAAATAAGGAAGTTTACAGTGAGTTACCATGTAAGAGGATACCCTTTCCTTTTGTATATAAAATTGAATCTGTCAAACGGTTGGTTTATATATGATTGTCCGGTTTCCTTTTTTTTTTTCCTTCAAAATGTTGCATTCATTTTTCCTGTCACATGGACTGTTTTTAACAAGATATAATCTCAAAAAGTAAAAAACAAAATCTCATTTCTTGTGCACTGCAGGCATTGGTGGAGGAGCAGCAGATTTTGGCATATACTAGAAAGTGGACAGCTTAATAAGTCACTGTCTAAAGTGGATTTTTTTTTACTGGGTAAAGAGAATGTTATGTAAAAATACTTGCCTTAGACTTCAGCCCGCATTCAAAAGTTTGGTGAACCAGGGCTACAGATTGTTTGCTCAGCTGGAAAGTCATCAACTCCCCTCGTTCCAGCTGAGTCCTCTAGTTCACCCCAGCAGCTGCTGGGGTCATGAGCAACCATGCTCGTGACCCTCAGCCCTCCAACAAGTATGGGCTCTGAGTGAGGGTGGCTTATTCTAGTGGATGTGAGTTCATCAAGAAAATTTCTTATTTGTTGTAGTGGATTTCTTCATGGTTGAGGGTCCAAACAGCAAGACTCCCATCCACTGGGAGAACCACACTGCAGGAGATGTGTAGACCTGTGGAAGAGGATATTTTTTTGTTTGTTTCTATTTACAAGTTCATCTTATCAGTAGGGTGGCTGAAAGGGAACAGTTTGACAGCTACTGTTTGAATTTATTTCATCGGAGGGATTTCAGTTTAACTTGATTGCTCAGACTTTTAATAGCTGAGTGGAAAATGACAGCTTTTGCTGCCTTGCTCTATCTCATACCGAGTCAGCAAACAAGACTTGCCAGGCTGCTATTCTGCATCCCTTCTGTAGGTCTAGCAGCCCTCTTCCTCCCAACCCATTTAGTAGTGTAGTAGCAGTTTTCTCGAATGTAAGGTAACTTCACATCTTTTGTTAAAGAACAGTGACTCACTCTTCTCTCTCCTAATATCTGCCAGAAAAGGGATCAACTCCAGAGCTTTGTATTATTCTGAGATAAATACTTTAAAAAGATAATTTTCCTTTTATTGCATTATTTACACCAGCCTTGCTTACAAATGTTTTACTTATTGGTTGATATTCTTGAGGGTTCAGTTCTTGGCTCTGTCTCTCGGTGCTGGCTGGCTTTGAAATTTATCTTTCTGTGCCTCTCAGATGAGGATAGCAATATCATGGACAGAGTAAAAACCCACCACCTGGGACTGCTGTGGTGCCACAGCACCCTTCTCTGCTCTGCTCCCTTTGGGTAGAGAAAAAGTGGGTTTCTGATTCTAGGTGAGGTCTTTGGATCATAACTGCTAGGAAATGTAGCGCTGATGTTGATGTCCTACCTCATCTTTCTCTGCAGCTAAAAGTCCTGTAGAAAATACTGCACCTTTGAATAAAATAACCTACTAAATGCAGTGTTTCGTTTTTTTAACCCTGAAAGACCTCTCCCAGTTTTAGCAATAATATGAGATCTAATTGTGCAATTATCAGCTGGTTTACTGTGTGTGTCTGAAAACAGAGGCTAGACATTTAGTCCACAAACCTGACCAGAAAAGTCAGGGTGGGGTAAGGCTTTTACGGAATGCTGTCTGGGGTTTTCTTGGCACACCTCTGGCCATGCTAAGAGCTGCCCTCAGCCCCAGCTGGAGTGCTGCTCGAACACCAAACCTGGTGGCTGCCAGCAATGCCTTTCTTTTCCAGCTGGATAACTGGTATTGCCTGACTAATTGGGTCCTTTCCACAGATATTTTTAAAAAACTTTGCAAAATCCCAGCAACTCAACTGGTATTTCTCAGAAGCATTTCATTATGAAATTGTTAGCAATTCCATGCAAGTCTTTAAAACTCAATTAAAAGCAAACAGCAAGTTACTTGAAGCCAGACGTCAGGCTACTTTGCAGGGCCGTTACTCTAAACACATTAGGATTCGTGCCCATAATCTGGTCTCTGTTCATCAGTTTCTAGTGCAGATAAAATTTTCTGCTCAAACAAAAAATAATTAATAGCTTGCTTTGATGCCAGACGATATGTATCTCTGCTGGTTTTATGAGCTATACTTTTTAAGCCCCATGATTACTTTATTGTTCACATTGTTAAAATAATAGTAATAGATGTTGGTCTCTCTTCACTGATTCAAAAATCGAGACATTGCTAACGTTGTTGGTTTCGTTGACTATAACTTGACATCCTCATTCACTTCTGAGACCAACAAATTTGCAGAGAATTCCCTACAGATTACTGAGAGATGATGTGAATAATGTGAAGTGTGTCCCCAAAGACTTTCAGGATGGATATGCATAATCAAGCATGCAGTTCTCAATACTAATTCTAATTACTTTTCTCCCCCCACCCTGAATCGCTAAGGTTCCCCAACCAGAGATGTGGGGCCTTCATTAGGTCTGAAGAAATCCAGCTCATTAGAAAGCCTGCAGACAGCCGTTGCTGAGGTGACTCTGAATGGTGATATTCCCTTCCACCGCCCGCGCCCACGAATTATCCGAGGACGAGGCTGCAATGAAAGCTTCAGAGCTGCCATAGACAAATCATATGATAAACCTGTAGCAGATGATGATGATGAAGGCATGGAAACTTGTAAGTAAACTATTACTGTACGTATAAAATGCTAACAACATAGGTTAATTCTTTTAGAAAGTAGTAGAAGATAATTTTAGTATTTTTAAAGAATACAACTAACTTCTCTTCATCATTTTTTTAAGGCTTTTTCCCTTCATATGCATTAACAGATTGCAGTACTCTGCAGCTTCCTTCCTTTCTGGAATAAGATTATTAGGCGTGTGTTTACTTAAATTACTATGAAAATTTTCTGTAAGACAGCTAATTAATTTACTAATGTAAATTAGAGAAAAAAATATGCAGAAAGACAAAAAAACCACTGAATACATGTTACAAAAATATGTGCATCTAACTTTGAAAGAGTACTTTTGTAGTGTCTAGGGGGAAAAAAGAAATGACTGTCCTTTAATTAGAGTGAGTAAGGCTGGCAGATCTAATAAAATATAAAGTTAATGATCAGCTATTACCCACCCTAATGGGCATTCATTTACATTTTCAGTTCTTTAACCCGAGGTATGACCCAACATGTGGAGAATGTCATTAACATAAAAGAATCACTTCAAAGCTAACCTTATCATTACTGAACTATGTAAGAATGGGCTGGTAAAATGACAACTCGTATTGAATGAAAATAGTATGAATGGTAAATTACCTCAATCAGGGGTTGTATTAAAATCATTGAATTTTTAACCTTCATGTTGCACTACTTTCAACTTGTCACACACCAGCAGAATTTTTTTCAATCAACCTGCAGCTAGTTAGAAGTTTATGAATGAAGATGATGGTGGGAAGGTTGAAGTAGTAAAATATTTAGCCTGAATGCTAACAGAAAAGGTTTGAAAAGAGATTTTTCACTCTCCACTCTTTTTAATTTTCTCTAGTTTCAGAAAGTCTGTTTCATAAGCGTCAATCCCTGATATTCTTTTATAAGCTACTTGTGTAATCATTCTTGCTGTTTTTCTTTTCTTTTCTTTTCTTTTTTTTTTTTTTTTAGTTTACTTATTTCTAAAAGTGTTCTGAGACTGAAAGGGAGGTCATTTTGCCAGCCACTTTTCTCAAAAGTAGTTACGGACGGAATTAATTCTGCTTTGCTTTTCCAGCACCTAGCAATTTCACGCAGCACTGAGGCTAAATGCTGGTCTGGTGCTGCTGGCTGTCAATCTATTTCTGGCTGGTGGGAGAATAGGTATGAGAAAATGTGTACTGATCCTGATCATTCTCCCAGACTGCATGCCTATGGTCTTTTGGGACATAAGACCATGTTTTTCTAGAAGGCCTTGTTTAGTGTGAGCCTACTAGTAGTAATACCATGTTTTGAGGCATCAGATATCTAAGGCTTATTCAGAAATTACAGATGGTTTAACTTCATTTGGTCAAAAATATAGCAAAACTTTTGTCATGGAACACTTCCTAGGTGAATATAAATTTATGAGATTACTGTAAGGGATTTTGAGCTTGTTAATGCAATGCATAGAGAGTAACAAGGTAGTATCTGGTAGCCTTTCTGACCTCTGCATGGAAGTAGCAGAAACCAGACAAAGCCTTCTGGCTGAAACTGAAATGCCGTGAGGTGAGTCTTTGCCCTCATCTCTCTGTATGGATGAAGTCGTCAAGCATTGGTGAACCAAGAGTCATCTCAGCGTCATGGTAGAGCAAGAGTGAGGCTGTTCTCAAATCTCACATGGTAAAGGGCCTTAGCAAAGTATGACCAAGCTGTGCGCATGGAACTGCATGTTCTGTTGAGTTACTCGCAGTTTAGTACCTTCCATATATTATAATAAAACATCTAAGTAGTAGTCCAGAAACTTGCAGTTTAACAGCCAGATTAATAGAAGCAGGTAAGTAGTAAAGCAAATGAAGTTGGTTGGAAAGAATTCAGTCCTCGAGGTTGTCTCCTTCTTGTGGTGGCCGTGGGGTTTTATGAACTGGCCCAGCTGTATGTTGCCTGGGAGCAGCACAAAATGCTAGGTCCTCATGTCTGTCTTTCTGAAAACATGTCTTTATCTGAAAAAACTGAAAGCACTGCAGTCTGTTTCACTTTGTGTCAGTTATACGTGCCCTCAGATTCCAGAGAATTTACCAAATGTTGTCTTCAGCTGGACAAAGCCTGGTCACATACAAATATGTAGAAGTTAATTTAACAATCTGGTCCTAATGTAACTAATGCCTCACTGCTGCCATAATGACATTGCCTAAGGTTTTTTAAATTGTATTTAATTGTTCCATAATTGTTTGAAATTAAAATGTGGCTTTCTCTCATTATAAGACCCAGGCAAACATGTTGGTGGTCAATTTGCTGGTACCCTTGAGGCTGGATCCATTTGTCTTAGCTGAATTTTTCTCCTGCAAGTGTTTCAGTGCTAAGAGTGCTTCTTTCTTCCAGACAGTGACCCTTTTCGGAGTAGCAGTGCAATTTATTGTATAGAGGAATGCTTAACTTATCATCACCCCATATACAAATGCCATGAAAGTACAAGTAGTGTGTGTGGCCAAGGGGCTGACTCTCTTCTGAATATACTTGCTATCCTTGGAACAGCATGCTGTTAAATTACTGAATGTAGGAGGAAAAAACAGATAGTAGTTACTAGTTGCAGGGTAACATTTCAAAAAGTATATGAGAAGATGTGTGTGAGTTTTATAAGGCTGTAAAAAAGTGACACTTGTGGAAAGGTGTGGATGTTCAGCTTTTACAGATAATTTTTCCTGCTTTTTTTTTCTTTTTCTTTTTTTTTTTTATTTCCTTAATACATGAAATTGCTGACTAGAAGCAAAATGTTTATCTTTAGCGTCTTGAATGAGAACAAGGTATTTGGATTGGGAGAAATCGACAAAGCTTTCTAATCTTTTACTGAATCTTAATTGCCAGAATCTAGGGCTGTATTAAATAGCACAATAAGAGGCCTAGAAAGTTAGTGGCAAAATAGCTTCACATTGAGGAGCTTTGATTCCTCATGTGCATCTTTTCCATTTTATGGCCTAATTAGGAGAATAGCTTCATAATACCTGTTTGTGGAGTTCTCCATAGCACGGTGTGGTTCATGAAATGACACTAGTTTTCAGGTTTAATTGATGTTTAAAGCATACTCCAATTTATTTTTTTGGCTTCAGCATCCTGAATGGGGAGGCAGGAGGTTGCCGGAAAGGAAGAAAATAACAGCACCAAAACAAATACATTCTGTGTTTTGCAGTAACCTAAAGTCATTACTGCAACTTAACAAAAATTAGAAGTTTCATTTGAAGGCTGGGCTTGAATTTTAATTGAGCAGCATTTGCATTTGTTCTAAACACTAGTAATTAGGTGTATGTTAATTGCAGAATAACTGTGCTGCATAAAAGTGAAACATGTTTCTTCGTGTTGAGTCCTTTTAAGCGAAATGGAAATCTATTTACTGTGGTAGAGACACCAGTGTTTACTGCAAGAGAACAGGCATCCTAGTTCACAGGGCTCAGTCTAAGCTATGGAGTTAATTGCAAGCAAATGGTGTATGATAGACAAATGTTTACTGCAGGACAAGTGTGCAAAGGAGGCAATATTATCTCCATAGAATATGCAAAATAAATAATAAGAGGAAGCGTTGTTATGTCAAGTTGTTCAGCAACTCAGCATAGCACTGTACCCTTAATACAGATGTAGGGTTAATGTAATGTTTTGTTATATGACTATGAAAAACCATAAGTCAAAACTGATTAATCTTTAAAATTCTAGCAACGGAGTACCAAATAAACATTTTACTTCAAAATTTGTCAGAAATTTAATGCCATTTTTTTACTAATTATATTCGTTTGAAAGTACAATCTTTTACATGTCTAGTTGGTTTTAACTGGAACAGATTGTAGCTATAAATTAACATGCAAAAAATTAGCATTTCTATTCTAAAGTGGCATTCGTCTACTCTTTTAATAATAACTAAATATCATTCCAGACATTGATCAAGAAACACGGTGACCAAAAAAAGTATAAGTACAGCTAGTACAGAGGCGTGTACAGGACAGGCCTATTAATTTCCTAAAATACAATTATCCAGATATTAAAAGCGTCCCTGCAATTGAGAAGCTGTATCATCCTCTTAACTCAGAGAGGTCCGGAAGACAAGTTAAAACGAAATATGGAGACGTGTCTGGTTTGTTTTTTCTCCCCCCTTTTATTCCTGGTGGTTTGTACTTCAGAATAGTTAGGATTCAAAAGTAGCTATTAATGTTGAGATTTATCTGACATGGTATATTTTTCTTGAAATAGTGATCTTCCAGGGTAGAATATTTATAGAAATCTTGGGATACTCAGGGAATAAGTACCAAGTCTGTTGGACAGGTCTGTGTTTTGTAATATTAATGAATAAACAGTATTTTGCAGGCAAGTATCTGCGAGGAAGGACAGTATTGAATGACTTTCAGTCAGTGATTTGCAGACTTTCATGTTCAATGAATTAGTTCTAAAGTGAATATGAATGATGACGATGAAAAGCAAGTTTATAATCTACAGCAGTCTATGAATGAGAAATTTCTAAAAAATTAATACACTTCTTTTGGCTGTAGAAGAGTCACCGAGGTCTAGAAACAATAATATTAGTAAGATTAATAATAAGAAGTAGTAAGCATACTAGATTAAAAAATGATTCTTTTTTCTTTCTATGAGCTGTGGCCAATTCCAAATCTTACTGAGTACCATAAAAAATACTTCTTTTCCACAGACTGGGTATATATCAAGAAAAACTGTATTTTTCAACTTCTACTGCCAAAAGGTGTTTGGAGCCTTTGTATTCATTAGAGCTACACGAGACAGCACAAAGTATGCCTCTGTGATCCTAATAGCTGCTTCGTGCTTTCTGTTGGAAAATTGGGAGATGGTAAAGCCCTGTTTATAGTGTGGTGATATAAAATGTTAGAGCTCCTGTAAGGTAGAGCTTCACCAGCCATGCAACATAATTTTTGGAGCTGGCTTTAAGTTAAGTCAAAATGGTGGCAGGATTCTGACCCATGAGCTTGCAGTGTTTTATCTCTTTCTTACTAAGCTACTGGAGTTTTCATTTTTTGAATGGATTGTTTCTTTTGGCAATTTTACTTTCAAATTTTCTGAAATACTTTTGTTAAGCTTGGGTAAGCTTTAGGATTCTTGGAGTCTTGGTCTTGAATTAGAAAGACAGAAGGAACATGTTATCTGCCCTTAAAGGATTTCACTTGTTCCGCTGGATGGAATCTCCTCACCCGAATCTCCCAGCCCAGGCTGCCCCATCTCAAACAAGGATAAAAATCACGTTGCATGATGTGTCCTAAATTGCTCCAGAAAATGAAGAAGTGTGGCAAACCAGAAAATGAAGTAGTGTGGCAAAAACATTGTTACTCACAGCAGAAGAAAAAATCTATTAAAGCTTGTATTGAGGGTTAGCAGTCCTTAGTGACTTTCATATTTTTATGAGAACATTACTAGGAATTTACTGACAGGGCATGCTGCACTGCTGTTTTTTCTTCTTGCAGTTATTTCTGAAGCTCTCTTCAACTGATTTAGATACTGAAACAAAATGGACCAATTAACATCACTTTGCTAATTCTCTTCATTAGTCCATGCATTACTCTGAGTACCCACAAAGCACAAATCGTGTTTTGCAGAGTGTTTGTTCTGCAAAGGTGAATTCCTTCCTTTTGTGAGTTTAATAGTAAATAAATGTTCTGTGAAACCCCAACATGANAAAAAAAAAAAAAGGAGTATTTTGTGTTTGTTCATGTATCCTGCTTCAAAATACATTATGCCTGCCCTCATTTTTTCTTATCCCACTGATGTTTCTTAACATGTGCTTTCAGTGGAGGAAGACACAGAGGAGAGCTCAAGGTCTGGTAGAGAATCTGTGTCCACAGCAAGTGACCAGCCATCCCACTCATTGGAGAGACAGATGAATGGAAGCCAAGACAAAGGAGACAGAAAAAAGGCTGGAAAGGAAAAGAAGAAAGATCGAGATAAAGAAAAGGATAAAATTAAAGCAAAGAAAGGAATGCTGAAAGGCTTAGGAGACATGTTCAGGTAGGTGCTTCGCAATCAACTGTATAATGTGATATCAAAACAAGTTTCATCTTTTATTCATGTATATTGTGACTATTTGCTGAGGCCATGTTTTACTATACAAATGTACATGATCTGTACAGGCTGATCTCTCAATTTCTGAGCCTATGGGTGGTATTATGAAAGAGAAGCAGCTCAGAATGGAAGAGAAAGAGATGGCTGGCAGACTACAGGGGCTGCAAAGGAATAAGTGGTTTTAAGCAACAAACTGCTTGGTCTTGGAAAGAGTCTTTGGCAATGTCTAAGTAGTGCACATATTCTTTGACAGGTCAAACAATTTGGGGTGTTTCTTTTTCTTAAACTGTGCTATTGTTATACTGTACCCAAAGCTTATGTGTTACTAAATGAATGTTTTTCTTTGCTTTACTGTTAAGACTGTTTGGTATCATGGAGGCATGATGCGAAAGAGATGAATCAGTTTGAGATTGAAAAACAGCATGCTCCTCTCAAGGAAAACAGGATCTAAATAAGGTTGTGCTCTCTGAGAACCCACAGTTTGGAGAAAGGGTCAGTGAAAGACCTGATTTTTACCAAGCAGTGAGGTTTTTTGAAAGGCGTCGTCTCTCCAGCAGGCATAAGTGATCTGAAAGAAGCAGACTGCTGAGGAACACCCTGCTGTTCTGGTTAAATGGTGAAACATGACAAACACCTTTGATCATTTGTGGGAAGGGGTGAGAGAGCAAGAAAATCGGTCTTTCTTTTAGCTAGCTAGAGTAAATAAATATATTTCCAAGAAAAAAACAATATTAAAGCAGTGTTTGTTTTCTTTTGTGTAGGCAATGATTCATTATTTAATTTTGAAGTGAGATAACAGTATTATTTTAAAGATTTATTAACAGTGTTTCTGCTCTGAAAACATATAACTAAGAGCTTCAGTAACTTTCATCCTGTTACTTTCTGTATTCTGTAAAACTTTAATTAAACCTAAGTTGTAACAGCGTAAGTTCTTGAGAGTTATGTCTGAGTCATATTACAAATTTATTTCATAGAAAAACTAGTTAATTAGAAAATATTAGTTAATTGGGAAAAAAGTAGTTAATTAGGAAATATTAGTTAGAAAATACATTTAGAATACATGAAATAATATCAGGTTGTCAGACAGCATATGCCACAGAACACCAAAAGAGTAATAGGAGATGGTCTCACACACCAGATAGGAGGAGAGATCTTCATCCTGGTCACCTGCAAGTCTCATGGAGATGCCCTCATCTCCTGGCTGGTTGCATGCCTAAATTCAAGCCTGGAGCAAAGAGTTGCACCCTGTGCTGGCAGAGGGTGGAAGGTAGGAGATACAAAACGCTGGGGGGTTCTTTTCTGCAATCTTGCCATTTTTATGCAGCAGAAATGACAGATAAAATTGAGGCACGTTATACATGATAATGAGCTCGAGGTAGCTTATTGGATACCATGAGTGCTATCTCATGAGTTCATTCAGAAAGTGCTTCCAGCATCTAGAAAGGATGGGCTATTTCTTGGTCCTCAGTTTCCTCCTGTGTAACATTCCCAGTACCCGGAGAACCTGTGAGATAGCTTGGTGTGCTATCTTGCAAGCTTTGGTGTGCAGGCAAAGGGTTGGCTTGCAGAGGGTCCCATCCAAAAAGAGGAGCCTTTACATTGCAGAGAACGAGCTCAGTGCAGGACTCATTGGTGCCTCTCTGCCCTCCAGCCTTAGAGCCTAATGCCCCTTGTTCCCATGCAGCTTGAAAAGCTCTAGATGGAAACGAGTGCAGAAGTGGAAATTAATACCATTTTTAATCAGGTGCTCCCAGCTACATAGGAAGCAACCTTGTCTGTATGCTTGATATAACACTTCTGAAATCTTTAATCTGGAAATAACAGTAATTTGACTGATGGGAAGATCTTATGATCACTTCGTTGTTTACTCTTCATAACAGTCAACATTTCCTTGAGTTATTTTTTTCCCCTCAGTACCGTTTCTGAATGAACTTTACTTTTCAGTCTCCTCTTAATTAACGTGGGAGCAGTACTATCCAGATGCAGTTGACTCCTCCCGGATCTGTAAATTAGCTTGCACCTTGTCAGCCCACCCAAGAGAGATGCTCCTGGCAAGCAGAAAAATGCTGATTGAAGGAATTAAGCATTATGCCTCATTTCCACTCAGTGCTTGATTTGCTTTGTTGACAGGCTTCTCAATAGTGTTTGAGAGATGGGCTTTATTATATCTGCAAGATAAGCTACTACTTTTGCCTATAACATGCTTTGTTTTTCTGTACATCTGACATATATCATAGATATCAAGTAATCACTGAAAGAAGTTGTGCGATAGAAACTAATGATGACAGTAACATTTAAAATTCAAGCTCTGATCAAAGTATAATTGGATGTTTTGGTTCCGTGCAACATTGTGATTTCTTTGTAGTTCTTTTTCCTTCCTCCTTCACCCCCCTTTTTTTTTTATTTCCTTTTCAGTGCTCTTATCTTAAAATAATCTTTCTTCATTAGGTTGTATGGGCAAGAACACTTGTGGGATGAAATTACTGTTAACTGACACTTTATTCCAATGTCTGTATTTAGCCAAGGGGCTTTTTATTGCTGATATGCAAACGGGCAGCTCATAAGTGGAATCTATGTGATGTATAAAAATAAGTCTCCTTGCCTTCAGTTAAAATCTTAGGATTTGCTACTGGGATCTTCATTAAACTGTACTGTGAGATGGAAACTCCTACTAGAGAACCCCAGGTTACATTTATCCTTCAGCATCTAGTCATCATTTCCAAGAAATCCCTGGATGATTCAGATAGCAGGTTAAAATCACAAGTAAATCTTTTAAACACTTCCATTGTTTTATGGCTCTTCTCAAACATAGTAAATAGGGTTGACGAAACCGCAAAGGAGAACTGTAAAATGCAGGGTGCAGCCTGCGTGGCACTGACACACACGCCTCCCCTTATTTCCAGAGGACCTTTGCTGACATTGGGCTGTGGACAGTCTGAAAGTTCACCCTTCTCATTGTGAAATAAATCTGTCTGAGCATGTGTGTATTTCTTTTTTCAAATTGACATTTCAGGGCAGACCAGAATAATTTATTTAAATTTGTCATTTGGCTGAGAAGTCCCTTTCTCTTCACAGATGAATATAGGGCAAAAGTTATCCTAGAAAAGTGTTGAACAAAAATACTGGTCTATTGAAGGAAATAGAGGTGCTGCAGAGCTTTGCTTACACCTGAATGTATTTGTTTTACCTGAATAGTTGCATCATTTCTGTCTTTCTTATCACTTCAACAGGCCCATGTGCCATGTCCTGTGGCTGTAATCTCATACTGAATGAGAGTCTGTGCAGTTCCTTCTTCTCCACTGATGGCATTTAGGTCGTGCCTGGATGGCCACTGCCAGTTGAGCAAATATGTTTTGGGAACCTGATAGGAAGTCATGATAGTTTTTGTGTTTCACTACTGAGAGTGATATATATCACTACTAGGAGTGCATATATGTTTTGACATCCAAAGTTTATAAAAGCCTGTGTGCTTCTCCAAGTGCAATCTAAAATATGTTTACTCATTTCTGAGTCTGATTATGTTTATTTTTAGGTAGAGATTTTGCTTCTTGATAGGAATCAAACTGACAAAACCAATCGGTTTATAAATAAGTCATTGTAGTGTTGCCTTAAGAAAGAGACTTAGAGTTTCAAACCATGCACATGTAATTAGTGCTGGTAGGGATACATTAATTTGATGGGCTTCTGTGTCATGCAATTCTTGGACATTCCTCTCCTGAGAGAAAAGCAATGTATATCCCGCTTTCTTTTCCCCTCCTCTTGCCACTGTCTTGTAGAGGGCATTTTCATTTATGAAAGCGGGTCCCCTCAGGTTGTAAGACAGGGAGATCTGAGATTGTCCTTATTTGCGGGTTTTGGGTGGTGATGAAATGAAACTCTGCTCTGGTGTATCTAATGACTTAGATCCCTGCATGTCATTCATGCTTATTCCCGGTGCACAAAACTGGATATTGTTTTTGGATGGTTGACTGGGCTGGTGAACTATTAGGTGATGAAGCAAATGAAGTGGTATCTCTGCATCTTTCCCTAGCTTCCTCAGTTTTCCTCCATGATCATCCCTGAACCATCGTTCCGTAAGACAGTGGCATCACTGTTATTATACCACTTTTGGGGAGAATTTATCTTGGCTGCAAGGAAGTACTGAGGAGTTTATATAGGAGAAAATCTCATTGGAGAGTTTTATGATAAAATATGTCCAGCAGTCTTAGGAAAGGGTCTATCCAAGGAATATCACCTTTAGAAGAAAATGAACTACCAAGATGTTGAGAATAAGGAGGGGGAAAGAGTGGGTTTGGGTTTCCAGAGGGAGGAAGGGAGTAGCGGGGCCAAGCTCTTTAGCCATGCCTTACTGAAAATATTGGTGACACAGTCATTGCCTGATAATAAAAACCTACTGAAACAAGTAAACATCAATAGGATAAGACAAAAATTGATTTGCAAATACGAATGGTATGTTTGCCTTTATGTGGGGAACTGCTGACGAGTACAAAAGATGGGGGATGATATACACATTTTGTCTTAACCTTGAGTTCAAACAAGGAAGTATCTGCCTTGGTTTTGCTCATGAAATGGTTATGATGTAATTTGAAGCAACTGCGGGTAAGTATGTTATATGAAATAAGCAAATTTTCTGCTGTAGGAGTTAATACCTCAGTCCCACATAAACATGACTTTTCAACGGGGAACATAAGCACTCTGTGTTGAAGTTCATAGAATGAGACAGAATGCTTAAGAGTAATCATGTGCACGGTTATTTATTAGTACTGGTGGCTGTGTAATTCAAAATCTGGCCTGTAATGTTGAGAGAAATCTAAAGCTGTAACATGTAGTAAGTGATCTTTAATTCCTCTCTTAACTCCTGTAGCATACAGGTGAGTAAGTCAATGCACTGGATAGGCAATGCAAATGTAATATTCACAGATTACCATTAAAATCTAATCCTAATTAGATTTAATTACTTTTAAAATGATTACTGGGAGCTTTGTAGCATTGTATCTTCCAGTTCTGTGAGAGGAAATAGATAATTTAGTTTGCAACCTTGTTTATCTGAAATCTGATACAGTGTTGTCTTTTTTTTTGTCTACTTTTTTTTTCCTCCACACACAGCTGCTTCCAAGGTGCACTGGACATGTCCAGATTCATAAACGTATTATTTGTAGCTTCGAATTACACATTTCAACCGCATTAGCCATATGAGACCTCTGACTGGGCATTTGGGAGAATAGCCTGTATGGATTACTGATGCTTGTTACATGACTTTGTATTACCTACTCTGGTTTTCATTTGAGTTTTCTCATCATAATGTCTGTGAGGAGATGAAAAGCAAATCACAAGGGTTATACCATTGATTTAGTAATTACTTCTTTCTCTTTCATCTAATAACAACCTTCAGACTTTTAAGCAGGCACATGACAAAAAGGTATCTGAGCTGTGTAAAATAGTGTTGAATTATACCCTAATCAACAGGACTGCCAAATTCCTCAAACTCAATAAAATAAAATCTGTAGTCTGATTTTCATCATTCAGTACCTTAAGAAGCAACAATACTGGCATTTTTTTGGAAGCTCGACTAATAGAAATTCTTATTGGTGAATGACGCTGATGTATGGACTTAATGGAAAACATGAGAACGAGATCTGGAAGTTGGAAATTATTTTAATTTTTCTTTTGTGCTCTGCCCATGGCACAAAACACCATAAATCTTGAGCCTTAGAACACAGAGCAGGAGGTTATTGCTTAAACACCTGTCGGTTGTATCATTTCAAACTGGGAAGCTCATTGCTCGCACACTGAATTGTGCCTGGGTTTGTTAATGCTCATCTGAGAACATCGACGACAGCTTGCGGTGCTTGTGCTGAGACTTTCATCAGAAACGCTGAGCTGAGTCACTGCTCAGGTAAATGGAATCTGGGGCCATTTGTGCTCCATTTTTTGCCTGCTACTACTCTGAGCCAGCTGGCACAACTGTCATTAGTCCACATCTGCTTCCCTTCTCCTGCCACTGGCTAGAAAATGTGTGACCCACTACAATCCCAGATGCAGGGTCGGAGCACGGTACCTTTTCAAGATTCAGACAAGCACAGTCCTTGTCCTGGCTGTAAGTTGGATTCTGCTAACGGCACCTTCCTGTCCTGCACTGCTCTGGGCTACGTTGTCCTGTTCTGTTTTCCAAGTTTCGGCCAGCCCCTGCAATGCCCAGGATCAGAAAAGCCTTTCAAATGAAATCAGCCATGCAGCAAATTGTCATCTTTGATGGAGACAATTACCCAGGACTCTTTTGAATGTCTTTCAAAGCATTTTCATATTCTTCACTTCCTTCTTTCCAATTAAAAGTAAATATAAGGGACTGAAAGAGATAAGCTCAACTGAAAATAGCTTTTCTTTTTTGGAAAGGCAAAGCCATGCCTTTCTCTCTGCACTTTTTCACCTTCCTGTTTTCTGCCGTTTGGTGGAATCAATTGCTTTGAAGAAATGTGTTTCATTGCCTGCAGCCCCAAAACCCACTGTTTTTTGACTAAGATGTTGTGTGGCGGGGGCAGGGAATGGCAAATTTGTGTTTCTAAACCAAACAACTTCACATAAATCTATCATGGATTTAAGGAATACGGCTACATTAAGTGGTTAGTAAACTCTATGACTTTTAAACGAAACACAGAAAGTGTCGGTATGCGGTTGTGCGAGGGAGATTTGAGGTGAGAGATTAACATAATCGTATGTGGCTTTCTAGTTTGTCATTCTGATGGAAAGCAGGGCTTTGCTTTATGTATTCTTAACACTGGATTTTCCCAGGGTAAATCTTGAACTTGTAAATCTGATGGGGATATATCGTATGTGGGTTGTTTTTTTTTCTTAAATTTGAATGGAATCGGGGCTTTTGTTTCTAACATCCAGAAATAAGTGTCAGGATGACCTGTTACTAGAGATGAGTTCATAGTGGCTGCTAACATATTCTCCCAGTATTCTTCCTTTGCTTGTCAGTGAGTTTAAATAGAGAACCTTTGACACCTACAGCACCGTCTCTGCCTGCAAAGCAAGTGAGGGAGGCAGGCAGCGTGACAGCTGAGCCCTCCACGATCCTGCCCGGCGTTCTGCGGAGCTTCTCCTCCAGGCCTGCCGGATGAATATAGAACACAAGTGTCAAGGATGACACCTACTTTATAATCTCTGCAAAGCAAGCCTTTTCAGAGAAGGATTTGTTGACAGTTTAGAGATTCAAAGTCAATTTCAGTTTTAGCTCATATAGAAATAAGATTTTTTCCTCCACCTGATGTGATAATTGAAGACTAACTAGGCAGTGTACTAGTCCCTACAAAAGTACAGTAAATACTGTCTTGAGATATGAAGGATCTGTTAGATGAAAAGCTCTATTAATGATATTTGTTTCATTATCTGATGGGAATGTTCTTCAGAGATTTAATTTGCTCTTGATAGCACCTGCACATTGGTATACATTACGGATGCTGTGGATTGTGTTTTTAAGGCAGAGTCTTCTTTGAAAATCCTTTTAAAAACAGGAACGGGAATGTTGACTTAGATGAAAATTAATGCAACTTAATATATTTTTATAGCTGAATATGACATAGGCTATTAATTCATAGATACTTGAGGTACTTAAGTTGGCAGCTGCAGGACAGCAGATCCTTTTCTAAAGGCAAAGCTCCAACTTACTCCTGCTTTTCACTTCTTGGGTGCGGGACTTTGGCAGGCTTGTGCCTCCTGTTAGGATTTCCATGTGTTCTACTGTTGTGCAAAGAAATAGTCATTGAAGATAGAGTTAGAAAAAACGTCAGTGAAAATGGCAAAATGAGTACAAGCCTGTATGATTTCTGGAATAGAATATACTGCAATAGAAATAGTCTGTGAGCCCCTACATTTCCCTGAAAGTAGTAAGAAAATAGTAGGTAAAGGGCATTCAGAGAGATTATGTAGGCTTTTAAGTTGTTGTTTCAGGGAAAAATAAGAAGAATAAAAGTTTTGTAAAAAGAATAAGAGAGAAGGAAGTAATAGAAGCACAATGATAGTGGGGTATGCAAGTAGTTATTTCCCTCCACTTTGAATCTGTTGATGATTTCTGGAGGGGAAAAAAAGAATTTGGAGGATCTGAAGAAATACTAAAAATGCTACGCTCCTAGAGTGATTCAGCCAGGAAGGGATCGTTGTTTGGTTTGACTTCTGCTTCAACGTTTCATCAGCTTGCTGACTGTCACGCCCAGTTGAGTTTCAAATATCTCCAAGGATGGAGACTTGACAGGCTCTCTCTGCAGCATGTTCCAGTGCTTAGTGACTCTCCTGGTGAAAACTCTTTATCCTTGGTAAGACAAGATAGGAACAAAATACACTGAATAGTCACTGGTATGAAGAATCTGAATCAATCAATGTGTACTTATCCTTCTTATGAAGTAAAAGCATGTGGAGATGTACAGTAAGATAGTAATCCAAAAAGTTTAAATTTTAAAGGATTTTTGTTTTATGTGATTACCCTCAAGGACTTACTGCTCTCACAGTTCCTTTAACACCAAGAATATAGGATATAACACAAATAAGCATGCATTTGTGACTGTGAGCCAGCCATTGCATGCCAAGCGTTAAAGAAGTTATCTGTTCTTTTTTATTGTGCTTCCAAGCATCTTACTCCAAATTGTTTTGGACTGGGAACTATTAGGGTACCAAACTGGATTGGCTAATATGATACCTAATAGCATCGATATGATCCGCTGAGCTAGAAAGATGATTATTTTCTTTGGAACTGAGGATGAAACAGTCTACAGAAATCTTCCTTTCTACTATTTCATACTAGACCAGAAAATGTCACCTGTTCTTTAATTAAAAATATAAAATTTATGTTGCCTTAATGCTGATACTTTTCATTTTCATGTCGAAGTAAAGATAACAAGTAAAACCCCAGGCATTTGTAGTTCAGCAGTCACAAAAGAAGAGAGTTTATATTACTTTTGGAGGAGGTGAGAGGTATTCAGTAGATTTCTTTAGGGTTCAATGTAAGAACAGAGGAATATAGTCACGCAGGGTTGAATAATAACCAGTAAGTCCCTGTACCCCAATACTGTGTCTCTGAGAGCGGTCAGTAGTGGCTGTCAAATAGGGGATACCAGAGCAGAGGAACAGCATAGCAGATCTTCCCAGTTCTGTCTTCCAGGCTTTCCATGATTTGCAGCTCAAGGATTGCTTGAGATGGTTCCTTTGCGTTGAAGTACTAAAGAACGGTGTATATATTCTGTTCTTAGCATCAGTCCAGTTACTGATGTTTTAGTGTATATTTACCTTATTCCAAAATACTAACAAAATATGTGGTATATTATATACAAAAATGTCCTTTAGAGGTTACGTCAAGGAGCTGCTTTTACATTACAAGTGTGAAAACCTGATTGCAATGCACTGCAGTAGATCTGACTCATTATGTCAGTATTTGATGGCACTCAGGTAAGCGTGTTTCCAAAGTAGCAGTAAACCTTTTTGATGTGCAATAACATTTCAGTAGTTAATGTAGTGTTCCACTGCATATTAACTTTTACTGCTTCTGTGCCAACTTAAAATAAGCAAGAACGCAAGAAAAGACTGTAGATGTTTGTTAAATGGACCCTGCTGGATTGCTTTCCCTTCATGAACTGGTTTTACAGTGTATGTTTGGGGTAGCTGATGAGGTGATTAACAGTAAATTTTGAAATGTTTGCTTCTGCAGATGAGAAATTCATAGTTGCTATAAATGTTAACACTTTTTTTCCAGACTTTTTTGATATGAGAGTTGTAGCTTCTAGTCCTAAAAGGGAAAAAAGAACACAAGACTTTCATGGAATGACTTGGTGGCATTGACTATTTTCAACAAGTACAATAGCTTACCTCTGAGATGGCTGTTTTAAAGGACTTGTTTTATATGTTGAAAGTGCATTGGTAATTCTGTATTGGAAGAGAAATTCTCTGTTAGGAATAACTAGTTCAGTGGATTTATTAACTTCATAGGTCTGGCTTTGTCAATGGAATCTGCCGTTAGTCCTTACGTTGTTTGTGCTTGCAATACAGAAAGCTCTGGGAATTTGGCACATTGATTAAGTTTTCAAGAGGACCTGTTTTCTCATTTTAAAAGTGGACAAGTACATTGTCCGTACTAGTGTCTCCAAGGGCTTTGATGTCCTGTGGTGTTTCCTGTGTTGTGGAAATACAAAATATTTGTGTGTTAAAAACATATGCTATCTACAACTTCCAGATACTGCTGTTGAGTTTAGTGTGATGGTGGATGAGTGACTGAAAATGTATGTAGATTTCCTTTATTCTGCTATGTTGTTATAGGTAGTACTTAGTAAGAAAACGTCTAATCAGAAACAAAGTTTATGGATTAGCTCTAAAAGTTCAGAAAAAGAGGATTTAATAACGAATACTCATCTAGCATCTCAGCTGTATCAGCATTTTTGACTACCAAAATAATGAAAGTAGTATATTTTTATACCAATTGCAAGTGCTTCTAGCATATTCAACACCAGGTGTGCTAGCAGTATTTAGAATGCAAGCTGAGTGGCTATTACACATTTCAACAGCAACATACCACAAATAAATCTCAAATATTTAACAATGTTATTATAGATGCTATCTTTGTCCTTAACCCATAGTGCTAAAATCCTGAAATTCAGAGCACAACATGCTGCCACAAGCAGGAGTTTCAGGTGCAGTGTTACAGTTAAAATATTTTTTTCTCTGATGTTGTTGAGCAGGTAATGATACCAACAGTATTATCTTCTGTTACTGTTAGGAGGCCTGATATCATCTGTGGTGCTCTAAATACTTTGCTAATTCAGTTTGCCCTTTATAACTGCAAAAAGAAAAAAAAAACCTGCTTGTTTAAGATAAATAAAATGTGAAAACTCAGTGCCATTGGTATTTTAAAGATTTATTTTAGGCTATGTTATCAGAAGAAATATTAAGATCGCAGTGAAAATTGCTGTGTACTGTGTGCTGCACTGAGCATGAGCAGAGCTGATCTCATTTGGAGACAAACATCTCAGGAGCTGGATATCTTTGGTGTCAAGGTTGGGTTTATTTTAAACATTATCTCTCTGGGTTTCTAAATAAATATAGGCCCAGTCACTCGCTTCTTATAGTGCCTAAATGTGTATGCAAGAACAAAAATGTCAGTGTGCATGGTGTATGGGGCCAGTTCAGGCATGAGATCTTCTATACTAGGAGCTTGTTTGTATGGTGGCTGGAACCAAATACAACCCCACACCCCCAAATCTCTCGCTTGTAATTAGTCCCATGCACGTCCTGCTTTGTACACCTTTTCAATCTGAAATAAATCTCTGCTCCCAGCTTGGCCCTGAAATAATCAGTGGTGTAAATCACAATTGATAGAGTTATTTCCACTGCAGTTTCCATGAAGACAGCTCCAGCTCTGAGCACTGGCAGCTATGGGATGCTGGGTGTCTCCAGGGCTCTGGGTAGCTCTGGGCAAGGCCCAGCGCCAGCTGCTGCGGGGACCCGCTGACAAACTGACTTCCCAGGGATGATCCACCTCAGTGTTGTTGCTTCTGCTCCAGTGATGGTTTGTTTCAGTGCTGTTGCTGCTGCCGTGCAAAGTCTCACTCTTCGTTTTCCACCCAGAAGATACTGCCTACCTAAACTAAATTTTTGTGCCACAGGGCAAAGTATCAGCTGATAGAACAGACACAGGTCTGTAAGGCCAGCAGTGGCATACTTGGCTCAGGCTGTTGTCCTGTATCTTGGTCCTGTCTTTCTAGCAAACTTTCAAAATGGTGTACCTGTTATTTTTTGCCCTTTCTTTTTACGACAATGTAGATTCAAAGCAGCTTGATTTAATTATGCTCTAGAGCAACTTGTCAAAGATCCTATTGGCACTATGGATTTTTTTTAATATTTTTTTTTAATTGAAGTTAACTTTTTATCCCCAAAGAGACTTAGGTGTTACTATGGGACCCAGAATGGGGCAGGAGACCCTACACTTATAACCCACAGCCACCGGCACTCGAGTGCTGCAGCTCAGTGAGGGGAATTGCTGTTTGGTGTTGTAGGCATCCTCTGAGAAGGGACTGGCTGCATGCTTGCCTGGGCTTTAAGGATATTTTGGTTAGTCTTGTCCCATAGATCCTACAGTGTTGTCTGTCATCCTTCTCTGGAAAACATCTGTGCCTTCCCTACCTCCTATACCTGTAAATATGTGAATGAAGCTAACAATATAGACTCATCACCTATTGCTTAATTTACCTTACAGAGGTGATTTTCTAGGAGATGTGTATCAACAAAGATTTTCAGTAATTGACAGAAAAAGTGCTGACTGACTTATTAACATTTCTAGGTAATGAGATCTGTAGGGAAGTTTTAATCTTTGGAAGGTTCCGGATGAACTGCTAGTAGTTTGATTAACTTTTTGTGTGTCTATGGTAACCTTTGCTGGTTTTATACAGTGTAATTGCGAGGCTGCAAGACTAAGCTGTTGGAATAATGTTACAACAATTTCCTGCTTTAACTAGCCGGTGTGCTATGTTTGAGTCCTCATTTGTCTGGCTGTTGCATGTGCTTAGTGAGCTACTTTAGTGATTTTCATGTTGTAGCTCACATTTATGTAAGGCATGTCACGCTCATATATATGCAAGTGAGTGTTTTAATTGTAAAATGGAGTTAGGAAGACTTTCATGTTACTGAGGGCAGTTTTTTTTTTCCCCTTTTCTGCCACAGAAGTATGTTTAAGCAAATTTCCCTTGCAACTTTTTTTTGTTGCTTTTTTTTTTTTTTTCTTTTTTTTTCTTTTTTTTTTTTTTTGCTTTCTCTTGAATGCCAGTTAAATGGGTGGGTTTTTCTGATTTATTAGCATTTCTTATAAGGTCTGCCTTTAGGCCAGTACCCATTTTCTAAATTGTACTTCTGTAGGGTTGGAAAAAATCGTGGTAACCAGATGCAGTATTTGTCTCTGGCCTGGCAGAGTGTTAGGTTTAACAAAAGAAGCTAATAGAAATGTTCAAATTGACCCTTCTCATCATTTGGACTTCTTGGAGCTCAATCAATCTCTCATTATTATCAGAGTTATTCACGCAGAGGCAGAAGTGCTAGTATTTCTCATAATCAGCCCTTGAGCCAGATGTAATTTGCAATTTTGAAGCATTGTATTTTGAAACAATAATGCATTAAAATGAACAGAGCAGGAATTAGAAGTATGGTTGTGGGGAGAACGTGTTGAAGAGTAGCCATGGTTTAAATGCTCTCCCCAAGCGCTCTTAGTGGACACTGGCAATTAGAGGCACACAATGTAGTCTTATTAATACCTAAATTGGTCCCCGATTTTTAAACTATTCTGTGGAGTTTTAAACTAATCTGTGGAGAGAAATGCAATGGCAGAAGCGTTCCCTTCTCGCTGTATGGTTGCAGGACAGCCAGTGGTCAGGTGGGAAGCTCCAGGGTGATGTTTTGGGACCTGCTCAGTACAATATGAGCAAGAGGCTGGACTTGGCACACAGGTCACTGGGAAGGAGCATTTTACCCCAACTGAGAAAAATTACGTACCTTATAGAAGAATAACTACATTGTACTTCAGACTCAAAACCAGTCAGGCACCTGTTCATAGTAGGCTGCTGTTGATGCTTAGAATTCAGGATTTATTTTTTTATCCCTGTGTCTGGTATTATGGTTGAGGGTTGTATGTCTGTTTTTATGTACGTAGTCTGGCAAAGATGAGTCGACATACTGTAGACCTTCACTCAGACTTTTTCAGGAGCCTGCTCTTTCTTTTGTAAGTGAGACTACGTTTTTACAATTTGTATTTAGAGTTTAACATCTTACTGTCCAGTACTGAATTACCTACCAGGGCACTGCAGTCTTGATAGGCAAATCCTGTCTGAGATGGGGGACAGGAGCATTTGTAAGTACATTAAATGACAGTAATGAAAGGATATGTTGCCCATTAAGATTACATTATCTATTAGAAGACTGAATTAGCTTGGCTGTGTCACATGTATGCTATTTTCTTCACTGACAAATAGCACACACTTAGGGTATCAAATTTAATCTTGGGGCAAGTAACTTTGTGGTCAATAAATGCTCTCTTTTTTGAATACATACACAACATTAAAGAGTTTTTGCCACACAAGTAAACTTTAAAATGCTTAGACTGTTATGAAACTTACATTAAAATGTCATATACTGCTTTTGTGGTTGCTCCCGTCACTGATGATTGCTGACACAGTTGCATCTAGGCAGAAGCTTTCTTTTTTATTCCTGATTCCTTCAGGGATGCCGCAATCCACAGTTTAACAGGTTTTGGCTGACCACCATGGAAATTAGTTATTTATGGTGACTTTTAATACATTGTGGTGTTGCTTCTTGAGCTGATTCTGCCATGCAAGAGAGGAATCTCTTGTCTGTTTCCTGACTTGCTGCTGTCTTTCAAATATTATCATTATCCCCACTTCCTTTGACCACCTTAGCCTGTTTTTAATCTTAAGTAGCTTGGATTAGTTGTTAGGTTTTTTTCTTATTTCTTGTGATTTATTTATTTATTTATTAGAGCTGTCAATTGCTGCAGCTAGCTTTAGGCAATGATGAGGAGCAATGCAAGGAGATTATCTTCGATTTAGAAATTTGCAAACAGATGGTCTCTCTGTAAAAGAAATCTGTTTTTAAAAGTTCCACCATTTCATGCTGGAAGTAAATATTACAAATGCTTAAGATGTGAAAAGAGAGCGATTTGGTGTGAATAATGTTCTGCCTGTTGTGTCATGCCTTTCAGGAAATGTTATCAAAACTGTTTATGAAAATAATTGAATGAAACCTCATGACATGTCTCTTGATTTGGCATCACACCCATGTTCTATGAAGTTGGGCTACTGACTCACAAAGACAGGCAGATTAAGTTTCAGAAGCTGGAAATGGTTACCAATCCTGTATGCTATTCCACTTCTTTCCGGGAAGTTGTTGTGGCCATCACCAGTGATGTATTGCGATTTGTATGCCATCCTTGCTGTTGTTTCTGAGTAGCTGTAGTTTGGTGAGATACGGTAGAATCCTCACCTGAACGGTGCTGAAAAATGGTTTTTAGTGGTTAGAAAGTGAGGCAGCGGATGTTGGTAGAAAATGTGTAAATGCATCACAGAAGACCTTCACATGCTTTACAGCACGCATGCACTGAGTTGCAGCTTCAGAGAGGTCGGTTAATTTGGAGTGATAACCACTTTGATTCTCCTGCTTTAAATTTCTATGTTCGTGACTGAGCATGTGAGTTTCTCTATTGCTTGAAGGCAAGCTTGATTGCTCTGAAAAGGATCAAATGTATGTCTCCAGAGGTATTCTCCATTTTTGTGATTACTTGTGTCTTTTTGTAATGCCCCTTTCTAGGTCCGTGACAGCAGAGTTCTCCAGGAACTGATGATTACTAGTGCTAGTAGGTTTGCTGCTTTATTAGAAACATAGTCAAGGAAACGTGTGGAAAAAGAAAAGTTATAAACGTCCTTTTAAACTGTGCCCACAAGCTCTTACATCAAGGTGCTTTACTCCTGCTACATCAGCGCTTCTGCATCATCTCAGGACAGTTCTGCTGCTGAGTCACTCCAGCAGTCACTCATTCCACTCCCTCCTAACAAGCAGAATTTGATGTACTAATTTGATTAGATGTGATAACTGGCTATTTCTACAAATCCATTGCAAATATGTAAATGTTTGGACTTAGAAGCTTATTTTTAAAAATAGCAATTGCACAATTTAGCTTTGAAAGGCAGGCTTGTAAACCCTCAAGTTATCACTAAGCAGGGTGATTTTTTTGTGTGTGCTATGTTGAATCCTTGTTTATGCTTATTAAATTTTATTTTAGGAACAGAATGTTTTGGCGTGTCACAATAATCTTTTGCAATATAAATGTTATGATTTTGCTGATATAGCAAGATGAAAAAGATTACAGAATTCTTTGCAAAATCCTTTCAGTAGTGTAAGGTTGTGTGCGTGTGAATACCATTTGCTACTATGGGGAAAAGAGCTTGCCGTGAAGACAGAAAGCACTGATAGAATAGCTCAAGACACTTACCATTTGTTAATTTTTAATGATGGTCTTTTTTCTATTAAGGGACATAATGCTACTGAACTTCTTCTGTCTCAATCAATTTTTGTGTTTTTTCATTAATCAACTAATGCATGTTTCTTCTATAGCTCTTTATTCTAATGAAATATGTGGATGATTTGGCAGACGACAATGATCTCATCAGTAACGCATCAGAGTAAAATCCATTTAGCAGAATATGTATATTATTTTGTTATATCAAGGTTGCTGCTATATATTCTTTTAAACTGAAGCTATTTTTGAGTGAAGTTGTAAATGTGAAAATTCTCTTGCTGACACTCATACATCCCCCTTTTTTCATTTGTTCTGTCTATATACTTACTTATGTAAATTAATCTATATGTTCTTTGTGTCTAGATGTGTACTTTATATACATTTCACGTCTTTTATATATATGGCGTTATGTAGCTTGAGCTTGTTCTTTAAAGGTATTGCTACACTTCTCTACTGAGTCGTGCCCTGTTCAGTTTCTCTGATGCATTGGCCCAAAGCCACCGAAGGCACTTGGGTACTCACTGCCTCTCTGTCGACTGCGATAGGCTTTGGATTAGGCCACCTCCTAGTTGATGACAGTCATTCAAGCAAGTAAGCTTAAAAGCAGGCTAGCTGGGGACTGCCAGAGAGGTTTGGGTATGCATTTTAGTTTGATTAGATTATCCAGAGTTCATGGGATTTCCTATGTGAGAAGCAAGCTTCAGGCACGTAGGTCCATGTTCTCGTCTTTTTATTAATAATAATGTGACAAACTAGTATCACAGGGTCGGAGGGTGGTCTTTTCCTCTGATGTGACTTGGCCATTATATTCTAGAGATCATACTTTTAAAAAATGGTCCTCTTACATTTTTTTAATTTCTTCACTTACTGTGATTGCTATTGTTGGGTGAATTTGAGGATTAAGCCTGTGGATCTGTGAATATGACTTTGAGCATTTACACTTATCTCGAAACTTTCTCTAGCCCTTAATGTAAAAGGAAAATTAAGAAGCTATAAATTAAGTAGAACCCTGGAGTATCTTGGCAATTAGAGTGAACAAGATTTCAGCTGCTCTCTTCCATCAATTTCTCACACTCTTGGATAGACAGGGTATTTTTAATTTACAACCTGTATTTCAATTAGTCACAGAAGTTTTTTTTTTTCTTGAAGATTTTGCTTATGCAGTTACAAAATAAAATTAAACCGCTTTTCAGCTATACTTTTTACAACAGGGTTTAGATGAGAGAGCTACTAAATAAACTCGCTGTTATGTGATGTAATGTTTCTAAACAGTATTACTGTTACAAAGAGATTATTCTATAACCATACAGTATGTGTCCTCAAAGAAATATTAAGCTATGTTTATTAATAGAAAGGTGGTGGGGTTTTTTATTATTATTTGGGGTGTGGAGGAAAATGTGCACTTCCTTTTTGCTCTTTATTTTCCACCATGAGTAATAATATTCTGTGCTCTGCTTCTAAGAATTCAGACTGGAGGAAGTGGTGGCCGCAGGTCAGTGCTGTGCTGCTGTAGCTGCAGGTGCTCCACAGCGTCTGGTGTCGCTCAAGCTTTTTAGCATCACAGCTTTTTTTGTCATGAATATGTGTGGCAGTAGTGTATGCAATTTTGCTGTGCATCAAGCGGTAGCTTGTGTCTGTGCATTGGTATCTTCTGTGCTCATTGAGGTAAGGCTTTTATAGCTCCCTATGAGGTTGTTGGCACTGAATTTAGAAGCTTGGACTTAGATTCCCAGGACCCTCTGAACATCGACGTCACAGATGTTCCTGCTCAGCTTCTGCACGGTTTTGTTTTTTAATTCCCACAGTAGTTCTTACCTTTGTTTTTAAACACTGTCCTCCTTTTCACTAATGCAAGAGCGTTGATGGTGCACAGATCCTGAGAGCTGGAGTTCTCATGTCTCCTTCAGAAGGCAAGTGGGCATTTCATTTGCATTTGTACGAACTGCAATGAGTATCCCAGCAGCCAGCCTCGCAGCAAAGAGAATGAGACCGTGGCTGGTTCAGACAAGTGCCTGAAAATCTCCAGGTGCTCCAGGCAGTCGCCAGCCAGCTGTATGGGGCAGAGAGCAGCTCCTGCATCTGCCAAGTGAGCAGCGAGGGCTGGGATCAAACGGCTCGGCAGTATCCTCAAGGCCATGTCCTTGCAAAAATGTAGAGTCTCTTTGACACAGGATAAATGGATGGCAATTGCTATTTTACAAGGGAAATGTCGTTAACAATTGCTCTTTGGGACTTTCCAGCCTTAGGTTGTTACCATTAAGTGAACAGTCTCTTCAGTGGGGGAAGTTATTATGTGCGTGTGCCAGGACATTCAATGTATGAATTATGGAAGAAATAATACTGGAATCGGTAAGGTTCCACAGCTGCTATTGGTCATGTATGGGATGTACATCCTAATTCCATTTTCCCTTCCTTTTGAGTACCTGAGCAGCAAAGAAGTAAGCCTCACAATGATGCAAATGCTGGTGGGTTGTAGGGAAGGTGTCACACGTTAATGTTTGTGGGACAAATCAGGGACTATACCACTTGTACATTTTCCAAAGGTAAGCCACGTCTTTTCCCTGGGCTGGTGCATTCAAATTGGGGTGGTTTAAATACCAGGAGTAATTCTGGGGACCTGCCCCAGACTTAGCTTCTTTTGACGGATGAGCCACTGGAGAGCAGCAGGGGAGGGCTGTGCCACAGGCTCTGAAGATGGTGCAGGGTAGCCATGAGATGTGCATGTGGTGTTCTGAAAGGATGTTGCATAGACTGCTTGAATTTCAGTGGTCTCAGCACTCATATTTTTATTTCTAAGTGTCCTGTTTTACATAATATTAATGAGTCAGAGTAGGAAACATCTACCAGAGGAAATGAGAAGGACTGGATATTTTGAATATCTTGACACCAATGTAGTCACCCCAGTACATGGGGTTCTACAGTGTTAACAGCTCGCTTTAACGGTGTGCCTTGATATTGCTGGGTGTTGCTCTTCTGTAGTTAAACTTGGCTTGAATATCAATGTTCAATAATTTATAAATTTCTTTTATAAATTTGTGCAGTGGGTTTCATTATGACAATAAATCATAATTCACAGAGAAAACACTTTTAATAGAAATAAATAGCAATCATACTTACTAAGAGTAATCTTACCAAAACCTTTGAATGGTGTTTGACTGCTCCTACAGAAATAAAAGTGTGTGTGTGTGTGTGTACACATACATATCCTCATCGCACTTCTTTTAAACACCTTTCTCAAGTTCTTGGTGGAGCCTGGAAAGTGTTCTTGCTTTGTTTGTCTGTTACTTTTACTGTTGTAAGCTGAAGCTTAACAGAGAGGCTGTTAGACTTGAGATCTCAGTGGAAAAGTGAAATCTTGAACTTGTAAATATTTTTGTACAGAGGTCTTGCTAAAAGTATGCGGCCTTGTTCTGAGCCAGACTCATTTAGGGCTGCGTTTTCAAAGCGTTCTGTGGCTCCATGACTTATGAGTATCACGGAGATGCTGTCTGTGCAGGTGATGCTGTCAAAAACATGAAGCCCCGATCAGGGAGGGGGGAGGACGGCGTTGATTATTCCGGGTTCGAGTGTAGGGTCAGTGCAGTTAATGTTGCTGAACTTGTTACAGGCAGTGGTGATTATGGCAGATATATCACTTCTGTGGGTGACAAAGTCCAGAGAAGGCAACTTTGCAAGACCACCGTGGTTGACACTCTGCCAGGCTGTCCACTGCTGGGATGACCACAGAGCTTGTCAGAGATGGGCACTGAAAAGTCTCCGGTCAGAGTGGGGACAATATGACCACCCTTTGGGAAAGCACCAATGTCTTCTGGAGACTATATGAGGATTGTCCCTCGAGAGCAGAAGGTATATTCATTCTCAGATGATCAGAAGAAGAAAACCCTGAAAGAGAAGAAGGGTTGTTGCCACAGCTTGCTCCCGAGTCAAAACAAACTGAGCCCTGCTGCTGCTGCTGCTGCTGGTGCTGCTGCGAGTGCTGCCTGCACAGGAACCCTGGCTCTGCCTCCTGCCCCACGGCACGAGCCTGGTGTGTTCTGGACTCCAGCGGCTGGATCTGGAAACTCAAGACGTCGATTTTTGCTAGGTTTGCCTTATATGTTAACATTAGGAGTATGCTGCCCACAGTCATGCAGCCTGACCAGACATTTACTAGATTGCTTACAAGGATTATTATTAGAAATTTCCTGTGTACTTTATTTTTTTTAATAAGGTATTGATTTCAATATATTTCTGTTCATACTTGGAATGAATTGATTTATGGTGGTAGAAATTANNATGGGTACTAATTCAATTTTATCTTCTTTAATACATATATATATATATATATATATATATATTAACCATTAGTTCTTTTTCAAATATAAAGTGGCTACTCTGGAATTTGGTCCCTTTGCCTTGCCTGACATTTTGAATGGGTCAAGGAAGGGCAGGAGACAGCAGCAAACTGGGCATCCCAGAGATGCTGTGCAACAGTACCACATATGTTGTGTGTCTCCTCGCAGCTCTGTGTGTTCTGTCAGGCAGACCCCTGCCGCTCCCGGCACTCTCTGTGTATCAGGGTAAAATGGCTCGGTTCCACTGTTTTTCTGCCAAAACTCCTCTCTTGGCTAGAGGACTGAGGGCTATTTTACATTACCCACTGTCAGATGTCTGGTGTATGACATCCAGAACTTGATTTGAATCTTGTGTCATATATATAAATGGTTTGTATAATGGTTTTGTCTAATAAATAGGTGGATGTTTTAGAAGATACATGCTGATGTTTCTAGTCACTGAGTTTAATTATGTCAGCTTTACATATATTAAAAATCAGAGACTTTATGTAGTATTTTGTGTTTCTTAACCCTATCATGTCCTTTGCCTTTCCCTTTTCAGATGATTATTAATGAACAATTTCAGTTTTCATATGGCTGAATTATTGTGGAAATAAGCAATCTGGGAACTGTGGAGAAGAGCCACACACTCTAAAGTTTGTGTTCATGCTCCTACACTGTGCTTTTGTGCTGTTGTGTTTTTAAACAGCTGCCCTAAGAGCCATAAACATAATTATGCAGTCTTATTAATATCTCTTGACCAAGTGGCCAAAAAGTAATCTTTCTGTGGGGTTGCTGTGTGGTATATCTTCAGCCCACACAATGGCTTTGTACTAGAATTGACAGGAACAAAAGGGAAAATATTATAAATGCCTAATGAACTCGAAATATTTCAAGCAGTTTACATTCATGGTTCAGAAGAAAGCTTTAATTTCTCTGTCTTTTATTGCACTGTTTGTGAGCATTTGGGGTGTCCTGTCTGCACCACTGCTGGACTTTGCACATTTCAGTGATTTCATTTCGCTTTTGATGTGAACCTTATTGTGGAGTGCCACAAGTGTCAGCTGGCTCTTATCTGAGCATTTGATTAAAAAATAAAGTAAAATTCTTGCTGGTTTTGGTATGATAATCATCCCAGGTTTAAAAGGTACGTATTATAATAAGATACGCTTTAACAGATATGCGTTGTTCCTTCTGCCTTAAATAGAAAATTGTCATCCAAACCTTAGATGTATTTAAGGGCTATATTTATATGATTGTTTAGTTCGCTCTATATAAAAGTCATTCCTTTCAGAGTAGGTCCCAAATAGCTCAGAAATACATGCAATTTTGTCCTAATAATAACTGAGCATCTCAAATGCCAAACTGTGCTCTCCCTGATAGTCTGAGATAAAACAATGGAATGTGCAAATACAAAAGAAACGTAAAATACTTGCAGTGTAGCTGATAGAGGGGAAGAGGAGACATGAGGAGGGCAAACACTGGGTTGGCAGCATCCTGCTCCCTCTGGGGCAGTCCAGCCAGCTCCATCCAACCCTCCACTCACCCTCCTTGCAGTGTAACACCCTTGGGGGAGAAGAGTCATGAGGAACAAAGTTTAAAAAAACCTTGGTGCTGAAAAATAATAAATTTCCATTTTTGGATGGCATCCACTGTGTGGTGAAACTGCTGTGGGTGGGGTGGGTGCGGAGGGTGGTACCACCTATGGGGCAGATGTCAGACATACAGCGCAATGTCTCTTGCAGTCCATATGTGAAAGACTTCACTTAATGTAAACTTGAGTTGTGTTCTTTGGCAGTGATAGTGTGGAGTAATTTCTAAGACATTGTTTGACTCTCTATTTGAGAATAGTAACCCCAAAATCCTGGCAGAAAAAAAAAAAAAAGATTGTGGTCCTCTTTTTCTCGTTTTGTTCTGTTCTTTAGTGAGGAATTCTATAAACTTTTAAGAGGAGTGAAATAAAATAAAATAAAATAATCCCTATGCAATGAAAATCCAAAAGCAGCCTGGAAATACTAAAAATTGAGATTCTGACGTCTTTGTACTTTCTCTTCCTGGTTTCCAAGCAGCCCTACTTGGAGGATTCCCTTTGTCATAGGAAAAGGAAAATACAATTTTGTTCATTTCACAAGTTAGATTCTTTTTTTTGTGTGTTATTAACAGGTTTGGCAAACATCGCAAAGATGACAAGAGTGAGAAAACTGGTAAAATAAAAGTGCAGGAAGCTCTTACTTCAGAAGAGGAGAGAATACGAATGAAGCAAGAACAGGAGAGGTAGACTTCAGTATTTGCTTAAACCTTGATAGAGAGAGTTTGTTTTTTTAAATTAAATAACTGGAGTTCAATTTTCACTGATGAAATTTCCCAAGTGTTGATATGTTTATATACTTTAAATAACAAGACAAAGCTGGATTTATTTTGGACATTAGTATCAACAACTTCTTTGGCTGCACTAAGCATTTTATATAGACCCAGAGCTCCTTTCCTTATTGAGGAGACTGGAGTAATAATATGAAATGTTTTCTCTATACATTCTATAACTGATTTTATTGACATTTTCAGAAAAAAAAATTTATATAGAATTAAATGTTTTGTATTTTTATTCAAAGTATTGCATATCTAGTTTTTTCATTGATATATTCAGAAAAAAACCCTAGAAATTATACTTATGAGTATATTTGTCACTGGAGTTCAATCTATTTATGTGTCATGCAGTCTGTTTATGAAATGATATGTATATTAAACTGCTAATTGTAAAAATGAGTGGTGAGTATCTCTATTTTTCCTTGTCAGCTTCCCTTAACATTAAAATCCTAAATAATACATATGTCATATGCTCTCCTCAACATTTCCAGTCTACTTTTCATCCTGTCTCTTGTGGCCCTGGGTATTGGGGCTTAGACTCTGGTACATCTTACATCATTTTAGTCAATGTCTTGGAAAACTAGGTTGTAAATTAACTAGTACTCAGGCATGCATGTGGAGAGAAGACCTCTTTGAGTAGACAAATCTTCAGTAAGGAGACAAACTTTGAAGGGCTACAGATTTTGAATGCCAAATGGTAAATTTAGCAGAAAAAGTGAACTATGGATTGGAATGATTTATCTAAGCATTATGCTGTGGCTTAGCCATAAATTGTAGATCGATGCAGGAACTGTGGAGGGAAATTTTGTTCTCTTTGTACAGGTGGTATGACTAGTTAGTCCTAACGATGCTTTGTCCATCATCTCTATGCACGCTGGTCTTCCGTGAGTGAGAACAGAAGTTTATAAAAGCTGGCTTCATCACTTTTAACAGCTCACTGGAAGAACAGAGCCATAGTAACTCTTGTTTAGTCTCCTCAGTTAAACCTAAAGTGGTTTGCTTTCAGTTCTTTTAGGGTTGAGTGATTTACATTACAGTTAAAGCAGGCTAGGAGTATTCATTTATTAGTTACTGAAGATCAGCAATAACTTCTTAAACTGCAGAAACTTTATCACCTGTGACCAACTGTTTGGATTAAGTTATGGGAAATTTTTCATAAATTGATGTAACAATGTATTTGTTTTTCTCTATCCATTCTGATAGTAGGGGGTGGATGGATCGCAGTGCTTGGTTGTTTTAAACTTACCTGATTGGTTTTTATTGTCTCTTTTTTTAACAAAATTGCAGCAGGATATCCAAATTTGTTCCTTTTTTGAAGAGTTATATGCTTTCAGATTAAGTGGTAAAGGGGAGGGAATACTGTAACTGAAGGAAATAAGTGACTTTGGATATAAGGGTGTTTGTGCAGTTAACCTTCCCTTTAGGCATGGGCAGACCAGCCACATTGTGGATAAACTTATGGCAGGGTTGCAGAGACATTGAAAGCTGCCTCCCTGGCTCCAGCCAGCCCAGGGCAAGAGGAAGGTTAGCCACATGTGCACAGTGCTGAACCCAAGGTTGCCCAGCATGGAGGGCTTCTTAATAACCTTAGGTCCCCAGAAAATCAGCCATATACATTTATTCAAAGAAAGACCTGAGCTCTGAGTTAGTAACTTTTTCTCTCTTTTCATTCTCTCTCTCTGTCTCTCTATGTCTCTGTCTCAGTAAGAATGGTGAGAGCATAGACTGTCCATGTGGTGATGTAAGAGAGGTTGCAATAGTCACGCTGGGTACCAAGGTAGAATTATGAAATTATTTGTATAGTCCTCAATGCATGGAGCAATTTCCTAATCCCTATCCATCAAGTTATGCTAACCAATTTGAATCTTTCCTGGAATCTCACTCCTCATGTGCCATAAAAAGCAATTTTATGTGTTCACTGAAAATGCAGAAAATGCATGTGCCAGAACTTCGTAACAGCTTGATGTTATCGTAACACGGGTCTTCCTCCTCCCGTTACTCTCTTTCCCTAACTGTGTATTTGCTTTCCTTTGTGCTACGTCTATAAGAGAATGCAAGATCTTTGGGGTAGTGGCATGTACAACTAATAAAAGACAATAAAATAGCAACCAAATGTGTGAGGTCCTTCCTTATGTTTCTGAAGAATTCAGATGTTGATTTGCTCCGTAGGGACTAAATATTTTTGCAGTTAGATTGCAGATTTTCCTTTTGATCCTGTAAAATAATTATGTTAGATACATGCTATTAATGAAGAGTACTCTTGCAAATTAACTGAACAATCGCTCAAAATGCTTACTTGGAGACAGAGTAAAATATTACTGTCTTAACAAGTGTTGGTTCATAATGGCTGCTATTTTAACTTTGGTTTTGGTGGTTTTTCCCCCCTCGATGTTTGTAGCAGTACAATTCACTTGCTCTATTTTACCTGGTGTTTGATACTATATACCTCAATAATGATGCAATACTTTGGGGAAATAGGTTGGATTTAATGAATTTACTATGTATGAGAGGCTAGGAGCAAAAATCCTTAGGGGGTCAGAGAACAAGTGAATAGTCCATTAAAAAATCAATCATGCCCACAATTTTATGGAATTACTATGCCTTGACTTGATAATTTTAATAGTACTGTGCTTACAATAGTATTTTCTTTAAAGTCTTAAAAGGTAGTGTTCATATTGATTATGAGACAAATAAGCAAATTAATGTTCTTTAATTTACCATGACTGAAATGAATAAAATTGCCTTTTATAAACATATTATTAATAATAATTTCTTATTAAGGAGCATATATCAAGCTGTATATGATATGCATTTACTTTAATTTTGAACGGAAAATATAATTATCTAGTTGAAAATACAGGCAGCTTTCAACAAAAAACAGTATACTGGAACTATTAGGAGCATTGCCTGAGGAAACCACCCACAAGCTTTACCAAAATTGCTGTAAAATTGGTTCTGTTTGTGAATTCTCCAAATGTTGGATTAATATTTCATCTGAGGCCATAGGACTTTGTCCCTGTGTCACTATTCTTTAACACTGGTTTACTCCAGAGAAAGAAGTCTCCTTGCATTACCCTTGAGTGTCTGCAAACAATGATCTGAAAATCCACATGGGTTCCAGTGTGCTGTTAGGAAGGGTGCTTCTCCCCAGCAATGGCACCAATCAAAACCTTAAGACAAAACTTAGCAACAGGTTTTTCAGAACCTTGCCTTGTGTCTCCTAAGAAAGAGACTATACTGCAGTGTTTTGAGGAAGTCAAGTAAGTTCTGAATTGAATTAGCGCTATTCCTGTGACAAATCACAGCTGGTTTATATATATATGCTAACTCGCAGCCCCTCTTCGCCATACTGTCATTCTGTCCATCACTGAACTATTAAGACTGGATACCACTGAAATGCTACATCTGCTCAAATAGACTGCAAAAATAGTCTCAAGCCCTTCTTGGTTTTGTTATAGGACATCTTCTACCAATTCCAGACTCTTCCAGTGCACCTGTGGTTGGCCCATCCTCCTAAGAGTAATGTCTTGGATTTTACAGATTGGAGATGTGTCGGGATATCTTGAGCTTTCAGAGATATTTCAAATTATTTATAGTTTCATAACGGCATTGCTGTGTAGGATAGATCTAAAATTAGATTTTGAAACTTCTGTCAATGACAAAGAGGAATTAGTGTTACAACCCAGTTAGTTTTCATATGGATGGTCATTTTCTGTTGTGCTATTGGACATGACTCTTTGGAAGCTCACAGACCTGTCCACTTTAGAAACTCTCTCTGTCCGGTATTCGAGGGTTTCCCAAGATAGGGTTTTCTTGATACATAGCCTGTGTGTCCATCGGTATCCTGCAACCTGGTTGCCTGGAAGTGTTTTCTGACTTCTTCAAGACCCTGTAGTATAGGCTTGCTCTTGGAAGATGCAAAGACAGAACTGTTCAGAAAACCCACTTTTGCCATCTGTTTTTTATTGGTGGCCATTGCTGGAGAGAGATATCGCTCTAACAGCAGATTCTGATACCTTCATCTCTCCTTCTTTCACCCTTGGATTTTTCCTTGGATTCCTTGGATTTCTTTTTTGTTGGGTTTTTTTTTTTTCTTTCTCTTTTTTTCTCACAGCTCTGTGTTCGTAAAAAAATAATTCTTTAGCAAATCAAATACCTTTGCCTGTGTTCTGCCCTTCTTCAGCTTGGGCACGTGCAGTTCTTGTCAGCCACCTGACAAGTCCCTGCATGCCAGCCTTGTCTTCAGCCTTGGACTGACTTCCTCTAGCAAGCCAGTCCCCAACCTGAACACCTCTACTCTTTGTACCTGGGTAGGAAATAACAAAGGAATGAAATAAACATACTTCTTTGTAAAGTTTTCAACAAATTCAGCTGTATCCAGCATGGTTCACCGCTAGATGATGCTTAAAAGATGAAAGTTGCAATTCTAATGGAACCTCATAATTCAGAGTCCATGATCCCAGCTATGGGCAAATGGTGCTTATGCTTTAATCTGCCTCTAGAGGCACGTCCTCCTGTTAAAAGAAGTCCACAGGATATTTTCTCTGTTGGTTGATACACTGATTTAAGAGCTTTAGTAATATTCTCTAAATCTCTGGGTTACCATAAAAGTATTAATCTTGGTATTGTATTCTTCCTCAGCTTCCACTGAAATGGATGCAAAATCAGGTGCTTAAACACCTGTGTTGCAGGGATCAGTCTTGAGGAGATTAGGAGAAACTATTTGGAAGAGCATTAAAGTGCTGTGACAGAGGCTCCAGAAATGCTGGGAGGATGACGGAGCCGTCAGATGGGGGCTTTTGGAGCCAGGGCCTTCCTTTGCTCTGAAAAAACAGGTGTATAATTCCAATCTCTGCTATACTTGTTGGAGAAAGATTAACATGCAACAAAGCAATACAACTCTTCGTACCTCTGGTTATCATTTGGAAAAGAAACCTGCTTCTTTGCTTGTTTTGCCCCAGTCTGTTTTGGAAAACATAGCCTTTTGTTCATGTATGCTACAAAGGGAGTTATATTTACATAATTCGGCCGCTATTGTAACCCCACGCCTGTGCAAATGTCACCAGTGGTGGCACCGGTGGTGCGGTGGGAGCGGCGACCGCCGGCCGGGGCGGCGGGGCCGGGAGGGGGAGCTGCCGGCACGGCGGTGGCGCGGCTGCCACGGGCACTGGGGAGGGAGGAAGGGGTAGCACGTACCGCCGAAACCGTGCTCCGGGCTGGAAACCTCAGCAGGGCTTCCTGCGGCAAAGTGCATCTCAACGCCTTGCTATCAACTGGAGGAAAACTCTATTTACAATGGGGACTAGGGAGATGCTGTTAGTGTTGGAGGTAGGAGGCCGATGGTGTTGCAGCTGCCAGAGTATGGCAGAAAGTGGGAGAGATGACCAAGGGTCCTGGGCTTGCAAAGATATGGTCTGGGGAAGGTGGATCAGGCATTTGTATCTGTACTGGTAGATCTGGCGTTAACTTTTGAAGATCAATCAATAGGCTGACAACATTTTTTGGTTCAAACATAAAACAAGGCTGCAGTTTCAGTGTGTGCTGTTCACATAACAATTTTTCCTAAATTTAGAGTGAAACACTCTGTGTGTTCATTACTAGCTGAAATAACACCGATGTTTTTTGCTGAAGGATTCGGTCATTCCATAAAATGCTTCCTGTATTGTATGTTTCCTAAGGGTATAACGGTCTTTATCTCCAACATATAATAAACTTCTCTTCATCTTTCTCTAGTGCCATTAAAGCCACAAGCCCTTTGTTGTAAAAGTATACTAATGAATAGAAATGTTACAACAAGAACAGAAGTCTTGTGTTTTCCCTTCATCATGCATCATCCATTTTAATTAGACGAAAGGATGGTGAGTACTGTGACAAGAGTCTGGAATTAAAATCATTAATTGATGTCAAGCTGACGAGAGACTGCTAACATGAATTTACTGACAGCAGGAAAGAAATTAACCTTATTACTTTATTTAGTACATTGGGGCTATTTATTATATTTTCCAGTGCAAGTTCACTGTGTTCCATTTATGATGATAAAGACAAATAATTAATAAAACCTACATAAACTTTTATTACCTCCTATCAATGAAGTTTACAGGAAAACCACATCAATTACTTACAAAAAACCAAGCCCACCACATCCCTTTAATCAACATAACTCATCAAAACAGTTACAGCAATATTTTTGATATTTTAAATGAGTATAATGCACAGCACTCTCCAGCCAAGTAGAACTGCAAAAGTGATCTGATTTAAAACCATGCTTTAGTTTCTTAATGTCACTGTTGCAAAAAATGAAACATATTTTCTCCAGCAGTGACATTGATTGGAATAACTGTCTGTTTTGATCATCATTGGAAGGTCAGCCTACAAAGATGAGTTTTAATGTTAAGCATCTTTATTCTTTAGATGAAAGAGTACAACAGTGTCTTAAAGAATGACAGCAGCATCCTATAGATAATTTGTGACCCAAAGGTCATAATAAAAGAATAGAGAGGAGGTCATCCTGTAGTAAAGGCCATCTGGAACTGCTAAAGTATCAGATGGAGCAGGGGGCTGAACAGCAGGACACTCTTGGTGTCTTTCCAGATTTCCCAGAGAGACCATAATATTTTTATTGGAAAACCCCAACTTTCTTCCCCTTAAGCAAAATATTTTCATCAAACAGTTTCATCTTACTTTTAGAAAAAAAGACAACATACTGTGATAGGGAAAGGATTTTGTTTGCTACATAGCCTAAGCATTATCTGTGTCTTTAAAATACAAAAAAGGTTCAGCTTTAGTTTTGCTGCTGCTGTATTTTGATGCCTCTTAACAGCTTTCAGAAGTATTACCTCTAAATCCCTTATTACTGCAAATATTCAGAATGTAAATATTTTCTGAAGTGACTTGTGTAAAACCTTTTCTGAAAAACTCCTGCCCCCTTCCCAGCCCTTAAGAAATGAGAGAAAAAACTCCTCTGCGAATCAGAAAATCGGAGCAATGTGTTTCTCATTCTCACTTATTTTGAGATGGGGTCTGCTTGTCAAGGGGTATTCCAGTTTCACTGAGATTTGTAGCATTGTTTTTGGCAGTGATTTTTTACATAATGGATGAGGCTGCAGAATGTAAAAACAAATCAATGGCCGGAATTTTTGTAGCACAGAACACAGAAATGAAGCATGAGAATACTGAGCTTTGGAAAAACATTTCAGACCAGTTCCACTTCATGAAAATACTGACTCTGGGAGATATGTAAATTGAAGATTTTGCGGAATAATAGTTGCTGAGGTAGTTTTTTTAAAACAAAGCTCCTCGTATTCTCTAGCTATGTATTGTAAATGTAGAGATTTTAAGACATCGTGCTAAAAGTACATTTTCTTTGTTGTTATTCCTCTACAGTGATTCAAGACACTGTACTGGGCAAGGTCTTGCCAGGTTCCTTGCCGTGTATTTAAAAACATCGTTTACGTGTTCTTTATCATATTCTGAATTACACATTTGGATAAGGCACCTTGCAGATCATTTGAGTTCAGCACTCTGTTAGAAATTTCAGTTCTAAGAGTGAGCTCTAACGTGGTGTTTCACATTTGAATGCTGAATACCTTGGGATAAGGCAGCAGCATGTCCTCTGATGTCCCCAAAACTATGCTCTTACAGGGAGAGTTGTGACCCAAAGGTCATAATAAAAGAATAGACTACTAATTTGAGAATTAAAAAAAGCTGTACCATAAATACTAACTTATGGCACGCACTGCTGCTGAGTTGAACAGAACTGAAAACCCATCAGATTTTCCAGACTGCACTACAGGACTTGAACAGTGAGATAAGGCACTGAAACCACTCTTTTTTCTAACTCTTAGATATGCAGCAAGTATTGGACTAACCAGAAATAATGTATTCACAACAGGTAGGTAGGTCCCACCTCCACACCACACCTGGAACTTTTATTCTGTAACCAGCTACTAGAACAAATATTTTAATGGGTTATAAGAAACCTGTTTCTGGCCATGCTGCAGATGTATGCTCGCACTCAATGCTGCGACCCAGGAAGGTTTTAGAGTGAATCCTGAGAGGCGTTGTGATGACAGATTTGGGGGTCCTGAGCAAAGATACTGATTTATAAGCTATACTCTCTTTTGGTGGGTTGATGGCTTTTTTTCTCAATTTCTTTCAACTTCAGTGTATGAGATTCACATAATCCCTTGCATTGTTGTGAGATTCTTCATTGTATTTTTTTGTCACTTCAGACTGTTTCATTTTCCAACTTAGTACTATATAAACAGAATAATGGACCTGAGATAGAGCTAGCAGCAGATTTTCATACCTGCTTTTGTTACTTGACTTCAGCTAGATGAGCGTAGGTGCTGGATAGGCTCAGCTCAACCAACTGATGAGAGTATTGTAACTGGACATCCAGTGACTGCCTGCAGGATCTGGGAGGGGCTGATTTGACATGTGGTATGATATATGGTACCATTTAATGTATCATATGCATGTGTCATTTGTTTCTTGCACATACAGGAGCAGCTGCTCCTTACACAACTAGCTGCAGAATTTGGATGTTACTCTTCCGTGCTGCTTTCTGGCGTTGTTCTCTGGTTGGAAAAGGAAATACATTTTAGGGGGAATAATGGGCTAAGAAAGTCTGTGGGTGAGAGGAAACATGGGACCTTAAAGTGAGGAGGGATGGAAGCAGGAGCTCTCCCAAGTCATGTTTGAGCAACAGCTGAATCTCGTGATGATTTTTTTCTACTTCAGTCCGGCAAAAGAGCTAAATAGGAGATTAGAGATAGGAGATCTTTTGTTGTAAGTGTAAATATAATCTCTTCTGGCCAGTTTTATAATGCAAAAGAAAAACTAAATTCGTTTTGCTTACAGACAGCAATGACGTTCTTTGATGCAGCGTGCTTCCCAGCAGGGTAACTGCCCTGGTTGCTCATCTGGATGATCCTCCACTGCTGGGGTCACTGACCCTTGGATCAGACATGAAAATAAAGAAAGAAAATTTCAGTCATGGTAGTGTTTGTTTTGTAGATGGGAGGACCTCTACTGCCTATATACCTGATACATTTGGCTTTGGTTGAAACATAATCTTTAAACAAACACAGCAGACATACCCTTTACTCCAAAATGCTGCAGACTGTTAACTGCAAAGTAGTCTAAAAGCACCATTGAAATGTAAGGAAAGTGGTAATTTACAGATTTTTTAAAATAAAAATTAGCAAGGATTTTCACTTGTATACTACAAGGCCCAAAAAAGCAGGTTTGAGATACTTGATTAGGGAGATGTAGGTTCACTTTGGAAGGACAAGGAATGAATTGAGAAGGTCAGGGAATAAGAAAAGGTAGGGGTGAAATACATGAGATATTCCACCAGATTAGGGCAGGTGATTCTGCTATCTCTTTTGGTTTCTTCCATGTCACTTGGTTTCAAGTTGATGTTTGCACTTCATTTGCTGATACATGTAATATTTACTTTCTCGCCTGCATTTTTTTAATTTCTTTTCATCGTCATTTGTATTTTGTTGCCTTCTTTAATAGCCTACTTTACAAACTCCTTATGAACGTGTTGTTCTCTTCTTAATGGATTAGGGCACTTATAGTAATCACCTTATCACCTTTGTCACCTTTTTTTTTCCTTTTAATTACAACCATCCTGGGGTGTGGCCTATTAAGGGTTTTTTGAAATGCTCATGCATCTCTTCTGCATGTGGGATTTGAGGAGGGGGGAACTTTAGAGAGACACTAAGTACTATCACATAGTCCAATTGTCGGATAGACTGTGATTGTTGAAGGAGAAGGAAAATTAAGACTGTCTGATTATGTAGATGCATTTCTTTAATTTTAAGGTTGTGGACAGCTTTTTTTTTTTCTTGTTATATGTAGTCCTTGTTATATTTCTTTGTTGCTGTGGAACCAATATCTAGGAAATATGCGTGTGTAAAATTTCTGTATAGGTGCAAAATTATAGATCTGGAAGAGAGCTGGTGTCACTTTTCCAAGGTAGGATTTCCTGTGCATGCCAATCCTACAAGATATTTGTTTCTTCTTGGGGTTTGGGTTTTTTTTTTTTTCAGTTTATAATGACAAAGACTCTACAACTTCCCATGGCAATCTTTTCCACAACCTTTTCAATAGAAAATTCCCCTGCCCACAGTATGTAGTTTCATTTTTGCTGCAGTTTAAATACTTACTATTTGCGCTAGAGATGGAAAACATTATTCTTTTCCTCCCTATGTAGCTGGAGACTACTGTTATGTCCCCACTCTGTCTTTTTCTTTTCCGCTGCAGCTTGATATTGCTGACTTGTGAGTATCTGTTACCAGTAGAACTTCCAGATCCATTTCTGAAAAAAAACCTCACAGATTTCCCCCCTGCTTTTAATTGGTATGCTTAATTATTCCAGCTACACAAATTACCTTCCAATTGCAGTTATTGAAATTAATTCTATTTTTGAAGTCCATTCTGTCTATTTTTCAAGAGTATTTAAAATGTTAATCCTTTCCTCCCAAGTTCCTTCGTTTAGGTTTTCTGCAGATTCAGTAGCATCCTAATTATTTGTTTCTTCTTGGGGTTTGGGCAGAGAGAGATCCGTATAGAAAATATCTCAATCTGTCCATCTAGCATGTGTGGATTGCTGAGAGTTACTCTCCAGGTACTCTGTAGGAGCTACCTGGTTCAACTCACTGCATCCATCCTGTTGCTGCTTTTCTTAGCCTGGGACATACTGTTTGTCCTGTGTTCACAGGGCTGTTCACTGTGTTGTAGAAGGAATTCCAACTGACTTGACTGCATCTGTTCTTGATAAATCTGTGGTGGCTACTGCTTGTCCCATTATCTTCTCTGTGCTTACCAATAGTTTGTTTCAAGGCAGATTGAAGTTAAACTAATGAGTCTGTAATTCCCCTCCTCCTCCTCCAAGGGATGTTTGACTTTTTCTAGTTTTTCAATATTTCAGCTGTCCTCAATAGGTTCTCATGGTTATTGGAAAAGGTCTGAGACTGCCTCAGACAGTTTGTGTGGATGAAGTTCAACAAGCTTAACTAGCTTAACCTGTTTCTAGCTACTTTTGCTGTTAGATTTGAGATCTTTTTGTTATTGGTGGCTGAATCAATTGTGCTGGCCACATGCCTGAAATCAACCGTTTTAGTGAAGACAGATGCAAAGAAAAAAAAACCATTAAGCCTTAGGTCTCCTCAGCATCATCTGTCAATATCGCTTCCTCACTACTGAGCAGGAGAGCAACCTTTTCTTTGCTCTTCCTTTTACTGCTAATGCAATTACCCAATGATTTATTGTTATCTTTAAAGCTCCCTGCTACTTTTCTTTCACGTTGTGCCTTGGCCTTTCTGATTTTGTCCCTGCATGCTTGTGTGTATCCATAGCAAATCGACAATATTTTGTATGTGCTTCTTCATGTGCTTGAGATCAGAGGACAGTCATATTTTAGCCAGTTGGCCATACATGCGTGTACACAGAAGATAAGGCAGAACAGTTAATTTTTTTCTTTTAATAACTTGAAAAAGATTGGTCTTGGTTCTTCCAATTTAAAAATTATATTTAGCCAGCAGTATTTTCTGACTTTTTTAAAAAAATATACTGAAGTTTTGAATTAAATACGTGTATGTGTGTTTAAATAAGGAAGAGGAAATATCTGTCTTGTTTACAAGCTGCTGCTGTTGCTGCCCATGATTATCCATTGCCCAGAGTGATCCTTTAGAGTGATTTTCCCAGGAAAGCAGATGGCTTTACTGAGAGGCAGTTATAACTGTGATAACTGACTAGCTCTAATCATGATAAGAAAAGCTAAGTGTCATATGCCTGTTCAGAGGGAAATCACAATAATGCCTATAATCAAGGTACCCTCATTAGAAAAGTAGTTGTCAGAAAAATTCTGCTTGGGTCCAGACAAAGGTCAAAAAAAAAGTACAGGAGAGGACAAACTCCCATATTGACTTGATTGCCAAAAATTAGAAAATGGGCCATTAAAGCCCTGAAGGCAGTCGAGGAGAAAGGGAGGAGGAACAGCAAGACCTGGCTTAGTTGCTGGCACACTGTGCCTGCAAGCTATTTTTCACTAGCAAAGGAGGAGGGGACAAATTTGACAAGATTTGGCTACTGGCCAAAATACCTCCTGACCTCTTTATTAGAAACAATATCTGGCAAAAATTGTGCCAAACGTGTTCATCCCGTCTGACTAACTTAAACAAACTGATTGGCTTTATACACGTGTCGTGGTTTTTCTCTGTTTTCAATCCATCATCCCAACGCATGCCAGTCTGATGGCAGAAGAACTGAGAGCTGGCAGTGGTGAATGGCTTGTCATTTAGTTTCTGTCCTTACACAATGCTGTTTCTATCCTTAATAAACATTGTCAGCCATCTCACATATGTGGAACTGCAAGCGTTCAATACTGATTTTGTAAATGAGTCAGCCTCGGTGGAAAAGACGAGGTTGTGGATTATCACTTGGGCAATTGCTGAATGCTGGCAGCAGCAGGAGGATTAATTGAATTGACCAAGCAATTGCACACCAGAAGCAGCAGCCAACTTTGTTTCTGCTCTTAGGGGAGGACATTGCTGCCATTGCAACAGCTAATGTAATGTATTAGCCATGAATATCCTTCCCATGCTGTGTTCATCAATTAAGATAAGTAGGTGTTTTTTTGCAAGGATCCAAATCACTAATGTGAAAAAATCCCTTGAAAGGGACTGAAGCTCCCAAGGGATTGGGAATATATTTATAATTTAACTGCCAATACTACATGAAATTAGGGTCAATTTCTCTTCTTTTGCAAACTTTACTTATTCACTTTTACTCATGACGGCTCTGCCAATACTACAGATTCATGTTTTCTATTGCTGGAAAAAAGTTAAAGTTTATTTCAGACAGAACTGCTGTAAACATTTGGTTTGGGGTGTGATTCAGTTTACAGAGTAATACGATATGATCTACATGTGAGCTCCAAGACTAAATGCCCTTTGTGGTCAAAGTAGGTGGACTTGACAGAGTTGGTAGAGCCTGGAGAAGGATTTAGCTTCACCTTAAAATGGCCACGTTTCTGCTGTTCAGCTGAACTGCTCTCTGGAGCTTGCAGGCAGCTGCCTGATATGAGTGTATCCTGACCGACTCTTCCAGAAGCCCAAAACATATGTCAACACCTAAATTCAGGTATCTGAAATGGTTAGTTGCCTTCATCTGAAGGCTGAATCCTGCTCACAGAGTTTTGAAAGAGGGAACAAGGTGGCAGCTGTTGGCTGGAGACAGCAGCACATAAACTTTTCCCTTACTTCTGTGACCACCCTTTCCCGTGTCTTGGAATCGCTCTACAATGGGTATGTCTATCATTACTGGATTAGCTTGCAGTGAAAAGCTCTTCTAACAATTATAGGAAGTTCTGCAGCTAACAATATTGTCATTTGAAGCAGTTATCATTAGCTTTTGAATTGAATGGCAAACAAACGCATGAGGATAGTTTATATTTTACTGAACGTTATAATTTAAGTCTCAAAAGCCTGACAATATGTTGTTGACATTTTCAGTATTAACACTTCAGTAAGAAGGGTTCAGAAACTTCTTGGGATAGCTTTTGTATTTTTAAAAGTTCAGTTTAATTTAAACACTGCAAAATTGAATAGCAGTTTTTGCAAAATTCTTTGAAGATGAAAAGAGTTATGTGAATGCTAAGCAATATTATTATTGTTAAACCCACACAAAATCTGTAGGAAGGCCATAAATCCTCAAAATTAGCTGATCAGAAATTTCAGACATATGCATTTTTTTTTGTGCCATGTTGTGTAGGAATACAATGCAGTGAAGACAGCTTAATACACATATTTACATTGTGAAACCAAAGCACTGTGGTCAAACACTTTTCCAGACACTAGACTTCAATTCTGGGAGTGTTGCTGATTAGGGCTGAAGTACAGAGTAAATTTCAAGTTCTCATCTGTGCTGCACAGTGTGCTTGCATAATCATTTTAATCCTTCCCTCTACAGTCTGCACTGGCATTTCCTGCATGTATACTTAATGCCGTATATGCTAACAAATTATTTTGGCCATGTCATGCACATACACACACGAGCACAGGGAGGGGGGGTCACCATAAAAAATAGCATTGCATGTTCAGGTTTTTATATAAAACTATATTCAGACTTAAAAACTATTATAATTGCAAAAGAGCTGATAGCTGTTATTATTTTCAAGAACATGTCTACATATTTTTCCCTGGTCATTTGGTTCCTTTAAGCTTAGACACTTAATGTTTAAATGCAGTATGTCCTGGAGAAGGCAAAAACAAAGCTGTATTTTAAATAATATTCAAAAATATTTGAAGAAATCAGAATACCTATGCTTTTGTCACGTGTCAGCAATAGGACTTGCACAGTGCTTTAAACTTAAAGCACAGAAAATTAATTAAGAGGAAACAATTATAAGATTTTGGGTGCCAGTATAGTCAGACATCTGATAGGTTTCACTTTAGGGTAATCCTTTGTTAAGTATTACTTATTGCAAATGGTTTCTGGATACTTTGGTTATAATTAACAGTAAGATTTAAAAGGCATTTAGACTGTACTTTTTAATACTACATATTTGTGTTAACACATTGTATTAGCAATTGTAGAAAATATTCTAAAAATTTTCCTGGTGGATATGAACATAATTGCTTGCACAACACTTCAACAATCAGTTCTCTCCCACTTGAACGGGAATAAGTATCCCTCATTGAACCGTGCATGGGAAAATCTTAATGTTCCTACTGCAAATGGTGTTGCTTTCTAATGCATTAAATAGCTGATAAGAAGATACATGAGAGACGTTGGTTGACATGAAACAGGGAGCACTCATATCTGCACCTGTGGAGAGTGATGTGATACTCATGGTCAAAAGTTAGATAAATTCACCAGCATCGCTCATAGCAGTCAGTGTAATGCTAAGGCCAATATGACTAGTTATGACCAAGTAACTCTGTTTTATATGCACTTCAGATAACATTGTTTTCTTCTGACTGGATTACTCTATGCCACGTGATTGCTATACTGTCAGATTTCAATGCTAAGGCCAACATGACTAGTTTTCACCAAGTAACTCTATTTTACATACACTTCAGATAACATTGTTTTCTTCTGACTGGATTACTCTATACCACGTTATTGTTATACTGTCAGATTTCATACACTGAAATTTTGGTTATCTAAAATACATGGATTTTTTTTTTTTTTGTCTTAAATTGGTGTCAGCTAGTGTTCCAGTATGTGATGATACATTGAAATCAAAATTAAATCTACCGATGCCTAGGAAATTTCTGATTTCCTTTGCTTCTCCCATTCAGAGGACAAATAACAATAGACAAATGTATTCCTCCACAGTGTAATTAATACAGAAGTACAAATTGGAAGTGAAACCTGCAGAGAGAGGAATCAACAACCAGAGGTCGTTTTCAGGCCTCCTTTTCCTTTTGCACCGATACCTTCAAAGTGATTAAGGTTGTAACATTTCTGAATTACAGCTTTGCAGTATAGGACAATGTAAAAAATATATATTTTTATTTAAAAAATAGGCATGCAGAAACACAATTTAAATTTGAAATGGGTTTTGGATTTAAACACAGCTCCTTCACTGTAAATTAAAGAAAAAGCAGTTCCATTTTTGATGTTGCTGAAGTTGCTAAGGAACATGCTTTCAGCTGAATAGTGTTACGATTTCAATTTCCAGTTTTCTCTATTAAAATAAAAAGCAGCCATTAAAGAAAATAATTTTTCATTTGCAAAGTTGAAAAATTAAAAAATTACTTGGTTTAAGTTAAACTTTCTCAGATTTCTTCTATTTGCCTTTTTTTTTTTTTTTTTGCATGGTTGCTTTTCTATGACTGAATATGAGTGAGGGTTGTGGTGCACGGACATAAGAAGAGGAATTATGCTGAGGTATAACTCAGTCTAGATGGCACTGGCAGTTGAAGGGAGTTCAGTTGTATCCCAAATCAGTATCCTTGGTCAGTACTTGTAGGATCTTGGGGGGAAGTAGGTCTTCTATTCAAGCCATCCTTCTGTTTCCTTCTTTCATTATGATGGTTTCTCTTAGCATAGAAAGAACAAACTACTTGGGACTCAGTCTGATGAAGACACTGAAATTTAGATGTTCACATACCAGCTCAGGGCTGAATTCACATGCTTGAACACAGACATCTTGTGTCATTTGAGTTACCGCAACCTCTGAGCTGTCAACAAGGGGCTGGCAGTTGTGACAAGGACTCACAGGAGTCCTTCTTGCCCAGCAGCTGGAATCCAGCAGGATCACCTGAGGACATCAGGTGGCTATAGCTGCCTATGTTTGAGCAGCTGAATCAAGGCTGAGTATCCAAGCTCCTGATGAAGACCTAAACAACAGGATCACAAGTGATGATAGAGCGACTGCTTTCAGGCTAGGACAGGGCAACTGGCGTGGCAGCTGCTTAATTGCTGTCTGTGGACTTACGTCTCCCTGGGCTATAAAGGGAGCCTGCACACCTTGGTGGTGTGACCTCAGCTACTGCAGGCACCGAAATTCTGATGTCTTAAACTGTGGCCTGAATCCCACCCTTTGTGTATCCCCTTTTCTTTTTGCAAAGACTAATCTTGTTTGTGTTTAAAATTTCCCAAAATATCAAAGGTACCTAACTTTTTTTTTTCTGTTTTCAAAAGAGACAAGGCATGCTTTCAAAAGGGACAGAAGCTTTGAGTAGGCTGCTCTGGTTAAAATTTGGTGGAGAAGCTGTCTTTGGAAATGGCATGTGACAGAGGCGCACGGAGCTGTGGTCTGAATGGATGGGTGCTGTCACACTGTGTAGCATTGGCTGTATTAGATGAGAAAGGAGCACATTTTACTAATGGAAGGGAGGAGACAGCTGAGTGCTTCATTTTGCAATGATGACAGAGCATTAAATTGGTCTGGGGAGACAATGTTGGGGGGGCTGTGGTTTTTTTAATGCGCTATGCATGTGTGTGTGATACATCAAATTTTCTAAATGCCAAAGAAACTTTGAAGCCCAGATCAAATTTTTGTAATAGCTTTGTGTGCTTTTAGAAATATGACCCATGCTCAATTTGTGTTTGTCAGATTCCTAAATGTCATCTGGTTTTATCTGTCACTTTTTATCGTACAGCTAAACAAGATACCTACATACAAAACCCCAGTACAGCATCACCTTTCATTTGTAACTTTAACATAAGGCACATGTTGTTGCCTTCTGAAAAGCAACTGCCTACTTTTGTGAGGTGCCAGATTCAGTTTGTTTACATTTTAAACAAAGCATGCATATTTAAAATGATTCATACAAGAATCTACTTCTGCTGTTTACTACATGCAAGCATACATAAATATATATCTGTGTGTCTTATCCTTACAAAGTTTGTGAATCCTGAAAGAAGTATGATTTTTGTAGTATTGGGCCAAGAAAATTAAAATTCCTCTCTAAAAGCAGCCATTAGAACCATTAAATCTGTTAGGTTTTGATGGAGTACAGTACAATATGAACGGTGTCAGACCATTTGCAGACAGGTCATGTAATAGCACAGGCATCCTAAGATGCATGAAACAGCAGCTAAATTCTGTTTAGAAATAGCTATGGATAGCTATGGCTAGTCATTATTTAACTTAATAATGAAAAAGAAAAAAACAAGACAGTGGATAATCAGACTTCTTCCTTAAAGACTGCTTTTGACTGTAGCTCTGCTTCAATCTAGGCTTTAATATCCAAAGTACACCTGAGACTCTATGACAAACTGAAACTGGAAACAAACACTTTGTTGGTTTTCATTAAGATGGTCTACCTAAGTGCCTACTAGGCAGCTAACTGCTGCTTTCAAACGAGTGGGGGGAAAAAAATCAGTTTCAGCATTCTTTTAATTTTTCAGAATTCAAGCAAAAACTCGAGAATTTCGAGAGAGACAAGCTCGTGAACGTGACTATGCAGAGATACAGGATTTTAACCGGACGTTTGGCTGTGATGCGGACCCAATGTATGCTGGGATTGCTTCCTATGACTCTTCTTCAAGTAGCGGCACAATAACACTGAACACCCGACCACAGAGCCCGAGGGAAGGGCAGACAGTGGAAGCCTTGTATGCCCAAGTGAAGAAACCACGGAATTCAAAGTCTTCACCTGTAGACAGGTAGGCACCAGACATCAATCAATACGCTCTTTCAAAATCCACCCTGGTAATGCTTTTGTCATGGGAGGTGACTGTACATCAACGGGAAAGTCAGAACTGCATTTTTATTAATGGCTTTTTAAAAGCATTCATGTAGAAGAGTATTGAGCTCATACAAATCAAACTAACAGAATGGGATGTCAAAGTTATTTTCTGCAGAGCCATTGCCTTTCTTCTCATTCTTCAGGTGGCTTGGATTTTTGGAGTCTCTGGTAAAACTGAAATTACATTCAAAGTTGTAACGTCATCCAGTTTATTTATCAGGGCTCTAACTGATATAATTATGGAACGCAAAATTTCCAACCTATTCATGGCAGTTGCAATCTCTTTGGAAAATTCTTACTGTGTAAAGCAAAAGTGGATTAAAGCTTACCTGGATTTTAGTCCTACCGTACTCCTGAAATTCAGTCTAACAGATGGAGCTTTTTGGTTAAATAGAGACTCAAGTGAGTAAACTCAAACCTTGACTCATGAGTTACTTTCCTTGGGCTGTAGCTTATGATTTATACACTTCCTGTAGTTACATTTTCTGAACTAAGTCAAGCTTGGTTTTATACTAAAAAATGGGCAAAGTTCCGGTTTCTGTTGGTGGAGTTTTGAGTTCATTTGAAAACCTGAAGCTAAAACAGGCATGTAAACGAACAAAAAGTAGAAATAACCAAAGGCAAAATTCACAGCATTTTTGTATTTTAACAATGAAAATACATCTGTTTTCTTGGCTTACATCTACAATCTTGTACTTCTGCGTTTTCTCAGCTTTACAAAAGCTAACACTAAAATCCTAGCACAGGAGGTATCGTTAACTCTTTCAGAGCTTATTAATTTAGCTCATAGTAAAACCACTTGTTGTGTGGTTTACAGCCTCATTCTTTCCAGAAGAATAATTCTGGACTTTCAGTTAAAACAGCAAAGCAGTGTCTTTGGTTGCAGGGCTGAGATTTGTACAGCTCTACGTAAGGACTGACGATAATCTTGCATATTGTTTTCTGGGAGATAACACAGTCATTTGTAGTTGGTCTTAAGGAAAGTAGCTGTTATGCAGAGTTCAGCTAGTTGTCTAAAACTCTTGTGGTGTATTTAAGAGATTGGTGTATTTAACCTTCCACTAGTTATATTTTGAAAAGTTCCTTTACATTATATTGGTAAAAATGCATCCTGTAACATGACAGATGAGAAAATCACAGATGCATTGTTGAAAGCATAAATTTTTACTAATATTCAGAAGTGCAACTACCTTTTTATTTTCTCAGTCACACTGTTGTCTTCTGTTGCACTGTGTAAATGGTCTACTTTTCATATTAAATAAACATAATTTATATGTTGAGGATGTGTACATAATTTCAGTGAAGGAAGCAAAATAATTTTGAAAGATGACAGCTTCATCCATGCCCGTGAAATGTTATATTCCTTATCCTTATGTTGAGTGGCGGTGATGTGCCTCGTTGCCTGGCATTTCAGCACTTTTGTGCCGTTGGAAATCAAGATAGTTTGGTTGGATATGGCTGCCACGTGGTGATTCTCACGGCTGTTTTTGTTAGACCAAAGGCAGTGTTTCATGCTGGAGCTGAATGGCATCAATGTCACATCAGCAAAAAAAAAAGTTCTTTGATGCAAACCTGGCACGGTGAAAGAGAAGACCTGTGTGACCTAGCTAACTCTGTGTGATTGCTGATAAAAGAGCTGGGAGAGAGTGAGTAAAAGTGAAGATAAACGGAGTACCGGGGGATTCTGATGTTAATCATAAGGGTAGGGCTGAAGAGCAGTGTGGTAGTTCTACCCATTCAGGCTGTTTCTGGAGCAGAGAGGGCCCCGTCTCTCCCAACTGGATCACCCGGTGACAAAAGGAGAGACTCAGCACACACAATGTTCTTGAGCAAAGGGAGAAAACACCAGTTGGGGACTAGAACTGGGGCGGGGAAAGACACCCCCAGATCCATGATAAAGTCGGGGGACGCATTCAGCAAGAAACACCTGGAAAGAAATAGGCAGTTCAGATGAAAAGATATTATTATTTGCTATTGATGTGCTCTGAAGTACTTGTTCAAGGATCTGAGAGGCATGAAGGTGCCTAGTGTATGGAGTTTTCTTCCCTCTCTCCTCACACCTTTATTAACAGCCAAGCTGTGGAGCTGGGGAATCCCACGTGGCCCCAGGAGACATTCTGGGGAACATTGCAGCAACTTGCGCAATCTCAGGCTCAAATTTAACCCCCCCAGAATTCAGGTCCATACCTGGGGCCCACCACTGGGAGAGTGTCACCCACTTTTGGGCACAGAGGAGGTGTAAGAGCTGTGAGGGAACAGCCTCAGTCTTCATTGAGGTGTGTGAAGGACATCTGGGAGCTTGACCCATGTCATGTTCAGCAGGAGAGCCTGGATAGCTGCTGAGCTATCTTCCCATGGCTGCTGTGTGTTTTACAGACTTTATCTTAGACATATTAAAAACCTATCATCTGTGCATCATTTTAAGAAATAATTGTGGCCATGTGGGCCTGAGGTGTTTGTTAACTGTGTTGGCTCCCTGTCTGTGGGATACCTGCCTCCTCACCCCATGTGCGTTGCAACTTGTTTCCTGCTTTCCCTTTCCAGCAGTTAGACCTTCTCCTTTCACTTGGCATCTCCCATGGTGCCCCTTTCCACACCAAATATCCATGAAACTCTTCTCCAGGGAGCTCTCTTCTTTGCAGTCTGATTTAGCCTGGTAAAGCTACAAGAAATTTCAGGAGCGATAGTTGGTTGCAGTTCTTAAAATACTATTTACGTTAGTGTTCATCTATTATTTTCAATGCGTTTTACCCCTTTGCCCTGCCATCCTTTCCTTTCCCCTGGACGTTTCAGAGGTTACCTAAATAGAAACAGTCGCTTCCAGCCTTTGTGGATGGGAAGGGAAATCACTTGCAGTGCGATACCCTTGTGCTGAACTGCCAGGAGCTGGTAACAGCCAGGCTGTCTCAAATCTTTAACACATTCATATTAAAAGCAGCATTGTTTATATGGGAAATGTTATTTCTATTACAGTTTGGTGCTTAGTGCCAAACAAAATCTGACATTTAAGAATGTCCAAAAGGTTATTTAAAAGTCTCTTGCAAAGAAGCTTATAACAAAATGTCCCATAATAGTTTGCATACCATCGCTGAACATTTATGACTAATTTTTCCTTAACTTGCAAGGGAATTACTGCGCCTGTGTGTGAGGCCTTGTTGGGGTTTGTTTTTCTTTAGTATTCCTTCAATTTCTCTCTTATTTTCATCAACACATGCCACCAACAGATGTAGGTTTAACTGTGTCATGGCATATGAATGATAACAAAGTGGTGGACAAGTATGTAAACTGCTCATCAGAATAATATGCTATTTTATTTTATTTTTTTGATGTTTAAGGATATTTTGAGGACAGCTATTACAGTACTTCAACAAATGATGGTACTGTCAAGTTGTCAGGCAGAGGTCCCCCAAGTTGCTTCATAATCTAACTTGAAACCAGTGTTAGAAACAGGTCTGTTTCTTCATTCTCCTTCTTGGATATATATTTGCATGTATCCCAAACACTGCAACTGTAGACAGACAGTACAAAACAGTAAGAAGAACATGGTTATTAATTAAATAGTTTGTACAGCCATTTCTCTAAATTAGAAAGTGGGTTGTAAAATGCCAAAATACAGCAAAGGACAGAGATGTTAACTTACTCATTGGAGATTGGCACATCTGTATGTGTGTAAATTACATTTTTTTACCCATCTTACCAACAATGGCTAGCAAAAAAAACCCCTATAAATAGTAAATTTTACTCTGAAATATTCTTACAGGACTTGAAGCTGGTTTAGAAATGCTTTAATGCAGATTTATTTTGTGTCGGAGTAAAATCATTGATAGGTATTGGTAGGATTTTTTTTTAGGCAGGGGTGTGTGTGGGGTGTTGATTGTTGGGTTGATTTTTCAGTGGTAGTTATTATCTGTTAAATACGCTGTTGAAATAGGGGAGGTTCTTTCTTTTTGGCTTCATACGTAATCCATGCATATGGGTAGCTCCTGTGACTCTTGAGACACTTTCAATTCCAGTTATGCAAGTCATAGCAAAGCTCTCCAGTACCACTAAAGAAGTTGATTTCTGTTCTTGATCTTAGAGAACTAAAGCAGATTCCTTTTCTGTGTTTATTTTACAGTTCAGGAAAGAAGTGTCGAGTACTGTGTTCTTGTGGATAAAGCTTTTAGCTTAGCTGAAAAATGTCTCTTGTATGTTTTGCATCACACAGGAGAGAAGCTGCATGACTGATCAATAGTGTTTTTCACGTAGATGACAATGATGCTATACAATGGGGTTTTATAGCGATCACCTGACATCCATAGCTGAGCAGTATGTAGAAAGACAACTCCTAATGGACATTTACTGCCTGTCACTCTGTAATCATTTCCCACCAAAAGTGCATTGTCCTGAAATATAATTGAAATAAAATAGGCACTGTGCTGCTGTAAATCTAAATAGCTCGAAAATAGTAGGCTAGACTCCTCCGGCTTGCTGACGACATTTTAATGGAAACATAAATACCATAATCATATGCTTTTTGCATGCATTTTGCCATTAAAAAGAAAAAAAATGTTCATTTTAGAAGGAAGACCTTTATGAACTGGTTTCTTTTCTATCAGAAGTGGAATCAAGTTATGTCAAAGGAATATTTGGGAACTATTTTCAGTTATTTTCAACCCTACTTGCTTTAACTGTCATCTGTTTGGTGCAACTCCGCAAGATGCTTTTTTTAAGGTCAGGCCACATACTTTGCTTGCTGCTTTTCCAAAAAGAAAGGGAGAACATTTTATTAAGATGTTAACTTTTATTCGCTCAGTAGAATCTTTGTGCTTCAAACTGGCATGAGAGTAATGAATCACAGAAACTGGAAAGAAACACTATGATATAATATAGGAACTTGTGAAAATTGAAATAAGCAGACCCTGTCTTTCTAGTGTGTGTAAAATAACTCTTAGCAATAGCAGAATGGGTCATGAAAGCTATGAAATACTATATTGCCATTCCTGGGTAAATATTTGTTAAAAAAACAGAGCACTTGTGCAGCTATATTAAACTCCTTTATTAGTAGTGTCAGTCACAGGAGTGTTCTTAAGTCTGTGGGATCATTTATGAATAAGAATCTGAGCTTACTGCCAGGCCCACCAGAGATGGAGATAGGAGTTATTACTCAGGGTGATGCATCCTGTAAGTGCTGGTGTAAGAGATTTTTTGATGGTTCTGGAAGTTGGCTTGAAGAGCACTTTCACAAAGGGAAAGGCCGTGGCACTGTAAACCATCTCACCAATGACATTTTAAACCTGCAGACCTGTGCTAACAATGTAGTTTAAATAAGGTTATGAGTAAGCTCTTCCCTCCTTCCTCTGTTTACTTCTCTTCTCTGATGTGGACATGTTTTCCTACGCCTGCATCTCTCATTCTTCTTTGTTTATCACCCTCTGCTGTCAGATCCCTACAGATGACGTGCTACCAGGGGAAGATTCCACTCATGTGGGTAAATACACTGTAAATACTCAATTAGGTTGCAAGCATTTCAGAGCAGGGACCTGTTTGTTTTCCAAGCTCCCTAAATAATCAGTAATGTTTCAGAAATTAATAATAATTGGTTTTAAATCCTTATTTTCCAGTGAGTGTCACCCCTTTGTGGCATAATGAAGCTTCATTCCTGTGAGAATCTGGCTTCTGGAAAGGCTTTCCTGGCCTAGAAAATGGTACATATGCCATTATGGGATAATCAAACAGACAGACTTTCCAAGACAGCCTGCTGGAGAGCAGTGGGTTAATGACTATTTGCAGTTTTCTAACGTGTAAAACTGAAAATAATACTTGGAAGTCATTGTGGTATTTTTCCTCCTCTGTCTGTGATAACCCGGAGAAGGATTAGTTAGAGCCTCTGTGAGACTCTTCATGGGGTTTAATTTCACTTTAGCACTAACACATTGGGTTTTTTTGTTCCTCTACCCTTCATCCTATAAGCCAGTAATCCTTGCCCCCAGGACTGCCTAAAAATTAGCTTGGTCTCTCATAGACCCATATATTTAGAACCCAATAGACACTATTAGCATTGGCATTTTATTATCTTAGGTTGGTTGTTTTCTTTTGTTCTTCCATCTTGATAGAATATAAGACAAGTTTTAATATAAATTCATGAGGATTTATGTAGGCTCCCTATTGTGAAAGTATGCAATTGCACTCCTTGTTTGGGTTACCACTTTGGTGGAATAAATGGCAGACTTACAGTGAACTCTATTCAGCTCTCCCATTTTAATTACTTGAAAGTCCTGGTTTCTTTCTGAATAGATACCAAGCCCTGATACTGTTGTGAGAACCACATCTTTCTCCATTTACCACAGTCGCAGCCTCACTTATACCCTGATGGTTTTGCTTCCTCCTTCCTCCAGTCCAGTTGCCGTGTAATCTGAAGTGTGACAGTTATTTGTTTGTTTTTACAAAAGCAGCCTGAGTTAGTGCCTCTACAAATGGCTGCAGTGGGAAAATGCACAGAAAGATAAGAGAGAGATGAACTTCCCGCTCCAGGTTACGAAACGAGGGGGCGAAGTGGGGCCCAGCTGATTGTGCCTTCAGTGCCCCTTATCCTGAGCAACTGCTAATGAGCTCCCTGTGCTGGAAATTAGGAGTATCCCTTTAAGTTTGCCATTTTCAGTTCTTTAAGTGCAGCGACTGCCTTTGATGAGAGACTATACTTACAAGGCGTAGATCAAAACCTGTCACTTTTCATTTGTTTAAGGGTATAATATGTATTAGGATTTTAAATACATTGTAACTGAAGTATGCATAATATTTTTCATTGGTATATTAGTACAATTTGCACACATATAGATCAGTTGGACATTTTCTTGCTTGTAGGAAAAAAGAGGTCCACCTTTACATTTTTCAGATGGTAGAAGGCAGCATTTAATTGAAAAAAAAAAACAAAACCCAACCAACAACCCAAAACTCAACTTATATATCCTAGTATGAAACAAAACATGGTGTGAAAACCAGAAAAGGCAGTGTCTTGGGCATCAAATGGTTGTTGTATGGCTTGAGATTGCAGTCCAGAAAACCAGCTGTGTGAATAACATGCACATCTTTATTTCTCACTAATGCCATCAATACAATTCGAAGTTCTTCATCCTGAGAAAATCATGGGGAATATTTGAGTACACGGAGCTGAAAAAGGAAAGGCTCTTCCATTCATTAAATGAAGTGCTTTGATCCTACCAGTGTAAACTGTTAAAATCTGTTCTTTGCTAGTCCTGCTAACCAAAATTTGGATTGCAAACTGATGTTTTGCAGCACTTGAACACCATAATTTAATCAGTTTAATTCGTTGTTGCTGTTGAATGTGGCCCTTCCTAAATAGAATACAAATTTATGATTCTTCTACCTTTTATGTCCCTCCAGTCAACCCATCTGTTCCTCTTTGGTGAACAATTCAGGCTTCTCCTCTCCAGACATTTAAAGAGCCATTTTAGAGTTGTCTGATTATAGGAGAGGGGTGCACAGGCAGAGCTTGGAGGGAGCACTGTGTGTTCACTGAATCCCGTCTCTCCACTTGCTAAAACCAAATACAAATTTGAAGTTCAATCTTTAAATTAATGGAGGTTAATGGATAAAAAGTAAAATAACAGTTGGGGTTTTTTTTTTATTATTTATGTTATTCTAACATTGAAGGGTTTGGGAGGGGTTTTTGTTCTGTTCTTTTTTTATGAATGGTATCTCATTCACAGATGAGACAAACTATATTTAGCTACATTGTTTATCCTTATGGCCAGTCTTGTTTGTTTACGTGCTTAAAAATGCATCCTGCTTACAGTCAAAGTAGTTTACCACTGGCGGAAGCGCTGGAGTCTATTTGTGGGGAGGAATCCTCTGCAATAAATGTTAGGAAGAGAAAGAACATATACAGAAAGAACATATACATTGTGGGGTGGTGCTTAACTCCTTTTAACATCTTGTAAAGTCATTGAATGAGTGCTTATGAAACATACCACATTGGTAACCCTGGAAAATGAGAAATTGTTGAAATATTTCAGTTAGTTCATGGTTGGAAAGTTGAAAACCCAATGCTTTTCTACTCATCATTTAGAAAGCAGTGTATATTACTGCAGACTGATACTATATAGCATATTGTTAAAGAATTGGTTTATAAGGTGTTTGAAATCTTGTTCCTTAAGGCTCAAACACTGTGATGTGAGACATTAAAAAGTTTCTTGCATGACCTATTTTATGTGATTATGTATTTCAGAAAAATGTTGTTCTAACATCAGACTTATTTACTTGCCATGATTTTTTTTTGTTCCTTAAAATACTAGTGACATTTAAATAGCTTTTCAATCCTATGCGTTCATAGAAGACTTTCTTACATGACGGATATATTAAATGTTATTGCAGTAAATAGATCACATATGTGTAATGGATAGGTATTTTCCTCTGCCTGCAGTTTAGACAGTGATATAACATATAGGACTTAATTTATGAAAGAAAAATCAAAGGAGCGGATTTTGCTTCATTTTAATTTTTGTGTGTAGTTTTGTAACAATGCACAGCACGCCTGAGTTGCATCGCATTCTGGAATGACATGTCGTGTGTGTGCAACAATTCAGTCTCGATTACAGTCTTCCCTCATTCCTAGGTTTCCCTTTAAAAGGAAGCACAGTACAAACTCAGATGAAAAGAAAATGCAAAATTTCTACTACCAGCATTTTAAAAAGCAATTAGAATGCGTACAACTTCAAGGGCTGTGAGAACTAACGTCCCTCAGACTTCTCATTTCCACTTATCCTTGGGAAGGAAATTTATTTGCAGAAGACTGCAGTACCCGCAGTAACGGGCCTCCTAGGTAGTAGGAGTAATTGTCCTAAAAGTGCTCTGACCTGGCAAACAAAGGAGACAGAAGACAGTAGCATCGGTCTTTATTTCCCGAGACGTAGTTCATGGGTCATTAATAGTTGTAGTATATATTGCTGGGTATTGTATGCTGCAAAGGAAACAAGCAGAAGCTGCCTGTCATTACTTTGTAATTGTGTTAGTAGGTATAGTGGAAAAAAACCAAAAAGATAAAAAGTAAAAAGAAATAGAAGTGTATATGATAATAATAATATGTATTATTTTGCATGTCGTCATAAACTGTGCTCTATCTGCTTGCTTAAGATAAACTCTATGCATATTTGCTAAAATGTTGTCAAGTTAACCCACCCATTTCTAAGGATTGCTAAATGCCCATCAAGGAATGGAGGGATGCATTGAAGCTATTTTAATTAGCAAAGTGTGATTTAAAGGTTGCTAAAATCAAAAAGAGCTTATTCATTTTTCATCAATAATCATTTTCCTTAATATTTCATCAAAACCTGCTGATTCGGAGACCACCTTCTGGGCTTTGATTCATTATGACTGCAGACATAATTTAATTTTCCCCCTTCCTCATTCTGTGATATGCTCTTTCATCTTTGAGACATTGTTAAGATGTTTCTAACATTCACAGATTGCTAATTGATCCAACTTCTTTAAAACTGTACTTAAGACAGAGTCTTCTCTTCTGTGGAAGCAATTTTCCACGCATTTGCTTTTACTAATGTTTTTTTTTTCAATCTCTGTATCTGATAAAGTATAAATTCTCAAATTGATATATTAAAAATTGAGAACGTGTGCTTTTATAGACGGCACGTGAGGCAAAAACATGAGAGGTGATAGAGGGAAATTAAGAGAGTTGGTACAGTCAGTAAGATTGCACAGTCACTAAGTTAGGCCTTTGTAGTTGATCTAAAACTAACTTGGAATTAAAACAGCGCTGTAAGTAATTTTTTTTATCTAAATCTTTGGGGGATCATGAAGAAAAGCAATTATGGGAATTTATGCAAAGCCATTTTGTGAAAGGATGTACAATTAAAAGAAATTGCTCCTTTTACTTTAGTAGGGCTGTTCATCTAAGTTTTGTCTACATTATCATACTCTGGTAATTTCTAGTCCCAAAATGCACTTGTGTTACTATTTTAAGTTGAGATTCATAACCTGTTTCTTTTTGGAAGGTCTCCCTTTAGAGTGGTATCCAGGATACTTTCCATCCGTGTACTGTGTTAAAATACCCGATGGTTGGTTACTTGGCATCAGCAGAACATAGTGGGTCGAAGCAGCCCAAGTGCCCCGATCCCCGATGCCCTGTGGGTGGCTGGAAAACAGTAACAATCTTCATTTTTCCTTTGCTCGTCTCTCACTCATGAAAAGCATGTCTCTGTTGATGTCTGTTCCGTGCATGCACAGTGATTAAGGGGAGGGCTATATTTTTCTTTTATTTTCTTTTCTTTCTTTTTTTTTTTTTTTGTAGCCCTTTCCCTCAATCCAGTCTAATTAGAACTTCAAAAAAATGTCCTCTGTGTCTTGCTTAGATGGTCAGAGCAAAGTTGTTTGTCCTCTTAAGTCACATTGAACAGTTCATGCAGACTGAATTTCATTAGCTTTCACTAATGGCACTATTCTGATGTAGTTAAAATTGCTGCAGCTAAAGATGTCAGAATTAAGCAGGAAAATAGGTAAAACCGAGGTTCAGTGTCAGGAAAAATCCTACTTTATTGGAGCTCAGGGTTATGTTTTTTAATACTCCTTCTCAGACTCAGATGCCTCCATCATCTATGTAGCATGTCATACGTGAGTGTGTGTCCACATTCAGTAGAGCACATACACATGTGCAGAATGAGATGCAGATGCATGAACCTGTTTAGCTGTAGCAGAATTTTGTGTGTGTGTGTTTATGTTTGTCTGTATGTATTCAAATTAAAAAAATTCTCCCAAACTTCTCTGCTCCAGAGGAAGTGACTTCCAGAGCTCATCTAGTCCAACCTGCTCAGAGCAGCTCAGATCAGGTCAGGTTGCTCAGGGCTGTGGTTGTATCCTGAATATCTCTGAGGATGGAGATTTCATCCAGCTCCCTGGGTGCCTGTTCCATTATTTGACCAGCTTCTTGCTATCTAAATAAAACTAAAAGAAAAAAGAAAAAGCTTTTTATATCAGAATTTTCCATGCTGCAGTTTGTGTCCATTTTGGCTCATCATATTGCTGTTCAGCCCTGAGAAATCTGGTGTGTGTATTGAAAAATAACCCCCAAATTAATTAATTCATTCATCCCATTGTGTAAGATTTGGAATATGGAAAAACAGATTTTCAGGCATAAAAATAAATTTCTGAAATAATAAGCATCACCTTACAAAGGAATATTTCATTGTTATCATTGAACTTTTCCTGGAACGATTGCCAAAGTGGGCTTTTTTCTTAAATCACCTCCATATTACGTGCCTTGTTTCTGACTAATTATTTTGAATATATATGTTCTCTTTTTCTCCACTACACTATTCAAAACTTGAAGAAAAAGTTTGAGGACAAAGCATAACTCTTTATTCCTCTTGGAATATGGGAAGCTTCCTTCTCTCCTCTATTTTCCAGGTTTTTTATTGTGTGTACAACATTCAGCTCCACCAAAAACAGCGCATAGAAAAGTGCTTTTAAAAAACAACTCAGAGTCGCGCATGTGTGCTGTTGGGCTGCATGTGCTCCTTATATGTACTTAGTTCTTGCTTTTCAGTGGGTCCCATTACGCAGGTGAAGAATTGTGTTGCTCTCTGGCACAGGCAGGACCTGTGGGACCTGCTGCTCTGACAGCACCTCTAGTGCTAAAGGATTTTCAGTCTTTCTCTCTTAACAATGAGGCTTTGTGGCTCATCTGCACAAGCTTCTGGACAAAAAAATGCTCACAAACTCCCAGAGAACGGATACTGGGTTGGCAGGGAATTGTGAAACAAAGGCTTCCAAGCATTTCTCAAGGCCCTGCTTGCCTATGTTTGTTCATGAGCTACAATTTGCAGATGGCAAGTGCCGTGGCATTGCAGGAGCAGAGCCTCAGGAGCGGGGGGTACCTCCTGCTGAGCTGAAGGGCAACCCTCCTTTGGAGATCAGGATCACTGCAGGATGGTGACTGGGGAGAGGAAGCTGCCTGCTGTGACAAAGGGGAGCCAACTATCCTTTCACCCTCAGGAAAAAGAAGGAAAAATTCTGACCGCCCTCCTCGTAAGCCCTCCTCACAGATGAGGCATAAGATGGTTTATATAGGTTTGTCTTTCATCTAGACAGTGTATTTGCAAGGACCCTAAAGAACTTCATAACCTTTAATGGGGACTTGTAGTCAATATAACGACTGTTTCACTCCATGGCTGATCCCCTCACCACTCCCTGCACTGAGAAGCAACAACCTGCATGGTGAAACACTGCTGCTGTTTAATTGCATATAAATCAGGGCCAGGGAGTGGAGACAAGCCAGAAGAGTTTGGAAGAAGAATTCAAGTGAAAAAGGTAATTACCTGAGCTGGAACATGGCCAGGGCACCAAGGTTAACACCTGTACACTTGTGAGAAGTGCCTGGTGATATTCTTCCAGAAACCATTTTCTACTGAGTTATAGAAAAGACCTTGTTAGTCACTTGGTCTGACTCCCTCCACACACGGAATTGATTCCTACTGTGTAGACTGATTCCATCAGTCGTGTAGCGCATATTCAGTCACTTTGAAATGGGTTTGTCCACTAGCTTTATGTGGAGAGATAGCCTGCGCTCTTTTATAGCTCCTGTTTGAGAAGACAGTTGCCTGGTATTTAACCTAATTTTTTAGTTTATTACCTCTATGTTCTCTTGAATATACTAGAGTCTAGGGTGGAAAGACAGAAGGTGTCTGAAATTCCCAGTACGTATCTGAGGGTGTTCCCTAAGATCCTAAGGAAAGAGGAAAAAATTATTTTGATATGTGTTCCTCAGTCACAAAACAGGGTAAATTGGCTCTTGCTGAGACCTCTGTTGTGCTGTATAGACTGCTGCAAAGACAAAAGCTAGCTCAGAGATCACCACATCACACCATAGAACAGACAAACCCTTACCATCTTTCTTTCCTTCTCTGTTTGAAGACAAATGCAACATTTCTCCTTTTGTGAGCTTCATTGAATCATATTTTTCATAATTCACCCTCTTAGTTCATTACTTCATCTTCAGTCAATTTATGTTCTCTGTGCAGAGCACAGTAGTACAATTTGAAGCAACTCAACAGCAGCATCCTCCACTGTTCTGCCTGAGCTACTCAAACCTGCTCGTCACTGACAAGATATGGAGAGCAGAGCTGCATGCTCCCTCTAGTTGCACAAGAGCTCTGAAAAACTATTTTTCCAATTTATTTCTCAGTAAGGTATGTATTTCATCTTACAATCCCCCATACTTTCATCTGAAGATGGCTAGCTCTTGAATACCTATTTCTAATAGAAGGAGAAATAGATTTTGTTTTGCTCTCGACCACCTTCTTGATGGCTGTTTCTCATTTGTGAGAAACCTACAGCATTTCACAAGGTGATTTCATATTATGCCTGTCAGCATTACCAGAGCAGCTCTTCAAAGGAGGTCTGCAGGACATTGTGTCTGTTTGCTCATGTGAGGCTTGGTGTGGACATCTAGAAGGAAAACTGTTGTTCCTACAGGTTGAGCTAAGTCTCAGTGGTTGCAATATTTGTATTCCTTACAGATGGGCACTGAAAAGAACTTGTGCACATTCAGCGGTTGGTTACACAATCTCTTCTCATTTAAGCTAGGCGATTTAAGATCTGATTTTTATTTTTTGTTTTTACAGTTGATAATATAGCGACCATTAATATTTCACTGACTGTTATTATAAAAAAGAATTATGTTGCAATATTAGAGGGAGCTGTTGAAACTTGCATGTGATTTTAAACTGCTCTGTAGCCAGACTGACAAATTGTGCTGGAGTACAGGAAATAAAAGGAGCCAAGAGAACACATGAACAAAGGGATGCGATTTTATACAGTAAATAAATATTAGGAAGAATGATATGAGGAAAGTGGTTAATGTGAGAGGAACATGTCAAAATAAGAGGAAATGAAAGTTAGAAGCATCAGGCTGAGGACTAAAGAGTGAGAATGAGTTTGTGTGTCCATGGCAAAAAAGCTCTCAGACTGGGACTTGGAGATGACAAGAAGTGGGCATGAAGATAGTTATATGGGGAAAAGAATGGTAATTACATTTCATCAGTCCTTAATCTATGTCAGTAAGCTCCTTGGCTATGATATAATTCACATACAATTCACCAGAATACAACCAATTAAATTCTGCTGTAATACTTTTTTTCCCTGCATGAGCTTTCCTCCAGGATTCACCTGAGATTAGGCAAAGACATCTGAGCTCATTCATTCCCTCCCTGCAACTTCAGCAGTGCTGCAGATACAAAAATGAAGTTTTGACTGCTGCATCCTGTCATCTAAATTCAGCTGCTCTTCCCTTTGGTGTCACATCAGAACAGTTTAAAGAGGCATGAAACAGCAGGAGCTGCAATGTAGGTGTTTAGGTCATCGCTGCTCGGTCACGTTACTATCTTGCTGTATCTGCAAGAGTGTTGCAAACTTGATTAAAAAAATTAATGATGAGAAACAAAGGGATGAGCAAAGAGAAAAGAAAAAAGCGAAGAGAGCGTGGAAGAAGTTTATTGCATGCAAGTCATCCAATTATCCCTCAGAGCCCAAATCCCCTGTCTAATTGCCTAAGTTGATCCTTCAGGACTGAACGGATTAAATGAAATAGCAGAGCTGGTGGAAAGCAGCCTATGGGAGGCATTTTGTGAACAAGCTTGCATGAACAGCAGAATGGGGTTTCTATTTGCTTCTGTTTGTCTGGGCCTTCTGTTATCAAAAGAGTAACAAAGAATGAAAAATATGAGGGCTTTTGATTAGAAAATAGTCCCTTTGGCTCAGAGTTGAGGCACTGGGGGGTGCTGGAAAACCTATCCTGATGGTTTTTATGCTGTGCTAGTCTGTATGGTATATCTCTCTCTGGGATCATAAACTCTCACTTTACACTATATTAAGTTCATTTGAAAAACTGAGGTAAAAGAAAAACTTCTTTAAAATATCTCACTACGAAATCACTAGACGCTGGAGAATGTCAGGATTGAGCTGGCATTAAAAACGAGAGCAAGCTGCAGCCCACATTGTTGTCTCACAGCAATCGCGTGTGCCAAACTCGCAACAGGAAAGACGACTGTCAAGCTTAATGTACCTTAAAGGACTTCTGTTTAATACATTCCTCTGCATACACACCAGATAAGAAGGAGTCTCATCTAATAGTCTAGTATCTCATCCTGTCAAGCAAAGTATCTCCTGCAATTATCCCCTTCTAGACAACATCAACACCCCCACCACCCCCCATAACATTAAGGGGGGGAATTATTAGGATGGGAAAGAAAAGAAGAATCTCTTGTAAAAAAGTGGAAAGCAGAGGAAATCAATCTTCTTCCAGTCTTGTTTCCTGTTGGCCAAAACCTTCTGTTTTGCCCAGTACACTGCACTATGAGAGAAGACTTTCAGAACACCAACAAATCCTCAAGCAGTGATGCTATCTTACTTTTATTTATATAATGCCATGGAGTCTGGTGCAGCACTTTGTAGCGTTTATAATAAGAAGATCAAGTCATCTCCCGTAAAATTCTTTGCAGTTGTTATGTGAAATGTTAAGATGTAAAACAGCATTAGAAGGAAAGGAGGCTACAGAAATGTTAGGTGGTTCATTTGAATGTCCTCAGGTGACATCCAGCTACGAAATTAATTTCCTGAGAGAAACTTGTGGCAGAATGGAAACATTATCTGAATGGGAAAAAGCTTAGCAGGGAGAACAGAAAAAGAAATGTTTTCTAAGCAGTCCTAAACCTGACTTATACCTATTTACGCCTTCTGTACTTACACCTCAAATTTTAGTTAAGAATTTTTTTTAAAAAAAGTTAAGCTTTTTTTAAAAAAATTCCTACTCGGTTATTTCATCAAAACCTTTTTCCAAGCTTGCTCTGTGGTGAAATGATTCATGCTGACTGAATAATTGATACATTTTGACAGGCTGAATGTACAATGGATCACATTTGCTTCTCAGTATATATATGATAATTAGCGTAACTAGGTCTTACGTGTGCTCATCAAGGGCAGAAAATGCCCCAAAGAGGATATTATTTGATGGTTCGATGAACTGAACTTTGATACTGCACTTAGACTGTTGATAGCAATAAGATAGGCGTGATGGTTTATGGATCTCACTGTCAAATTGGAAAATTTCCTGAGTTAGAGAGAAAACCTGGTGAAAAGTAAAGAATTTAAAGAAATGTCATTGACATGTTTAGATCCAAAATTTCTCTTTCTATATTCTAGTCTTAGCTCCTGGAGGATGAATGGATCTCGCTGAAATAGTCTGATTTAATAGTCTAATTTTAGGTCTATCGGACCTAAATCTGTCAGGATATGTCCTAGCCAAAGCCACAGAGGTTCCACAAAAAATAATACAAAGCCTTAAAAAGGAGCTTATTCATGCCTAAATTAGAAAGCCAAGCTATCTATATAGTCAAAGGAGAGAACTAGTATCCTCAGGAGGGCAATTCAGAGCATCCGAGTGAGATAGCTTTAGGCAGAGCTGTAAATGCTCCCTGCCCATACATATTAATCCCGCCCTGAGGTCATTTAGTTACCAAGTTGATACGAACTCATTAAGTCTCAAGTCAACCAAGCTTTCTCTCTGTGCATGGTGCAAATGGAAGTCCATTCATGAAGGCCTGGCCATCCGTAGCTCCCTTGGGGTTGTCTGTTTTGCTCTTATGGATGTTGTATACACCGATGTCATAGTGCATGAACATCACTTTTGCATGTAGCTTTACAATATCAGAATGAGGTGTGGAAATGCTGAGATTCTCATAAAATGGAGGCATGGAGGATGTTCGCATGCAGTTAGTATCGGTATTAAGAGAGAGAAATCCATATATAGTGCATAGAGATATCTCCACAGGGTAAATCAAAACACTCCAGGAACATGCTTTTCTCTAATGTCTGCAGGAAGTCTGGTTTTCATAACGTACACGCTGAAAATTAGACATGAATATCCCATGAAAGGCAAATGCGGTCCCTAAATGTGAACATTCGGAGCAACTTTGGATGTCCTAAAGCACACAAACCCAGCCTATAGCTCCAGTCAAGAAGGATGTGGGGCTGCTGTAGTTTCTTTTCATATCTGCCATTCCTATGTCTTTGGGAAGTAAGTCTTTGGGTAATTAAAATGACACTTAGATTTCCATGTTTAGGCATCTGAGTTGCTGATGTTCACCAGGTAACTTTTAGCTACAATTACAATAGTCTGCTGTGAAAACTTAAAACCTGATCCATCTACATGTAAAATCAGGATTAAAACCACTGCACCTGCTTGTCCTTTCCCATTGGTTACATTGTTCTCTGTCCTCATTCCTGAGCATAAGGAGGGAAAGTATTACTTCTGAATATGACAGTGTCTGGGTGGCTGCTGTGTGCTCTCAAATACTCCATTGCACTGAAACGTTAGAGCATTTAAATACCGGTAAATGCTAATTGTTTATATGTTAAACAAATACTATCTAAAGGATTTCATTTAGAAGATTTTAATCATCAAGTATTTGGACCTTTCATTTGCCTCTCTCTATATTTATTATTTGGAAAGGGAACTTAGATTCGTAACTGCCCTCACAACCTGTTTTCTGGGGCAGGAAAATATTCAAGAAGAAAAGCAGTGAAGATTCAACTCATTGAATCTGGCCAGTTTTAGAGTGTTTCTTGGCTTGTATTCTTCTAGAGACTCAAAATTGTTAACTGAACAGTACCTTTGAGTAGATTTAAAGCTTATTTTTTCTTTTAAGGTGACTTAAATGCATAAATGGCTTATATCTTACTAGCTACTTCTTTTTGATGGCTATTTAAATATCACAGAGCCATAGATTCAATTACCAAATTGTTAATTAGCTGGATCTTGTTTTTAAGAAAGATATTGCTCCCATATAGTACTAGAAAAGTTGATAAGCTTCAGTGAAAATAATGCCTTAATTGTTGAATAATGTCTATCTGTAGCTTTTCAATAAACTCTGTTGTGCAGTCTCTACTTACTCAAATTTGAGTCTGAAAAACAAAATGTTGTTCACAGACATTTCCTCAGCAATTTCAATTGAATGAGGTACCCCTAATTTGTGGCTTAATCTCTGAATGGCTGCTAGAGATTAATTTGCCTTTCAAGGACAAAATAGCAATTGCATGTAGTCATCTACTTCTAAATGTTCCGTTAACACCATTTACTCAAGCAAGATGAGAACCTGTTTTATAAAGACCATAACAATTTTTACATTATGTAGATAATATAGTATATGATAGATTGGGGGAGACATTGTTCAGAGAATAATCTGAAACAGCATATGGGAATTCTGATATCTTAGCAACTCTAATATTGCTAAAGAAGTCATGGTATAATGTAGTCAATCCCTTAAAATGCAACAAGAGATTATTTTAAGATTTGTAATGGATTTTTTCTCACTTGATTATTATAATTGGCTCTATATGTAACACATTTTAAATATTTTACGTTGACAATGCCAGCCTAATAAAGAACTTAAGGTGAAAGAAACGCAAATAGACTTTGTTTTACTTCATATGTAATAATTATTAATGGAAAATTACTTCATAAATGATTTTCAAAACAATACACATCTTTTCTAGAGCTGGGCTTTGCTATTATCAAACTCTGAGAGCCACCCTGGTATGACATAATAAGTTGCTCAAAAGAAGGAAATTCTCTCTATTACTATTGAATGAGGCAAAAATATTAGATTTACAGTGGAAGTTAAAAAGGCATTTTTATCTAGCGATAAGGAGGATGAAACACTGGAACTAGATTCCTGTAGATGTTACAGATTTCTCCAACATTAGAAATCTTTATTGTCAGGTGAGGTTGGCATAACCAGGTATAGCTGATTCTTCTCAGAGCAGAAGACTTGCAGGTCCCTACCAGCTCTACTCTTCAGCCAGGGAGAAACACTGGAATTCATTGAGCATTTTTGTGATGATTGGTGTATGGTATTGTATAGACTGCCTAACTGAAAGTTACTAATTTAATCCTTTTTTTTTTTTTTTGGTTTTTGGTAAATGTTATTTTTCTGCTAGTCATGTAGGATTAGGCAATTTTTTAAGGAATATTCATTACAGTAAAATCACTTTTTACGTCATGCTAACATATTTACATGCTGAGTTTTGGAGAATGTTTTTCTAGGAATAAGAGGACAGGAAAAAGAAAAGGAGAGCTTTTCAAGGTGATAGCATTTATTGCAAGGACCTTTGTTCTAAATAGTTCAAAATGGAGTAAATTATTTTGCACTTGCACGTAAACTCAATATGTTATAGGAAGTTGCAACTTCAGAGCAAATGCTCTGAAAATTTATAAAGAATTAGCTTTGCCAGAGAGGCAAATGTTTAGTGTTTGTATGTCTGCAAAAATAAAAGCTGTAATGACCATGTTTAAACTGCTGTTGTAATAAGTTTTAAATAAGTATATTGCTTTGGGTTCTTTAAGAAACACCTCATTATTACTGCAGTGGTCTTCGGGGTGCTTTTAATTAGAAAATCATGTAAATTGGTAGACTGGTTGACAGCTAATAGACTTCAAGCTTTGGATGAATTATTTTTTACTCATACAAGTAATAGAAGTATTAAATCTGAGGATTTAATCATTAAACCTCTAATAGAAGTGAACCACATTGAATAGTGATACTTAACATTTTACTGCTCTGAAGCGTCACACAAACAGTTGTTATTGAAACACTGTGAGGGCTAAGTTGTTACCTCTGCTTCAAGACAAAATATCAATCCAGCTGACAAAGTCTGTAATGCAAATTGCCTCCACTGAAGGTGTGTATCAGAGAGGTTTCTCTATATGCTTGTACTCTTCCCTGGGTATTTGCTGTTGGTCACTGTTAGAAGATACAGGGCAGATGAACGTTTTCTGTGCTCCAGTCCAATTGTTTTTGTTTCTTATTATTTTTTGTCAAACAAACAAACAAACAAAAGCATAAATAAGAAGTCTGTAGTTTTGTGAACTTAATTGCATATACAATTTACTGGTTTCTTGAATCCATTTCCAGGCACTTTGCAAAGCAAATAGGAATGACTCCATTAGATGTAAACATACACTGAGCAAGTCACCTGAGCTTTGCTTATAGAAAATCAAAACCTAGTGAATTCATTCAAAGGGATCTACAGTACAATTTGCCTCATCCTAAAGCAAATGTCTAAGTAGGTCAACTAAATATGTCCTAACCGTCTTTATGTTAGCTGACTAAGATGAATAAGACATAAAACATATGTCTTTATTTCATTAGGTGAATCCCACTCTTGGCTCCAGGTACTCATCAAGTTGCTATTTAAATCTGTGGCAATATGCCCTTTACTGATAGCAGTGAAGAATGTTAATGCTGTATGTAGTTATCATGCAAGTACCCAAATCTTATTTTGAGAGGGTGTGGATGAGTGTTTCTGTTTTAGCATTTCCACCACAAATTAAGGCAGGTGGTAGAAGATGAAGATGGACTTAACTGTTGGCTCTGATGACTACCACGTCCAGCAGCCATAGTAAAAGTTACCACCACTCACAAGCTGTCTACTCTTTTTTAGCACCTCACCTATTGCTCAGTGTAGCAGAGTTTAAGGCTGTAGAGGTGAATGGGAATTACGCAACTTGCATACTAAATTTTTCTGGCCAAATATTGTTTGCCACAGTTTTCTGACCGCTCCATATTAAACTTCTCTAGGCTCATTTTCAACTGCTTGCAGCCCTTGACTGTGTACTATCCTGCATCAGGAAAATATTTTCGAGCAAACATGCAAAAAGCAGGGCATTCAAAAATATAAACCACATTTGAAACTTTTTTCACTAAATTATCTGTCAGAATGTTGCGTGGAAGCTGTGTTGGGAACCCAGTGCTGTACAGCACGTGCAAAGTGCAGCTTTGAGCTGGGTGTGTTGCTTTTCCTGCTTCCAGATTGCACTGACAGATCAGGCCTTATGTCACGCATAGATTTTGAGAGTGGTTTGTGCTGGTTTAGATTAAATTACATTCCATCAGTGCTCTAGATTTTATTATCGCCAAAAGAAACATTCAATCCACCTGCCATTTAATATCCCCTCTTCCTTCTCTCCTATTCAAGACTGAGAACAAATGTTGAATGAAATTATTTTAAACCCACACATTTGAGACATATTAAACTTAATCCTCCTTGTCCTAGGTTGTTTGAAGATGTCTGCTTTGTCAATTATCAACACGCTGGTTTCTTGGTTTCTGCTGGACTTTATTCATCACTCCTTTGTTCAATTCTAGAAAAGCAAATTAGAATTGTGGTTTCAGCATATATTTTCTCTTTTTATGATGTCTTTCTGAGAAATGTGTTACATTTTAAGTAGTCATGTTTTTAATCTTCAGCCTAAAATTTGTGTTTATAACATGGTGGCAAGATGCATTTCCTTATGGAGCTCCTTCAATAAAGTGCAGCCTATACCCTAATTATTTTCTCGCAATATCTATCTATTAGATTTATCAGATATTTATTTACTGCTTAGGAATCATTTTACCATTCATTTTTGTTTTTTAAATAATGCATCTGACAGCAGGCAAAGTTATTTTTCTTTTTCTTTCATGAGCTTTGCGCATCCATCCACTTCCTTTTTTGCCATGATGAATTTCCTTTGTAGTTGATTATAGTGATTTTCTGGTTTGACATCCCTCAGGCTCTGCCTACTAAATCAATATAATCTTCTAGTGAATGTTGCTGTTTTGATGAGCTTTTTCCCCCCCCATTTAAAGACAACTTTAGAATAAACCCAAGTGAAGATTTTTTTATGATGTGTCAATTTACTTCTTCATATGGTTGTTTCTCAGTCAAATCTAAATCAATTGTTGTCTAAAGGTTTCTCATTTTCTACTCTTATAAATTGCCACAGTCCAGTTTTCTGTTTCCCAGGCTGGCATTTATCTTTGTCATGTAGCTGTCCACATTTTGAAGTATACAAATACCATAGACCTCTGTCATTTCTTCATTAAATGCACTTGAGGTGTTGACCAGATTATGAAACTCATCAATTCCTTCTTAAGACACAAAATGCATCTCAAGTTCTGTGTATGAAGGGGAAAAAAAAAAAAAAAAAGATCTTTGTTTGCTTACTCATCTGGGAAACTACAATCCGTTGCCAAAGCCAGTTATCAGGAGCTTTGATTAGAAATCAGCAGAGACAGCTGCTGAAAACCACAGTGAGAAAGATTATATCCTGTTAGAGAAGAGTCCCTTTGACTTCGGAAGAGTAGAGGGACATTGCCTAGGGAATATGAATATGCATTTCTTTTAATATGTAGATAGCTATGAATGCAGATATTCTAGCTTGCAGTGGTTTTTTTGTTGTTGTTGTTGTTGTTGCAGCATCACTAGCTCTCTCAGGACTTCTTTATGACCCGAGGGTGCTTTTTTCTTTAAATATAATTTTAATTACTTGTGTTGCATCCATGTATGTAGGCTTTTAGTTTATAAAATTTTGTAAAATGTGCCCATGAATGCCTTTGTCTTTAGCTGAGTGATGGCCAGTTTGCTAGTATGAAGTCTTCCAGCGAAAGGAAGGGGGAATATTGTGTTTTTCAAAAGCGCGTAGTTAGTTGCTACACTTCTGAGTGGTTTTGTCCTTGCTAGTCCATTTATCTGGTGGTTTCCCCTTCTCAAAACAGACTTACAACAATAAATTGTTAATTCAGAGTCTTAGAAACTTTTCTGAAAGAGATTATTATCCCATAAAGCTTCTTGACTGCAGCAGTTTTGGAGGTTTCCTTGGTTTTGGAGTTTTTCCAGCTAAATGAAGGATTTTGTATACAGACGTCAGTGAACCTGAGGACATCACTACTCACGTTAGTATCTCCGTATAGAACCAGTTCCTATTCCCAGAGCTCTAGTGCTCTGCTTCTGTAAACAATTGAGCTGGTGTGTTTTTTCACAGCCACCAAACAAGAGGAATGTTTTGTTCCCCTGTCAGCTTCCTCCATTTCAGATGGTCTGACCTTCTCCCAGTGCCAGCTCAGGAATCACAGGGCTATTTGCTGAGCCAGGTCCTCTCACTAACTGCACAGAATACTGTCCTTTCTATCCAGCTGAGCTAGTGGCATCACTAGTCTCATGAGGAGTCTGGTGGTTACTGGAGCTGAAGTTAGGTGAAAATGATGATAGGTTATGAGAATGGAGGTGGGAGAGGGAAGACATGGCCATGAAAGGGGCATGACTAGGTAATTATGAACATTTGGATTGTGTCACCCTTTGTTGTGAACTGGCAGCCTAGTGCAAATTTGTGTCATGCTGTGCCTTTCCCACTTGCACCTAGAACAATGTAAAGAGCTTCAAAGTTGGGAGTCAGACTTGGCTTCTTTCTGTCATATTGCCATGATGTTTGTATTTATTTTATGTTAACAGCTGGCCATTAAGTAAAATACAGGGCAATACTGTTTCAAATCCTGAAAATTTCTCTTATATTAAGGGGTTTATAGGTTTTTGATAGGATTTTCATTCTCTGTCATTACTGTAATTGACAAAATAGCCATTCTATAAGGCTTACTTCAGCATTTCAATTTAAGAAGTCCATACATAAGGCAACATTTTCCAATTTAGATACTTAAATTTGGTCTGCCATCCATTTTCTGTAAGACAGTAAGACTTTATTTTCAATTACCTAATATCCATGATTTTGAAACATGTATTTGGAGTTTTCTGCACTGAATTAACCCTTTTTGATTTGTTGCCTAAGAGCAGGTTTCAGCATTGGAAAATCTTGACCATATGTTATGCACATATTGCTAGACCAAGATTAATAGATATGGACATGTGTTTATCCTAGGAAGCAACATCAGGTGTTTTTACTGTTTGTGAAAGTGAATGACCTGAAAAGAGAAAATGAAGATGGCATGAGAAGTAATGCTGCAGTAACTAATCACAGGTCTTCTTCCGATATTACGAGTACCTGATATAGTGTGACAGCAGTACAATGAAACTATGAGGGCCAGCTTTGGCAGAATGATTAGAAGAGAGCTGTGAAAAGGGTAAAGAGGTTATTGATATCCCAGAACAAGACGGGCAGCCCAAAGAATGGCAGTGGCCCCAATGAGAGAAGATATAAAGGGAAGCTTTAGGGTTCCTGAAGCCAAGTTGTTCAGGCAGAGCAGATGTTTTTAGTTCCTCAGCTGGCTTCTGCTCAGGATTGGCATTGTCCATGGTGTAGATGCACAAAACCAATACTAAGTGGATGTACTTGACACGTTTTTCTTCTTTTATTATAATTGCTCCATGTCCTGTTCTGTGTGAAGCTTTGTTGTTTAGAGAAGAGCAGCAGTAGCTCAAATTCCATTTTTAATTTGAAAGTAATGGGATTGAGTTACCTGGCAAGAATTCAGTGGTCAGAGTCTCGACATTTACAATACTTTATTTTACAGGATTAGACTTTCACATCTAGTGGTTGAAACAATTATTCATTTTAATTAATTAATTAAATTAATTCATGCACATTCCTTGCATTAACAGAATAAACACTTACTACTGAGAATGTTTAAGTAACTTGCAGTCAGTCTCATATTATCCTTTTGTTTCGTAGGTAGGGGGTTATGATCCATTTTATAAAGAAATATATTTTTCAAAAATTGTAATAATTTCTTATAAAATTGTTTTTCAATTACCAATAATTTGTGCTCTGCCTTGCAATTCCATTGGCAAGAGCAAACATAAACCACATTTCTTATATGGAAGCAAACAGAATTGTTGCAACACAGACATGAATGCAATGCCTATGTATTTTGAAGGGGAAACATAGTGTACCAGCTACCACTGTGAGTCAGGTGGTCCCACACGCCAGATGATAAGTTTGTCAAAAGAATACCAAAAGCTTTAGGAGAGGCAAAGATGCTGAGAAATGGAGCAGTATATGTACCATGTTGGGTCCTTACAACCTGCTACTTGAACTTCTCTGTGTTTAGGGAATTCTCACTCGGAGCTGAAGTAGCCTTTTTTTGAACGCCTTTGCCTAGATATTACTAGTGTTTGGTCTCTGTATATTGGAGAAGCATCATGTAGATCAGACCCCACTGTGCTGGGTGGAACTGTATAGCAAATAACTAATCTTGACCTGTTGCTGCCTATAGTTACAGTACAGATACTGCCAAGGGATGAGACAAACAGAAGCAAGAGCAGAGCCAGAATAAGAGAGATGGAAAAATATCAGTTACAATTTTTAGCAAAGTTCACTTAACAGAAAATTACAATAGTATATTATACATTAAAGTATGTGCATATACAAATGTGGATTTAATGTATTTTGTAATTATGGAGTGTGATTATGTGATGCAATTTGTTCCTTACTAGGACATATTAGGCATTAGATAATTATACAGCAATGTTACAAAATCTGACATTAAAATTAGTACTTGGAAATTTAAAAAGACCTTAAACAGTAAGGCCTTCAGATATGTGCCATGTTTACTGACTTGGTAAGCATTAAGATGTTACTGTGCCCCTTCCTGAATCTGCTCATTTTAAAAGCTTAACCCTTTAAAACATTCTGTTCAGCTCATTACTGTAGCAAGCTGTGACACTTAAACAAAACAAAGATAACATTGTCATATGAACAACGGATCACAAAAAAATGCTTTCTTTCATCCTCGCTTCTGACCATCTGTTTAAAAAAGTCACAGGAAGCCAGTCTGTAATCTGTGGTTAAGAGTTTAAAATCACTTGCATTTTTTGTGACACATACGTGTAGAATGCTGTAATAGTTTGTATTAGCTCTAAAGGTTGGGTGATTTGACCTTGACATCTGTCAGATATACCCAATCTTCTCACAGAAAGAAAGAAAAAAAAAAAAAAAAAGCGGAGGGGAGGGTGAGGGGGCGTGTTTCTGTTTGAAGCTCGCATATGTGTGTATGATTTCACTTCCCTTAAAACTATCTTCCCCTGGTGTACTATGTATTTTAACTGCCTTTTCTTTTTTTTTTTTTTTAAACCATTCACATATATTTTACTGTTCTTTTCCTATGTGATAAAACTGTTGCATATAATGTATATGCATATTCTTTTCTTTCTGAATAATTTTGTTCTGAGTAGTAGTATTTTTGCACTGATTCCTCAATGCCTTCAGTGGGTAGTCTTCAAACCCAGAGTGATGCTTTAACTGTTTGCTTCTAGATGGAGGCTGATCAGATCTCATGCAAACATTTCTCATCAAATCCTGAAGCGTGCAGCAAGGAGGAGAGAAAATTGTTATACAAAATTAGGCTGCAATACCTATATTAAAAAAAAAAACCAAACCAACAAACCAAACTGAAACAAATAACCAAGAGGCTTGTATTAATTTCTGTGACAGATGAGTGTTGTCTCGGTAGGATTGTTCTCTGTAGCATCGTCATCAGGGTAACTTTAACCAACCTCTCTCATTAAATGCCTCAAATCATGGAATATCCATTCTCATCCTCAGAAAAATTTTCTGTACTAAAATGCAGGTGAACCACCTGATTTTATTCTGAAGGTAACTATATCTGGCTGATTTTACAAGTCAGCATGAATACCTGGCAACACTACACCAAGCCCGGCAAAGTTGTTTGGGGCTTCAGTAGTTAAACTTGTACATTCCATTCAGTTTAGCCTTTTACTGTTTGGGGAGCACTGTTTTCAACTTACTTTTCAGAGACAGAGGGAGGGGGAAAGATGTCAATAAATAGTCTAGGCATATCCCAGGCAGTCTGAAGGCAGTGTTTTGACTCTGGAGAATATTCACTTAAAATCATGATTTTTTTATCTGTTCCTTTAGTCGCTTCTATTTAAAGAATATTTGGCTTCTCTGATTTAGTTGTTTGTATAAATTTTATTGATGGACTGCAGTGATGCAGATATCATCAGGTAGTTGTTGACTTTTTTATGTACAATCCTAGATAAAATAAATGCATTATATCTTCGGACAAATCTAAGAAATTTCAAGAAGGAAATGTGTTAAAAGAAAGAAACTGATTCAGTGGTGCTGTGATTTATATATCACCAGTGGGAGGTGGCACGTTTAATAGCGTGTAGAAGCATAAGGCTCTTATTGTCAGTGGTAGTATTGGAAGTGTAGTTTTCCTTTCTAAATTTGCAATTCAGAGCTATAGCAACAAATAAATATAGCAGTCACATTTACAACACAGTTATTGTGTTTTGCATTTGCTATAAAAGGTATATTTTAAAATAATTCTTAGACGATAGATTATAGCAGGTTTACATCAGGGTTAGCTTCCTAATAGGTCCTTAGAGTGAGAATATCCAGCATGTGCCGTATACTAAAATGAACCACTAAGTTTTCTAGACCTGGTGCTAATGCTGTGAATTGCATTAGGAATTAGATTTCCTACGTATGCATGGGATTGTCTTTCAAAATACTCCATTCTTTTTTAATATCAATTATCTCAGGAATTCCGTGGTTAACTACAGTTTACCACAGTTATAAAGTAGGAGCTCCTATTTATTGGTCAAGCACTATTTTTATGTTTGAACAAAACACCTATTGTTTTGCTTTGCTTATCAACAAGCACTACTGTTTTCAGCTAAGGTTACATTTAATAATTAGGTTTTCTAGGGCCAAGAAGTCAACTATATCTTTAATGAGTTCAGTGACATCACTAGGGCTGCTTATGCTCCTTGGCAATAGTCTGCTTTGTGTGAGTAGATCACATTAGCTTTAAGAGGAGTAGCGCAGATGCCAAGGTCAGGGCAATGGTAAGTAAGAGATCTTTGAGTAAAATAAAGACCTAAAGCTAAAACTACCCAGGGCAAGGGAACAATGAACCGCTGTTTAGCAATATGGTAGCAGCTCTCTTAAGAAGTTATTTTGTTCCATGTTTAAGTGTTTCCTATGTGAAATTCGGGTGAGGGGCAGGGAGGATCCTGAAGATCTGGGCAAGAAGTGGTAAAAAGAAAAAAATATGCTGATGCAATGGTAATGCTGACTTTCCTGCCCTTTTTTATGATGGAGCACATTAAGCATAATGGCACCTTTAATCTAGAAAGTGACCCTCAAACTACTGGAAATTGGCAAGAGGAGAATTGGGGGTAGAATTCTTTTTTTTAATACCTGGTTGAGAAGGCCTATGTTTTGTAGTTGATCTGTGGTTTGGCATTGATATACGGAAGTATAATACAAAAAGGCTATTGCTTTATCTCTGTTCAAAAGGTGAAATTGGCAAATTCTCACCCATTCCTACTTCAGAATATTCCTTTGAATTGTGTATAGAAAAAGAACAGGCCCTGCTTTTTGCCTTGAGTCAGACAGAAGACCAGGAGAGGACAGAATTAGCACAAAGAAAATGGACAGAATGGCAGTGAAACAAGTCACTGAAGAGAGAGAGAGCCAGTAATGGATGTTACAGCAGGTAGAAAAGATGAGAGAAAATGCTGAAGGAAAATGGTTTGAACTGGAAATAGCATTCAACCAAAACCATAGACTGTTCAAGGAGAAGTGGTGGAGTCATACGCAGACATTTGTATGAGATTTAAAAATTGCGCATCCTGCCAGGCTGAGTAACATTCATGCATGTGTTGCGTACTGTTGGAAATGCTAATTTTTATTTTTCACATTACTTGCCAGCTTGCTCTCGTAGATTCAAAATGCAGCCTCTACTGGTTGTGTTAGAAGTAGCTGAGGAATAAACGTGCCCAATTACTGAAATATGTCAGACAAAAAAGATTCCATACGTATAACGAGTAGAAGGGGAAGATTGCTTTTCCCTCAAGGGGATTGGCAGCAATAACAGTACGAAGTTAACTGCATGCATGTGTTCCAAGGGATCTGAAAACTTAAAACGTCATATCACATTTTTACGTGACAGCTTTATCTCATTGCCAGGGCAAGGCACCCTTACTGCTGGGATGTAGAGCTATGAAGGCTCTTAAATCCACAGCAAGACCTTACAGCTTGGATGCTTCTTAATGACAAATGCCTAAACAACGAGGTGCCTAAACTGATGTAGAGCATACTTTGTGTTTAATTTAGGATTCCTTGGGTGCCCTGAGCTCAGTTTTTGTGCGTGACCAAAACCGAGCTAATCCAAGTAGCTTGACATTTCTCTGCCTACTCCCATCTGTGTGCGCGGAGCGGAGCGAGCGTGTACTGACTCAGCATGTCGTGGTGGCTGCTGAAACAAAAGAGGAGCCAAACTCATCATCACACACCAGAATGGGTACAGCAGCTTTTAGCAAATGGAAGGTGGGAAGTCGCTTCTCACCTTTTTGTGTCACATTTCTCCTTTTGTCACAAGGGTGCCACTTTAGAGTAAAAAACTCCCTGGGTCAGAGGAAGACACTATGAATCTTTCCCTGAAAGTTATGGCATCTTGCTGAGGATGCCCTTGCCTTTCTTTTTTCTGTCCAGTGACTTTTTTAATGCATATTGTATAACCAGATCTCCAAATCACTTAAACTGTATCTTTTATTACCTAAGTCCTAGTTCTACAAAGCAATGGGATGGGAGAACTGAAATGATTTCTCCTGTCATGTAATGTCATACTTGCTTTTTCAGATACTGCTGCCTTGTATATTTAGAGAAACAGCTGCTTTCTAGGGAATGGGTTGGGGGGCTGAGGAGGAAAATGTTTTCCTCTAAGCAAGTTTATAGGAGCTACTTTGCTGTGATTGATTGTGAGGGTTGAAATGTCTGAACACCAAAACAAAGGCAGGAAGGGAAAGGTGGGTGAAAGGAAGACAAAGTAATATCTCAGAAAACAAATTGTTCAATAAATAGAAGCCTTAAGAGTTCCTTCATTCTGTATGTGGCCTGCTCAGGTTTCCATGAAAAAATCTTGCCACTTCACTTTGCAGTAGGAAATGACAATGCAGATTTCAGTTCTGCAGGGAAAAAAAGACGTGCTAGATCAAGTAGGGCACAGATTGCTGTCTTCTGGCTAAGAGCTTTGATCATCCCCATCGCTTTCTTCAGCCATTGTTTCCGGGTTAATGCCCTCTGTCGCTCACAAAAATCTCATGCCTTCTCATGCAAAGATTGCCAGCGGTGCTTTCCACTCCTGCTGAGATGATGCTTTTCTTCTTTGTGAAACATAATGTGTAACTAGTACCTTAAATCCTAATTAAAGGAAAACAAACATCTTTGAGGCCTTCTCCTTATAAAGAAATATCTCTTGATTAGCATTATTGATGCAAATATGCTATCTTCAGGTAGCCACTTCAGTCACTCTCCATGAGCTCTTGGGATGCATTCCTGAAGGTTGCCATCCATGAAGGTTTTCCTGCTCGGCATCCTTTCCAGCCAGCCAGAGCTCCCAGAGCTCTGTCACTTACCTTGCTCCTGAGAGAAGCTCTGTGCACATCACACACCATGGGATTAGGAGTGAGCTGTTTCTGTGCTTTTGGCTCTTAATGTAGTATCCCAAATATTCAGTTTAGAACTCTCACAATCACCTTACAGGACACTTTGTTAATGCTGTTGTATTCAAATTATCCGTCAATGGAATAGATGAGGATCTGGCCCAGCAGATAGTCCTGCTATTTTAATGAGAGCTCAGTGCTTCACTGTAAGTCCATATCTCTGTAACGAATGTGGTATCAGACATTGATATATTATCAGATGTTAAATAGTGTAATATTAGCATCATAGGCTTTCTTCACGGCCTGCTCATGACTCAGGCTGATGTTTTAACTCCAATTCAGGAATTCCACTACTGGAGGAACAAACCTCTTACCGCTGTGGCATATGTGCAGTGACTTTGTGCCAACCTAGCAGACCGTAAATGTGCAGCAACTATGAAATCCAATGAAAACTGAAATGCAGCAGTTTGCTTGGTTTATTCTGTTTTGGAGTATCAGGAGCTCGGATCTTGAAAACTTGGTGATGGATAATCCTATATTCTGCTGCTGAAAAGCAGCATTAAGAAAGTTGTTGTTTGCCAACTTTTCAGAAATATGCTGTCAAATAAACCCTTATCTTAGATAAGATAGGCATTGCATTATAAACCTCACAAAAATGTAAATTAGTATTTGGCTTCCTTCTAGATAGAGTTCATTCCTTAAAGGTATATCTTTACCCTCAGAAGTATTTGCTACAGGTTTTTATTAGACTGCTTGATCCTGGTTTACGACGTCTTCTTTTTATGTTTCAGCTGCCCAGATAGTGTGGGTCCTCTGGTGAATGATCTGGTCCTGAGTCTGGTAGATAATTTCAGCACCTGTAAACTGTACAGGCTGAGCTGAGAGAGATTAAAATTTGTCCAGACACTTTATGCCTGCGTATAGTGCACCAAATGCAGTTATGCAATGGAGGAGAATATCAAAGATGTTTTGAAGGTTGCAAATGGGTTTTATGAGTGAGAATCATCATTTTTGTTTCTTCCAAAGATGAAAGTGCTCAATTTTCGCACACATGAAAAAAAAAAAAAAACCCTGTCAGATGTTTTAAATGTAAAAACTGCATAATGTGGCTTCTTATCATATCTGTGGTTCCCTTGTGGATGAAAATTTTAATCAGATGGTTTTGTACTTTAAAGATTTTTCATTTGATTTACAACTTGTAGGAGTGGAGTAGCAGTAAGCAATCAGGGAGAATGCCATGAAGAGGACAAAAGAAAGGTGAAACATAGCGTTAATAATTTAGTTTCAATAACCTTAAAAGGTTTACCAGTCACTTTTAACCTTGTATCAGAAAAGAGAAAAGCACAAAAAAAGCTAGCTACTGCAGTGAATCATAAAAATGTTTCTTTTAATTTGTTACTCATTTATCTAAGTCCAGATAGAAAGCAACTGATGCATTTGTTAAACAAAAGGGTCAAAAAGACAACTACCCATCAATTTGACTTAGTCCTTTTGGAAGGACTGGCTCCAGCTTTTCCCATGTCAGTAAAGTCATGCAATAATGGCAACTGTAGCTGTGAAATTGTAGAAGTGTTATTAGTATTTCAGACTAGCCAAAGCAACATTTTAAGCATGCAGTAGGGTTTTCAGAAGTGCTTAAGGTTAGGCATTTAAATATTATTGGTCTCAGTAGGAATTAGGTCCCAGCTCAAAGCCTCGCACACTTTAAAAATGAGCACCTGTGTTCAGGTTTCTTGCATGCTGGCTTCCAGGGTCTGAATCTGTATCTGGTCTCCTATGAACCAGGTAACACTAAAAGTGACATCTTCAGGGTGGTGGTGTGGTAGTTTTAAAAAAGGAGTCTAATTTTGTTTTTTTTGTTAGGAAGGATCGGGACATCATAAAAATTCATGTGGCGTTTGTATACATGAGTTCCTCAGCAGAACAGTTGTGCTTCCATATTTTGAACATGTACAGTTTCATTTTGCCGCAAATGAGCTATGTATTTCAGTTTTTTGGCACAGTACTTTGAAATCATCTTTGTAACTCTGTCTTCATGGTATTAGGCCATTTGTACAACAGTCTTGAAAATGAAGCGTTCCTAAGTAAAGAAATTAAATGCCTGAGATTTGAGGTGGGGAACACAAACTTTGGGATCTCCTATGATCTAGTTTCACAAAAATGGTTTAACACTTAAATGTTCAGATACCTGGACCATCTAATGGATTATGGAGTATTTATGTTTGCATGTGCTAAATATGGCAAAATAAAAACATTTTGTCCATTATTAGCTTCTCCATAATTTTCATACAACAAACCTTAAATACCCACTGGTATATCTTCTGTGCAACTCTTCTTTATACAGCCAAATTTTTAAAACTTAGAGCATTAATTAAGCCACGCGAAACTGCTCTGCTTTTTTAAATAGAATTGTTATCATTTGACAGCAAGATTCTATACTTGCTTTTGTTTAGCAGTTTTATCTTAGAGTTGGAAAGATTATGAGCTCTCAGTGTACTTTTTTGTTACAGATCAGGGGGAGTAATAATTTATTTGCACTGCAGAAATGGTCAATGACTTGTAGGTATAAAACAAATGCATGTGAAATCAGAGTCCCTCCTCCAAAGAGATTACTTCTTCATTTACAATGAAAAGCATCATGTAAGTGTGGAAAATAGTAAGGGGCATGTGCATGTTGATTATATAATTTTCGCTGTTGCCCAACCTGATGATTGTAAAGAATCAGCTTTTTTTTTAAAAACAAAACAAAAAAACATGAGCTGGTAAAATGGATTATTTCCAGCTTGTGGCATTGTTGATTGGTTAATTACTGTTTACTAGTATACCAGAATTGTTTCTCTGAGAAAGAGCAGAATGAAAAGGGCTGAAAATTCACAGTTTAATCCAGAGAATGGGCAGGTTGCATTAAAATGAAGTTGAAATTACAAGCACTGAGACCTCCTCAAATGAAGATCTCCATGAGTGGGTCACTAGGCTTAGAAACATGTTTGTGTTCTTAGCTGCTCTTTCATAGAGTATTTTGCTGAGATAGGAAATATACTTGTTCTAATAGTGGTTTATGAGGGATTAAAGTAAGGTCTTTCTGATTTGCTTGCATTTTAATGAAAATGTAATTTCTTGGTGTTACATTCATGTAAAACCCCACACTGTCAGATTTGTAGGGATATACATAAGTTTAAAAGGAACGGTAGTTAATTAACATTTGGAATATACTACGTCTTTGAAAATGTGGACTGGGGGTGGGATAAGTCTGAAACCAAAATAGACTGGCACGCCATAAGTTTCTATTTGAAGTGAACTAATTGAACTAAATTAGTGCTTTTTGTATTCATGGATAGTCTGTCTCCTCTGATTTTTATTATTTTTACTAAATTGCTCCTTATTAGAAATGGCTGTAGTGGAGCCCATGAATTGTTGACAAAAGACTTTCTTCAGTTCTGCATTTGATTATTCATGGTATGCTGTTGATCTTTGGAAAAATGTTCTATAGTTTCAGCTTTTCGAGCAAAAGAGTAAAACTTTTATAAACAGAGAGAAAAGAAGTTTGAAGAGATTCTAGGCCAGCTATGCAAACTCTTCCATTTAAGTCCTTGTCCAAGAGACTTTTCTTCACAGTAAATAAGATCATAGACATCACGTTGATTTTTATTTTCACTTTACTCTGTTTGTCTGTGGATACTTTTTTTTTGCAAAATTTCCCCATCTGAGGTATGCAGTGTGTTGTAAGACTTCCAGTAGCAAGCAATTTGCTTGTTAAGTAACGCAAAAGTTTCTAAATTATAATCGTGTCTTTACTATTTCTCAATCTTAGCTTCAGTTCTGTTGTTCCTGGAATTTTTGCTATGTTTATTTCCAAGGCACTAACTCATGGGAGAAGTCCCATGATTTTAAGCTGTAGGTTTGAACTGGGCTTTTGTAACATTTTATTTATGGAGTTCATTTATTGACTTTTCCGTAACGCTCAGCACTGTAGTGTCTGAACACCTCACAGACAGTAATGCATCGAGCATCTCAGCACTGCAGTTCAGTTAGGGAAGTTTTATTTTTTGGACAGGGAGCAGAAGCACTTAAAAACTGGCCAGTACAAGTGCACCGGCACTTTGTGGCAGAGTTGAGGAAAGAACCTGGGTTGTCTAACTCCCACTCCGGTACTGTGAGTGAAACACCACCTTCCCTCCCTAAACAAGTTTGCACTTGTCTTCCAGTGACAAATAGACTGTCAAAGTAGTTTAAAGGTCTGTCATGGTTGGAAGCCATCAACTGTGATTCCAAAGTTAACCAGGAGCTTAAATTTCCTCTCTGCTGGCAATGGCCACTGCCCCTTAAATTGCAAAGCACCATAAAACCCCTGGGGATACACCATGGCTTCGTGGTAGTTCAGATGAAATTGAAAACTCTGAGCATTTTGGGACATGGAATAGGCACCAGTGAACTGTGAATTATATATATGTCTATATTTTTGCTGTGAAATTACTGATAGCTCTGTGAAAAGGTGCATAGCTGGACAGGGTTCGCGGGATGACATGGAACCCAGCCCATGGTACAGCTGTGACAGGAACATTGCCACTTGGCCAGGTGCTGTGTGAGTCTTCCCCATGTGAAGAGTCTTTGCTCTGACACGTGGGGCAAAGCTCCGCATTTCTGGGTGGTTTTTCCTTCAAAATGGAACAGAGGTGTTTTGTCAGTGCAGTAGGAAGATGAGAAAAATGGCATCGGTTTATTTTCTTCCGTCTTGCTTTCTGAAAGAGAACCTATGTCAGGGTTTCTTATTAACTAATCTAATTTATTGTCAGAGATTGCATTATACCAGCCTAGATACTGAAGTTACTTGCAAGGAAACATGTAATTTTCATGTGCGTAAAAAAAAAAAAAGAGAGGGAAAAAAAAAGGCGGGAGCAATGTAATTGCCAAAAAAAAGTCTTTCCATGTGGGAGTATCATCAGAGTGGAGGAGGGGATGTTGGGAAAATCATTCTGATTTTCAAAGCTTATTTTAGTTTGGTACATCTGTACAAATGCAATTTACCTTTAAGCATAATTGGCTGTCGTGTTAAGCTCCCTGTCCACTGTGAGGAAATCACTGTTATAGCTTTCATATGGGAAGGAATTCAGGAGTGCCTTGTTTACTTTGCTACCATTTATAAAACATTTAAAGCAGCTATTCTGCTGAATAAACATTGGAGAGCCTGAAGGATAAGCATATCGCTTAAACTTCTTAAGACTAAACTTTCCAAACCATTTCCTGCCAGAGGGACCTAGCAGTAAAATTGCAAACTCTGTGCTCCAAGATGAGATAGGCAGAATTAGATTAAGCAGCTTACTGTTGACATGTCTATTGATCTGGGTTCAGCGCCGTTTCCTGTCTCTGCTAGCAGTTAGATTGCTGTATACAATAACACAGTGGCCTGGTTTATGTGAAATTGGGGGACTCCGAGCATCAATTACTCCAGGAAGGCAGTGGCACTGGGAGATAAGGTTAAGCCGCTCACAGTGTTTAAGACTGCTGAAACCCAAGCAACATATTTGCTGTCTAAATTGCTGCTTATAAATTTGACAGCGTTACATTTATGTTGTTGATTTCTTTTTTTACCCCCCCTCTCCAAAGAGAGATCATCCTGTATTATTCCCTGCAGGTAGCAGTTCGGTTCTCATTATAAACATGCATTGTTCATTAGTCTTCCCTTCCATCAGCCCTTTGTTAAAAGTTCCTAAGCATCACCTGGAAATTTGAATAGAAAACAGTTAGACAGGAGTGAGAAAGGCATGAAAGTTATAGAAACTACCCTCAATAAACTAACAAAATTTTCACGGTCATATTGATTCTGGTACTGCATTGAAGGAATTTTTTCATATTTTTATTTCCTTGCTGTCTGGCAACATGGCCTTGAACAACAGTGGCAAAGAGGAAAAAAATCTCATACCCTTGAATTTCTCATTTAGTTTTCTGTTTTCTTCATAAGCAGTTCTCTCTTATGCCATGTTCCTTTTTATCTTTCTCGGAGACTGTTAACAGAATCAGTTGAAAGCAAAATGATGCCTTTCACATTTAAAGAAGCCTGGGGAGAATTGTTTCAGGGGTCTGCTTGTGATGAACTCAACCTCTTTCCTCTTTTTTTTTTCCTTGAAAGAGGGTCACGCACAAGAGTTTTACTCCAAGGGATACCTTTTAAGCCACTTTACAGGTGGCTATCTCAGTTTTACGCCACACACATTGCCATTGTCTTTAAATTCAACCTTCAAAAAGAAATTCAGTATTCCCGTAGAAGTATTAGCAAAGTTGTGTCAGTTCTGGCATTGCAATGGGAGTTCTGTGCTGTGAAACTGATGAAAGGAAATATTTTAATAGTGACATTTGAGTTCGTTTATCATGACATTTTAGGGACTTGGTGGTACATATTTTTATCTTTGAACAATCTCTCAGCAGTCTACTGCTGTTAAAGTGGGGGAGGGCACTTCTTCCACACAGAGCACAACGCTATAAAAGTCCAAAATGATACAGCAGCCGGCTGTGATGAACAGAAGAAGGAGTTCTAGCTGGTATGCAACAAAAATGAAATCAAGTCTCCTTTTATTAATTTAATTTTTAAATAGCTCAACATGCTGTAATTAACATTGCCCTGTGCTAAAATTACAACAACATCTGAAGTTCTGTATATTGGCTCATACCTTGGTGCTATAACTGAATATAGGAATATTGGAATGCTAACAGAACATATTTCAAATATGTTCTAGCATTTCACTGGCATGGGTTTGAGTTTTATTTCAATGAATTGCTGATTGATGTTATTGTTGGCTTTGTATAAGAGGCACTAAAGTATTACCAGCAGGTGGGCATTAATAAATACTTTATATTGCTTAAGATTTTAACTGTCTGTACAAAACCTATTCCAATTATTACAAGGAGGCTGAACCCATGAAGTCCGATGTCGCTGAGATTTATAATTCCATTCTCATCTGATGCTATTGTGCAGGTACATGTGTGATCTTTATGGGGAGTATCCACTTTCAGACGTTGCACTGCCTCATCACAATAGGATTCTGTCATTTAGTGATTTAAATTACATCCTTTTATTTTGTTAACTCCTTTAATAAGTGTTTTAAACTGCCACCTTCTGCTTTTTCTTTCTTGCACCTTCTCCCTCCTGCAGAGTCTCCTTGCTGCCTCACTAATTCTTCAGGGTTTTCCTGACACCTTCCTGTCCGTCAGTCCTGTACAGTTAATCAAGGAAACTAGTGAGCACGCAGGGGTTAGCCTGGAGCGGGATTAATCGGGTTTGCTTTGGCTTAATTGTGCCTATTGTTATAGGGGAAATAAGCACATAGTGCAGGAGGCCAGCACTGCTGATTGCTTGAGAGGCTGAGCTTGCAATGTGACATACAGCGTGGTGTACAACCCCAGAGTGGCTTCTAGCCATTAAGAAACTATTCTAACATTTTTAGCCTAGAAAGACATAAAGGTAATACCTTTAAAGTAGATAACTTTCTACCCTGGGAAGAAAAAGAAATAGCAAATGAATAATAACCAAACCAGATATTGCTTTGGACTGCTACAATTGTATTAGAAGTGAATCAGTTGCAGCACATATATAGTTAACCATGAGCACCCTCTAGCATATCTGTACATCCTCTGGCATAGCCATATAGTAAGGGCTATAGGAAAGTCATGAAGAGCTGCACAAACCACTGCGTGAAAACATTAGAACCCCATGTGTTTTAACAGACCAGCACAACTTTATCACAGATCACCACTGATTGAAATTTGGCTCTTTTTCCTGCAAAAGTTCAGAAAAGGGTATACCATGTTTAAATGCTAAATTCTCACTGAAAGCAAGCTCATGTTACATGCAGAATAGCTGCATTATTTTTTACTTTGATTAAAAAGCAAGGTTAGAATAAGGAGATTCGGACAAAATGAATCTTTTGGTTCTTGACTTGTATATGCTTAGGTGTCTGCAGACCTCACTCTAGCTCTGCAGTTCACAGAATCACAGAGTATCAGGGATTGGAAGGGACCTTGAAAGATCATCTAGTCCAATCCCCCTGCCAGAGCAGGAACACCTAGATCAGGTCACACAGGAACGTGTCCAGGCGGGTTTTGAATATCTCCAGAGAAGGAGACTCCACAACCTCCCTGGGCAGCCCATTCCAGTGTTCCCTCACCCTCACCATGAAGAATTTGTGTCTCTTTGATGGTGTGATATTACAAAAGGAAATCTTACAAAGTAAGACATATCAAACAATTAAAATCCAGCAAAAAGCAGTATAAACACCACAGAAATGATAAAAGAATAGAACTGGTCCTACAGGTGCTATCAGATGAGCTGTTACAGAGTTGTATATCAACAGAAAGCTACCAGTTCAGCCTTATAGACCACGTATTATGCCATGTTTTTTTTCATAGTTCCTAAGTTCCTTGTCTGTGTAAGATCCAGAAGTCACATCATCTTCAGCTATACATGAGGTACCTTTAATAGTGTAGTAAATAGCTCACATGCACCACTTTCTGTTTTCAGATCAGAAGCACACATTGGTATAATTTCAAGAAAATAATCAGAAAAAAAATTCCCATGGCATTATAATTTTCTGTTATTTAACATTGTTTTCCTAAGTCAGTATGAAAGGAATGAAATCTTTTTGAGCTTTTCCAGATGACAAACTCCCAAATGGTATCAGGGCTCTCAGCATTTGAAGGAATGTATTGTAAAAAAGTAAACACTACTTTATTTTTTATCAAATTAATTCTAAAATGAATTTATGATTTCCTAAATTATGAAAAGAAACACCCCTAAAATTATTTACATTTTCTTCTTGTTACTTTCATGTGACCACAGCTTTAAATTGAAATAAAACCTTTGTCTTTCTCCTTAGTTAGGATCTTTCCCATGTGTTTTCATAGATCGGTGTTTCATTATATAGAATATATAGATGTTTTCCCAGTCTTCAGAAAATATTTTATTTAATCAATTTGATTTTTAAACCTTTACTCAGGACATTGTAAAGCTTTTAAGGGGTATCAAAATATTTTTTGGGTATTTTTTTGCCACTTGAAACTGAGTTGTTTCTCAAGAGGACAATTTTGAAGTATTCTGACATACATAGAAGAACAGCACATATGACAGTCTTGTTCGTGCTAACTTTGCACCTGGAGCTTTCACGATGGAGTCATTTACAAATTCACTTCCTCATTTACAAGCCATTATCTGTACAGTTTTTTATATCTACAGGGTTTTGCACTTTGCCACAGAAGACTAGCACTAAGTTCACTGCAGCCTAATTTCCCTCATTTCTCGGTAATGCACCGTGACCTTTCCCAGGAAGATGTTTCTTTGTAGCAAGTTGAAGAAAATAAGAGTTTGCCCTTTCCAACTAATTGACCAATGTTTTGTTTTAAAGGCAGCGTTACTTTTTAAAATACAGTTGTTAAAGACATAAGTTCTTTATTCCTTTCTTGTACTGAATTCTCCAGTACACTGGAACATACCATAACTGCAGTCTAAAGGTTATAAGTGGAGTTATATGCAGTCTGCGATCATGTCACTATCCGTGCAAGTAATACCATTGGTAATGCTCATTACAATTCAGTAATAACAATTACTGAATTAGCAATTGTTAATTGATTCCTAAATTTATTTCAACATTTTCATCTTTAAAGGATGACCTGCAGGAGGAGGAAGAGTTTTTCCAGCCATAACCTAAGAAGAAAAAAATATTTTATTTATAGATAATTCCTTTTATCCTAAAAAGTTAAATCAAATTTTATAAATATAAATGAGATAAGCTATAAGATAACTTTTTGGTTCTTGCGTTTTCCTGAGGAAGACTTATTTTTGTAAATGTTCTCAGGAAGATCTGTGAGCTGGATTGCACAAGCAGTTACAAAGTGAGACTCGATGAGGAAATAAAAGAGCTTTGCATTTACTGATTCCTCACCCAAGCCATATGTTTTAACATGCATGGGGTTTGTTTTGCTATTTCAGGGCGGAGAAGCAGTAAAAGCAAATATTCACATACACACGCACAGCAGACTCTAAATTCAACTCTTTCTGAACATAAATTTGCCACCATCCAAGTAGGAACGGAAGGTTCCCCATGATGTGGCAGAAGCCGCAGCACATAAGGCACCATCATACACTGGATAGACAGACATTCTCAGTACGTCAGACTTCTCCATGCTCAATTGGAAAAGCTATTAAGCAGTGACTGCAGGGCAGTGTTTTTACTTTTTCCATGTCTTGGCTTGTTTATGTTAAATCAGACTGCAGGAGGTCTGTTGCGTTTCTCTGGCAGTTATTGCAAGGCTTGCTGTGGCAAATTCTATTTATGACACTTTCTGTATCCTAGGTGCAGTGAATCTTGGCAGACAATCTGGAAAATTTCCCATCTTTGTACTTGCAGAATATAATATCTCAGTAATGGTGTGACTGTGGTGACTCACTGTGAAGGTCCTGAGTTCAACTACCACAGTAGCCAAAAAATCTAGACACGCTTTAATTGCTGGCATGACATTTGAAGTATTTGCTTGACCACTGGCCATAAAATATGAATTTGAAACTCCTCCTGTTTTGGCTAGAGTATATTAAAATTGAAGATAAAATCAAAGAGCAGCATTTCAGAGGTAGGATAATGGCTTCTGGCCAGCATTTTGTTACTGATGCGATTGTCACGTCTACTGAGAGGAAATAATCTCACATGTGTGTATTTTGGTACTGCAGCTATTCTCGCTGATGTGTGCACTGTCAATCAGGCGATTATCCTACACAAATAACATATTGGTGACTATGGAGATCTAGAATTCTGTTATGGTTCTGCATGAGTGTAAACATGTTGTCAAAAATCATTTATATGTACACTAAATGCTGTTGTTTATTCCGTTGTTAAGTCTCGCTTTAAAATTGGTGACCAACTTTTGTTTATGCAAAAATATATCTTCCTTATAAAACCAGAGGCTGTTGCATCTTTTGGGGAACCTATTTCACATGTGGAATCTTACGGAATCTTAGTTTCAAAGGACAAATGCAGTTCATTTACAGACTGAATGAAAGTAAGTGGCAGTAAACGGTTGAGCTCGGCTGAATAACTTTCTTGTGGGTGGTTTAGAATCTTCTGTTCCTTTTGTTTTTAGAATCTGTATTCCATGGGTTAGGCAGGGGAAAATTAGTCTGCCTAGTTATAAAACAAACCAAGTTTGGGCCTCAAGACCCTACAATCTAAGTGAGAATTTTGATTATATAGATGGCCATCAAAGGTCAGTGTTCATATGACTGCTAGGTGAATAATAAGACTTCTGTGGGGGGTTTGGTGTCTTGGCTTTATGCTAGGATTCTGATGTGGTTTGATAAATGTGTAGAGCTAGAGGGTCCATGTGATAATTGGCATAACAACCCCAGATATTTTGGAGGTTGCCCAGAGCATCTGCCCGTAAGGCATGGCCCTCAAGCTGAGAGCCCCAGCTCTGGCAACACCATGAACTTATTTGTCATCTTGCTATTAGCTTCAACATAATGACAGAGCACACAGGTCCTCTCGCTAGCCCTGTGGAGGCTGCAGCAGCATGGACTAACCTTTTCTTGACATCTCGCTTTTTTTGTGCCATATCACATTTCCAAGTTCTCGTGCAGTTTCGCGTGTCTGTCATTGGCATGGAAGAGTTGACAGCTGCTACATGATGGCAAGGCAAATGTATCCTTGCCTTCTTGCAGTCCTCCTACTTGTGACTCACATAGTTTTTGTAAAGGAGAGTAAAAGGACTCTAAGGACAAAACGTTTCTTTCAGCACCTTGGTAGGCTTTTTCTTTCTCATGGTAAGAACCATCAGAATAATACATTTTGCAGTAGGGGACATAGCTGCTTTTTAAGACCTATACCTATGGAGGACCATAATTAACGAGTGAATCTGAAAGTGGTAAGACAAAAGAAGTGAAAAAGAGCTCAGTCTTGTACTTCCCAGCTGCTGGCGCCGGTGAGTTCAGTAATGAATGCCTATCATGCCAGAAATGCGAACAGCATGTGGATGGGTTTGTTTCCATTGTAAAGAGATAGCATACTTAATTAATTTCATGAGGCCTCTAGGCTGCTGTTGACAAAATGTGCTTACACCACAAAGTTAGGTTGTGGGTTAAGGCCGGGGTTAGGGAAGGTTTGAGGCGCTGATCCCTAGACTCAAATTACTTTTAACGTTTTCTTTAATGATACAGATACAATAGTTTTGCTTAATTACACTTTGCTGTCTCAAGCAATCTTTCCCTTGAGTCACTGAAAGTTTTATTACAATGTCTTAATCTGATTATGAAAATTAATGGACTTGTACTATCTTTTAATTTGCAAGACTAAAATCTCTTTTACAAAATCTCCTTTTTTAAAATTTGAACCAGATTAAAAGTATATTGTACAGGAGAGTTGAGGGTTTGAAAGCCTAAAAACTTGCAGTTTGAAGTGTTATAATATAAAGACAATATATTAAAAAGCATGTATCTATTAAATATGTATATGATATATATATTAAATGTTGCTGACAAATCAGCACAAAATTATTTTTCAATTTTTTTTGTTGAAAACATTTAAACAAGATTTACAAAATGCGCATCTTGAATCCCACAGGACCTGGGAGGATGTAAAAGCAGGAACATGAGAAAAATGGTAGGAAAAAAAAACATAAAATGATCATGAAAGCCTGAAAACACAGGTTTTGTTTCCATGTTTTGACTTGGTTGAAGCAAAATGTTTAAACTGTGTACTCCCTATCACCGTTAACACAGGGCAGCCCTATTTTTAGGACACTGGGCTGCATCCACAGTAACCCTGGGCTTTCACTTTCATTGTCCGTGCCTTACAGAGATTTTATCCCCAACCTCCTTGCAGAGGTGGGGTGTCCCCAGTCCCACTGCAGAGGTAGGAGCTGTGGTTGAGAGGTCTAACCCTCACCTGGCCATCACAAGGATGGGATCACCAGGGGCCTCGCAAAGCATAAGTTCTGCTGGCTTTCCCTGAGTTGTGTTGAAGTCCTTCAGGCAGGAGTTATCCCTGATACCACACTGAGTCACTGACACCAAGGATACAATGAAAGCCAGATAAAATTATCACCATGTCAGATAGCTTTAGCAAAACACACCCACAATTATTTCCTGAGACCACTTCTGCACTGCGAAATTTCCCAATGTGCTTCCTCAGAAAGCTCAAATGTGGCACAGCATCTGTTCCACTTTTTTAATCTTTCTTTGCCTTTTCTAGCGAGTTCCTGATTTTGCATGTGTATTATGGAGGCATGGGGATGTAATGGGAGACTGGTTGGATGTGACGAAGAAATAAGCTAAGAGAGTTAAACTATGTGCAGTCTTTAAGGAATGAGAAGTCATTGGCCATCTTAATTCTGAGGTTAGGTATGATTTAGTACCAGCTAATTAGAGATACAGCTGGTGGCCAGAAGGAGTGTGGCTACATATGAAAATCATAGCTTTAAAAGACTAAGAAAATAGGCTGATTGTAGGTTTGAAATTACCAAGGATTTATCTGAACACATTTTAACATCGTTTAAGTAATAATGGTGATTCAATTTGATTGGAAACTAAATTCACTTTAGGGAAAAAAACCCAAAAAGTTGTATTTTTCATTTGTATATATAAAAAATACTTCTGGAATTTTTTTAAACTACTGGACAAAAAAATTGCCATTTCTGAGAAGTGCCATTTGATACTTATGAAGATACTAAATGCAGCTTCTTAAGTAAAATTAAAAAAATAAACATCCAAGATGTTTTTTCAGAAATAATATTTTCATTTAAAGTCAAAATGATGGATTTCCTTGCTACTTTTTTTCAGCTTTTCCTGCAAATTGTATGTAAATGAATGCAAATAAGCAGTCCTCACTACTAAGTTGCTTAGAAGTGTAAAAATGCATAAAATTAACAGACAGAGCTGTGCATCTCATTTATGTAAAGAATGTTTAAATTTAAATTAAATATTTCAGCTAAAAGTGTTATTGTTTCAGGTCATAAAATGGTTTTTTGTGCATTACAGAGAAAGTGCACAGGAATTTTGTTATCTTCTGAAGATCTTGTAGTCTATGTGCAAGTTGGTCCTGTGTCACCAACCTAAAAAAAAAAAAAAAAATCCCACAAAAATCTAGGAAATAGCTAAAAGGTCAGTGCTCCCATTTTGAACATCTTCCACCAATGTGTGGGCTAATTTCCACCAGATTTCATGATCTGTTCTCTGTCTGTCTGTCTGTTCGACACTTCAGTAGTGAATAAACCTGAAACCTAGTGGGAAAAAAAAACCATAAAAAACAGAACCATAGAAATCTTCTTTTTAGTCCAGACCTGCTTGAAATCTGGTGCTGCAGCCAGCAGACTCCCCACCCGACTCTTACAGTGCTATGCATCACGAGAAAGGAAAATTCTCTTTGATTTTCAATAAGATACCGGGCTTGAGTAATGCCTGCGGTGCCGTAAGAGATTAACGATCTCCATGCTATTTATAACCATGCAAACTAAATTGTAATTTCTTGTAGAATTACCAGAGTTTTATTGTGCTGCCCAGACAAATTCAGTGAGTAGGACTCATTAGTGTGTAAAATGGAATTAATTTATACTGAGTATTCCCCATCTTTGGATAGGTGTCTCTATGTAAATCATCTATTCCGGCCATTAGTTTAGGCTGTTTGCATTTCCTTTGCTGCATGAGCGTAAGTATGAAATATTAACTAAACTTCCTGGGAGAAAGTGCCCCCTCATGCCTCGTACTTGATGTGGAAAACATTTGCTCTTCTTGCAGACCTCCCAGGTGATTGGAGGGCTATAGCTGTATTATGTAGTTGAAACACCTACTGGTAATTGGTATTTAAAACAAATTTCCACAGCTCTAGAAACAGGAAACCAAGGTATCTCTAGAAAGCCATTCGATGAGCGCTTCTGAAATATTGGGAAAATTGTAGTGAATATTTCAACAGTTGATTCCATCATTATCGATCTTAGAGATTTTTGAAGTAATTGATGTTATTGCTTTAGTTCAATCTGTTAGTGCAAATAATTATTAATCAATATGCACTCAGCTCTTACTATAGAAGATAATTTTAATGCATGATTTATTCTGAACATTTCAATTGAGATACCTTTACAAGGAGAAAATCAATTGGTTCGTGGTCTAAAGCACTTCAATTATCTGAAGAGCTATATTCTTTTTAGGCTTTTTTGGGGGGTTCTTTTACTACCCTGTCCTATTGTAATAAAACTCTCTGCTGGGCACTACTTTGCTAGCCTCAGAAATACACTAATTCCTTGTTTCAGGATATTTTGTCTTAAAAGTTTTCAGTTCAATACTGCAAACATACTTGGACTCAACCCCAAGTTTGGAAATCAAGTAATATACAAAATGGAGAAAAAACAGAGTTTTTCCACATGAGAAAACAGTTGGGTGGTGGGGGGTGGGTGTTGTGAACGTGTCAGCACATTTGTAATTTCTTTGGATATTTGCTCATTCATAGCAAGCGTAGCAGTGGAAAATTACAGTTAATTTGAAAGGATAACGTGATGCCAGAATGTAGACAGAGGTTTGAAACATTATAGGATGAAAGGTGAAACCATTAATTCATTTGCAGTGGATATTAAATTCCTGAAATATGCATTGCTCTCTCATTATATTTTTATTTACATGGTTTAATATGCCTGTAAATATTATTGTGAGTCTGAAGCAGCATTTGTGCAGTGTCCATGAGCATGTCAATACATCCTTTCAAAGTAATTTGCACTTGGACTGAGGCATAAGGTTATGGAGCCATCTGTCATTATGAAAAATCATTAGAATAAAGAGTGTGATATAATTTCACTCATGTTCATGATATGTTTTGTTTCAGCTACACCAGCACAAACTCTTCTCTCAGATGCCCTTGATAGGCTTGACAGGGAAACTTGAAAAGATTTCTGTCCCTCGATAAATATAATGCCTGTGGGTTCACTCCAAAATAAGGCTTCAGCCTGCAGAGAGTCCTGTACTATTCTTTGGGCTGTAGGGTGGGATGTCCTGGAAGTATAGGGGTAAGAGTTTCTGTCCATAATTAACAAAAGGATCTCACATTCTTGAAATGGCCTGGATTTGATGTTTGACTTAATATACATTCTTTTGTATTTCTTGCATTTCTACCAAATTAGAGAATGAATGTATAATCATAAACATCCATGTTTCTGTTTAATGAGATTATAGTCATTATTATTTCTGAGTTCTCAGTGGTTTCCACAATACTACAGGAGATGAATCAGTTTTTCCTTTGGAATAGTATAGAAAATATTTATGAATATTCATCTGCCAAAGAAGCTTTATATCTTCAAGGTGGGAAAGTTCAGATTTTAGGGCTGTATTTTGCTGGAAAGACTCCTTAACAAAATTCCTTAGTGGATGTTGGTAATGTACTTGTAAGATTTTTAAAGAGTCAAATAATAAAGAGACAGCACTACAGTCTGAGGACCCAATTACCAAAACACTTGTACATATGTTTATTTTTAAGTCATTAAGTACTGTGCATATGGAAAACGTCATGTCCTTAATTTCTGAGCCTTGATCTTCAAATATAAGTGTTGTAGAAACAGGGCTTTTGAACCTTATCCTATTAGGTGCTGAGTGCCTTATTTGCTGTCTGAGCTGGTGGGAGATCTGCCTGCTCGATAGCTTTTAGCCGGTAACTCTGTTATGCAGACAATTATAAAGATATGAGAGATTTTGCTCTGTGGCGTAAAAATATATTTTACTTGATGTTAATTCCTACAGCTGACTAAAAGACTGGCTCTGAATGACCTCCCAGAGGATGACTTAGAAGAAAGTGGTGTGGTGGTGTGTATTTTCCTGCTAGGAGGCTGTGACTGATGAGCATACTTTAAATTCTGTTTTAGATGAGACAGATAGAAGCAATAACAATGTGAATATTAGAATAAATCTTTGTTCATTTCAAGTGGGTGATTAAGGTTTGTCAGTGGTGTGATTTGTGATCAAGGTTTTTATAGGAGCAAGAGAGGGGTCAGTCTTTAAGGTGTATTTGCTGCTCTCGCTTGGTGTCAGAGAGTCTGTGTGCTATTGCCCCTCCTTCTGCAGAAATAACAGCTCTTTTGTTTTCCTCTGTAATGATGCTTGTAATCTGAACTTTTGCCTTAGTATATCTAGCTAAAGTTATTAACGAGAATCCTGACCTGGTTTAAATCAACTGGATTTTTGCATTCAATTCAGTTAATGGACTTTCTATTTTTACTCAATATCCCTTTTGAAAAACAGCTTTTAAAAATCTGGAATTGGAAACGGTGCTGTATCCTCTACCTTATGAGAAAACATAGATGTGTGTTCATATATAGCCAATCAATAGGTTTTTAACTTGGCTGTTTTAGCTATATCTATTTTTGGAGGTGATTATCTCCATCACCAGATAGTCTGTCTAACAAGTATAGTAGAGGTGATCTCTCTTAGCTTATTTAGTTCAACTTCCAACAGAAGTGAACTGTTCAGGGAGTGTATTTAGAGGAGTCTATTTTTAAAAAGTTCTAACGCTAGAACAAAGGACAGGAGCTCGTGATGATACGCTGGTAGGACTGCCACATGCAGAACTACAATAGCGAGCACCTCTGACTGTGGAGGAACTGTCGAAGCACTGCAAAATCTAGTTGGTATGTGTGAAAGATCAAGCAGGTTAACTCCTGGGATTTTTTCTATCAAGATACTTTCTTCCTTCCATTCTGTTGCCTGCTGTCTTCAGAGCGCAGTGGTATTGAGGCTCTGCAGATTTAAAACATCTGTCTTTCCATCTCCAGTGTACTACAGAAGGATAGCTCTTGAATTTAGCAGTCATAAAAGTTTTAGTTGACATGTTAGGCTGCCTTTGTTTTTAGTAATTTTTATCCTTGTTGAGGCTACAGGCTAAGAAGGTATGCCAATATTTTCTATGATGTGACCCTATTGTTAATTTTTTTAAAAAGAATTGTTGTAGCCATTATTACAGAATTCAGATTATTTTGTATTGCCCAATTTAGTGTTTTCACCAGTGTTTGAATTCTGTTCTTGACACACAGGAAAACAACATCAGGCTTGGTATCTGTATCTGTATTTAATACAAATCTGTCCGAGTTGATGATGTTGGATATAATTTATATAGAAATTCTAGGGCTTTTTTGTGAAAAAAAAAGAGCGATTTTATGTGACAGCTTTAGAAGTAGACAGGGCTATTAAACCTTGATGATTATGTATATTATCAAGAATATTTTTGTATTTTGCACCACATTTGAGGACTCTTTTTTTTGTTGTTTTATGCTTAATCACAGGAAAAGTATGTTGCTGTGCTAAAGTTTAGAGGTTTCTATTGCTTATAGCTATTTTTCATAATCTCTGTTGAGAACTAATTCTGCCTTATTCAATAAAAACAAGTTTCTGGGGAACAGGTCTCAGACCTTTGTTTAGATCTGAGATGTTGTCTGGTGGTATTGAAAGAGGAGAAAGGAGCCCACTATAGCTGGTGATCATGTAGTATAAAGGCAGTTATAGATGACTCCTTCATGTTGTGTTTTGGGAGTACAGGACCAGAGACTCAGGGATTGTTTCAGAAGAGGTCTCCTTGTCCTTTATTAACTGGATGTAACATGAAGCAGTCTCATAACTGATTAGCATGGTACACTATTCATAAATAACATGCAATTAGCATATGCTAATAATAAGCAATATTCAGCTGAAATGCCAGCGTCCAAACAGCTTAGACAACATCTGTTTGAGCATGACATGCAATACACATTATATCCCTATTTTACAGAACACCACTTAACCAAAATTCTTGGTTAACCAAAGTTTGCTTCTATCTCCCAGGGGTATACAGCATACAGACGCTAGCCAGCTTAGCTGAGTATAGTCCCTGTAAAGCTGGCATTTTGGAAGCCAGCTGGCATCTTTCTGCTGTATTCTGGGACTGAGAACATGAAACACAGCCTGTTTGGAAAGAGAGGAGTCCAGTGAGCTTTGGAAAAGCTGAGAAAATCTTTTCCATTCTGATAAAATAAATGAAATTTTAGCTGAAGGTCTTGATGATCCCTCAAGACATTTGACTAAGCATGAAGATGGAGGTGTAAAAATGTGTCACTATGGCATATCTACACCTCTCTATATGATGCATGTATATGTTTCCATATAAATACTGATATGTGGGAGAAAATAACACAAAATCTAAGAATACATTTCTAAATATAATATTCTGACAGAACATTAAGTTTCTTTTTCAAGAAGATCACAACCTTCTTTGCACTGATAATTTAGTTTAAAAAATTTATAACTCTACTCTGTGTTTGTGGTCCTGTGAGCTCCCCATTTTTGTAGGGCCCAATTTTAAATGAGATTTTGTTTCTGATTTAAGTCCTCCTTCCTCTCTACTGGTCAGTGTCCAAAGTATTTTTCATTTGTTCTTATTGCTCATGCCATGGTTCTATGGAGTGATAGTTCTTCTGAAATCAATAAAACAATTCCTTTTATTGCCATGCCCATTTTTCCCACTATTACCTTGACTTGAAGAATGAATTTGCTTCATTGTATTAGAGAGAATATTTCCTGACAGCTTTTGAGCACAGATCATTAAAAAATTACCAGTTTGAAATGTTGACTTTTGTCTCTTTCTTTGTCTCCTTCTATCTCAAAAATAGCTTATCACACCTTTCAACTTTCTAAATAATTAAATCTCCTTGAAAACTCATGCATATTCTGTGTTGGATAGAACAGGTTGTAATTAAGCAGAGTTATTAACGATTTTGTTGTTGATAAATTTGGGCCCACCTCTGCTCTTGCAGATATCAGTTGACTTTATTGATCTCTCACCGTAGAGGTTACTGTTGTAAAACTGGAGTAACAGAAAAGAAAACTCTGCCAAAAAATCATGTGTTTTCTACATGAATAATAGATGATTTATGGTATCTTTAACTGCCCATTTCTTTACATTTAACAGTCCCTGTTCTGTAAATGATGAGACAGAGAAGTGCTTTGTTATCACTTAACAATTGTCAGCTGATTTAGGGAATGGGTTATATTTACTGTTTTGAAATAAAACAGGAATGTTTTACATTCTGGAATGTGTCAGAGTCCAAGCCATGCTAACACCAAGAGCAAGGTTTTGTTTAGGAACTGTCTCTGTTGAGCAAAGGGTATTTTAGGATATTTTATCTCAACTATCAGAGTCAAAAAAGAGTCCCACCATTTCCTAGCTGTGTTCTTAATAGCAAGCTCTTAATAGATTTCTAAGTAAAACCAATGCATTTTGTTGTTTTCAAGTTAATCTATCTAAAATCCACATTATTATGATTTTATATATTTTATGATTTTAAAAATAAAAAATATTATGATTTTATAAATATAAATATTATTATGATTTAATCACAAACATGATTAAATTATTATGATTTTAAATTACTTTATTTGTGGTCTCCTTACATAGCTGTCCTTCTTCCACTGGACTTGTCTGTATGAAGACCTTCCTGGTCCACAGATGAAATTCCTGAGTGGGATTTTCCTGTGACTGTTTCATGAAGGCATTTTGTAAAAGAGCACTGGTGTTAATTTTTCCTTCAGTGACATCCCTTCAGTTATATCTCACATCTTTAATAAGAGGATCTAACTAAACTCAAGCAACAAGCAACTTCATTGGAGCTTTGCCTGCTACCCTGTTCAAGCCTAAAAGGTTGCTCCCCTAACAGGCAAGAGATGTAAGAAATTACAAATGTTTCAGCCCCTCATATTTACATTTTTACGCTTTGTCTTTCTGACAAGATAGATCCAGGCTACAAACCAGACTAATTTTTTTTTTTTTTTTTTGAAAGGAGAGCTTTTATGCAGTAGAAATGTGAACTGTGATTAGAAGTGTGCACTTATTGTGCAGATTAAAAGTTAAGCAAAGCTTCATCGTAACACTTGGAACAAAAAGACATTGAGATGCTGTAGCGGGTCGACAGAAGGGCAACGAAGCTGGTGAGGAGTCTTGAGAATAAGTCTTATGGGGAGAAGCTGAGGGAGCTGGGGTTGTTCAGCTTGGAGAAAAGGAGGCTGAGGGGAGACCTTACCGCTCTCTACAACCACCTGAAAGGAGGTTGTAGAGACGCAGGGGTTGGTCTCTTCTCACCAGTCCCAGGCGATAGGACAAGAGGAGATGGCCTCAAGTTGCACCAGGGGAGGTTCAGATTGGATATCAGAAAAAAATGTTTACACTGAAAGGGTTATCAAGCATTGGAATGGGCTGCCCAGGGAAGTGGCTGAGGCACCATCCCTGGAGGTATTCAAAAGATGGGTTGACATAGTGCTTAGTGACATGGTTTAGCGATAGTTTTTTTTACCAGAATTTGGATGATGGTTAGAATAGGTGATCTTAAAGGTCCTTTCCAACCTAGACAGTTCTATGATTCTATAATTCTATAATACTTTCATTCTTAATTTTCAGTATTGAACACTGATGCACAAATTAGTCTTCCCCAGCTGTTTACTCAGTAGAGAGAAATGGTCTGAATTTTGCTTCCCAAAAAGCCTATTCCTCTGTTAAGGGCAGCCTACTAAGGAACCCAAGTTGCCTATCCCATGTCTCATACATGTTCCCTCTCCTGAATCATGCTCTCCTTATCCTGAGACAGTAAAATTGTTGTCCATACAGCTCAAATTGGTAATGTAAAGGCTGTATCACTATGAGGGCAGAGAGAGGCTATCAAAGCACCTCTGATATTCAGTTGAAAAGACTGACTTCCCACTATTTTAGAGGGATCTTGTTGATCCGAGCATGCTATTAAGGAGGGAATAGCTGGCTTACAGTGCCTGGAGTCAGTTTAATTGCCCACTGGACAAAACTGCAGAGTATAAATTAATGGGACAGGAAAGGTCAGGATTATGGGTGCAGAAAGAGAGACTGTGGGAGCTTCTAATCATTTTGCCTAAATTGAAATCCATTGGGTATTTAAATTTTTTGAAATGCATTACACAAAAAAGAGTCCATTTCTACTCTCATAAATTTATTTTTCTGCTACAGTGACCCATAGGCTTGTATTCAATTATTTATACTGATGTATCAATAGCTGTGGAGAGTTCATATCTAATATGCTAATGGCAGTATTGTATCAGCATATGAACTTAAAAATGAAGTGGAATGAAACATTTTAAAGAAATGTTTTAGTCTATCCTCTCTATTAACTATTAGTAGTTTCAACTATTCTGCGCTGAAGAGTGAAGCATGCTGTGCCAATGTAGTTTTTCTAAGGAACAACTGAATATGGTTTTTTTAGAGGTTCATTCTTTCCATATAGATGTTGTATAAGGTTCTCAGACACAAATTCATGAAAATGGCAAAATATTTCCATCAAAAGATTGCATGTAAACATTGCAAGTCCATGTCCTATCTGCTATGAGCAGTACTGTAAATGTCTTTCTGATTCCCGATGTGTTTTGCAGTGTATCAGGGCATAGTTAATCAGGGCAATTCAGACCTCGTACTCAACTCCTTGTTCATATTCCCTGCAGGGAAATTCGCCTTCTGTATTTCTCTGAGCATTGCATGGCAGGCATGTTCCACTTTTAAGCAAGGATTTGGCCCTGGCATCTTTTTGATGTAGCTTCTTATGGTACTATCAATACTTGTCATCCCAAGATCATGAGGGTGCTTAAAGAAGTCTTGAGATTAAAATTTTTCTGTTAACTCAGTGTATTGATTCTTGAGTCTTTAGAGATTTAGTGGCTTGTGAGTAGATCTTATTTTAAAGGAGGAAAAAAATGGGTTTTTTTGAGGAGCAGAACTGAACATATTTTGCCCTACAATTTTTTTTCATATGTTTTCTAAACTCTTTGTGCCCAGCAAGATGCCATGAGCTCCCTTCCTATTACATTCCCACCACAAAAGGGGCAGCAGTTGTAGAAATTCCAATGTGTCTAAAGCTGTGTGCATGGCAAGTAGCCAGGACAAGTATGTTGGTCAACCAGATAGCATCTCCAAAGCAATGTCTGAAGGCTGAATTATGACCATATTTCCAATGTAGCCAGGAATATCAACTTCTGTCCTCAAATCCAGTTGGTGATTTGTATAAAACTCTTAGGAACTTAATTAGCTCTGAGACTTTTATCCCTAATTTTGTAGGTTGAAAATTTATTAGAAAACTCTCCATAGATTGAAATACAGACCAGTGCGATCATGAAAGCTTCCTTTTCTCAGGAAACTAGATTAAAAATGTAGGGGAAGTGTAGCTCCCATCACTTGGCGCTTTGGAAAAATACATAAATGTCATAAGAATATGGATTAAATCATGAGACTTGGATAACAGAACTGGTATATGCTGCTCATAAACTGATCTAATTTTTCAGATATAAAATGTGTGAGTGGGCTGTGCAGTTTCAAGAACATTTTTCCTATTTACCATGGCAGACTATTGGCAGGAGCAAGCATAACTGCCTGTTACATAGGCATGATAAAACTGTAGCAACTAAATGGAAGCTGAGGTGGAAACCCCAGACAGAGGGCTTTCATTAGGAGAAAAACAGCCTTTGTTCTCCAGCAGCATTGCTAATCACTTCCTATTGGTGATTTTATAGCCACAGAAAGCTCTGTGAATTTAATTGCTGGAAGTTACCTTTTTATTTCTTTTAACAGCATCTAAAATTCATGCTCAGGGACACCAATCAATTAGGAAAAAAATCTTTTCTCTAAGTTAGCCTTTGCAGGTGGTTTGGAGAAAATGTAATTCTTTCCCATTTGTCCACGTGCAACACCTTTATCCTCTTGATGAGGGCAAACTGAAGGTCTCCTCTGAGCTCACTGTCAGGGCTGCTGTAGTTGACTGGGGTGCTGAAAAGTTGTACAGGTGGCCTTGAAACAAAGCACATCACCTCTGTGCCTGTTATTTTGCCTGAAAATATGTAACTTCCCACTTCCCAGAAGTGGCAGCAATAAACGATTGTACCAGTTCCAGAGTCAGCAATTTTAAATGCCAATTGTATGTGCTAATGGGTAAACATGGGGGCTCTTTTAACAAGAACATAATTTACCCTTTCTTTTTTTTTTTTCCTTTATCATCATGTCCACAGTGTTCTAATTATTAGGTTTACTGCATGTCTGTTGTGTGGTAACTTTATAATATTTCTACCGCGTGGTGTATTTTCTATACTAATGTGCAACTTGGCAATACCGTCCTAGGTTTTCTGCTTTTTTCCTCCTGAACATATGTCATGCCATTTGTCAAGTGATTTAATAGCACCCCTTGACCTTAAAAATAAAATAAAGCTAGATCAGTTTATAAAAACATGACAAACTTTAAGAGTGGCCTCTACTGCACATTCTCTCACTCAATCCAAGAGGTACCAGACAGCATCATTCATTGCTCTCTGTTCCTGAAGTAGATGAAATGGCATGGTGTAAGTCTCCTTATTTGTAATACTGTTTGGTTTATATGATGAAAGATTTAATTTTTGGTAAAGAGATGTTATTAAAGAAAGGTACAAAGAGAGTGATCTGTGACAGTACTGAATTATTTATGATATACTGTTAGCTAGGAATGCTGACTTTTTAGTCCACTGCAAGCACCTGGATCAGTAATTTTATGAAGGGTGTTCTTTATCACCAAACTAACTGAGATCACTTTTACATTAGTGCTTAAATTCAGTGGAAGAAAACAATGTGGCATGAATGTGACAGATGTACCATAAGAGCTTAAACACCTGTTTTCTGTTTAGTAATTTAAGAGATTTGGAAAGCACAAGCACAATGCAGACCTAGGGCATGTGTGACGAATATAATTTCTCTTTAAGATTCTCAGTCATCACATAAAAGTGGTTTTTATAATTGCTCTTTGTAAAATTGCGTCTTCTATTTTCTGCTGTTGTGAAACTGATAGTTGTAAGTAATGTCTTTTAAAATATGGCAATTCGTCTATCATACAGAGTGAATATCACAGTGCTTGAATGCTAGACTTACCCAGCTCCACAATTTACATAGGGGGGTTGCTCTATCCACTCTTCAAAGGGGAAATTCTTTAGACCTGTTTGCAAGTGTGAATCCAGAGTGGTGTCTTGGAGGTCAATGTATTGCCGCATGGAAGCGTATTTCAGTTTACCTTTCATCCATTGTGCTTGTCCCAGAGTGTTCTGTATACAAGAAATGAGACCAAGAAGTGTTAAGTGGAAAGGGGGAAATCATATACTTACCCTATCACTGATGTAACAAAACATTGTAACATATAGTGCATCATTTTAAGAAAAGGTGCTCTGTTCTGCATGCTCAAGTGTCTTCTGGTTAGCGTCTAAGGGACCCTAGAGTAAACATTGCTCAAATTCTTTGTATTCTTCATTTACAATGCCACCTTCACCTGCATGACGCACTTTTAAGAGAAAAGTCTTCAAGAAGGTAATGTGGTCAGGTTCAAGAAGTTGTTTCTATCTATCTGTGGGTCATCTTTTTCTTTTTCCAAGATTTCAGCCAGTAAAAAAGTGGGATAAGAGTTGCTCGGGGTCAGCTGTAATCCCTGAATCGCTGAGATAGCCAAGACCAGGGCACACTCTGATGTCCAGCACACAATGGGATAGAGCTAGAGATTTGCCCAGTGTCAGCTAAAAAGTTCTCCAAATTATAAAGGGCACTCTGAAGTGCTGCTTCCATTGGATAGACCTAATTGTGTGTATGCACACATGCAGACAAACACATACATGCTTTGAGGAAAGCAATTACGGCGCTAATGAACAAAACATTTTAATGTATATTTTTTAAAGTATTCCTTTCAGTTCATTTGTTCATCTAAAATAATAAATACATTTCCTTTTGTAATGAGTGTGTATTATCATGCAAATTCCACAGCTCTTCGCAGATCTTTCAATCAGCAGAAAAAATTAACTCTTACTTACTTTGCTAGAACTATTGGTTGAGTCATAGGTAAAGTAAATAAAGAGGGGTCTTGCACAGCCAAGTGCCTCTTGGCTCCAGAAATACTATAGAGCATTTATCTGTCATAGCTGGGAGCTCTTAGAGTAGTCCAAACAAGCTAATTTTCTGAAGGTAAAAGTGGAGGGTACATATTAGTTTGCTAACTGTTATAAAGAGTTGATTTAGCCTTGTACCTATTGTTATAATCTTGTTTACAATTTGGGTTTCAATATCTCACTGAGGCTGCAGGCTGAGTTGGTCCCTGATGATGTCAGATACCATTTGAACATAGTCTCATTTGAAACACAACAGAAGTAATGAATAATGTTGAAATGCAGGAGATAGATAGAATCAGTAAACATGGAAGAACAAGTTTATTCTCTGTCTCTTTTTTTTGGCATCAAAATAATTTTACAAAAAGCATTAAAATTAGTTTCAGCCTCACAGCTCCTCTGTGAAATTAGGAAATATTGCCCATGCTGAAGTGTTATCACTGATGATATTTATCTCTGTGCCAAAATATATTCCTCGTGCAAAAAAAAAAAGGTTTACTAGTCTTTTGAAATTATTTAATAATTTTCATCTGGAATTTCTTCATCAATTCCTCTTTGCTTGTTCAATTTTTTTATTTCTAGTCCATGTAATTTCAATTTATGGTTTCAGGGGAGAGAGAAAAATAATATACAAATATATTGTATATTATTCCAGACCTTAATCACTCTTATTGTGACAATATGTACTGTTCTTTTAATAGACATGTGTTTGAAAGTGTGGTGACAGGAGCTGCAAATGACGTTCTTCTAATGTTATCAGTGTCACATACAGATATATGTGACTTTTCCAATCCTACATTGCACATCCAGGTGCAAGAATTCACAAAATACGCAAGTTCTGAGAGCCACTGTGCTATAGTAAGAATCCATTTTATGTTGGTTATTTATTAAGACTGCTAAGATATTTTTAGTTCTCGCCGCTGTCTACAATTTTGTTCTGAGGTACTTAGGTTTTCAAATGTATCTTGAGGTTCCTGGTCGTTCCTGTTGGCTCTTTATAATGCACATCTTTACAGTGTCACCAAAGATATTCCCTTGTCTAGGGAATAGGTTCCTCGTTTACAATTTACCTAGGTCTTGGTTCCTCATTTACAATTTCTTTTTCAGATCCTCAGTGTTCTTTAACATGTTTAATATATAAGCTGTGTTGATTTTGTGCCATGCTACTTTTTCATCAGAGAGATAATAGGGAGAGATATTTATACAGAAATTAAAGCAAGTATTTTCAAAAGTTATCTTTATCTACTGAATTTGTAATATCATCACAAAATGATATGAAATTTCCTAAGAAGACCTGTTTTCTATTAAACAATGTTGATTGGTATTAATCATGCTACCACTCAATCCAACTGATTGCCTCTTTTAACATTATTTTCACAGTTTTGCCTTACCATGATGTCATGTTGAGATGAACCCACTTTCTTCCTCAAAATGTTGACACATTGTCTTTTTTCGAGATTTTACAATTTCTTCTGTATTACAATCGATATTATACTTTGTAATCATTGTCCAGAGGAAATACCCAGACTTTAGAAATTTCCTTAAAAATTATAAAACACAAGGAATCTGGTCTTGCAGATTTTAAAATAATCCATTAAAGATCTTTACTTTTTAGTAGTCTCCTTATTTACTGTTGAGTTGACAATTATTTTTTTGCCCTCACCAAATCAAAAAACATTAATTTATATTATTACCAATCATTTCTACCTAGTAAGGGACATGGATATATTTTCCATTTCATATATGTAACAGATGTGTCTGTTACGTTATTTAAAACAAAAATGAAATTGAATGTTCCTAGAGTCCTCTTTTTTGTGCTTCCATGAATCTGGGGTGTGGGGTGGAATTCCTATGAGCTATTTAGTTCACTGTAGAAAGCCATGAGTGTGTATAGTGCAGTTTAAAATTAAACGTACCTCATCATAATTTTTTCTGTATTTAGTATCAACAAATAATGCAAAATTGATCCAAATACTTATTACTTTGTAACCTTAATAAAACAATGTGAACTTTAAGAAAATATTTCAAATTAATTTTAAACGTACAGCTGAATGTTTGGCAACAGTAGAATCTTAGGTATGTCAAAAGATATGTGCCTTATGTCTTGGGTAAAGTTGGATTCATTTTCTTTTAGAATCCATTTGAGTATACAGGTCTGCTTTTCTGCTTCCTTACATCTTCTTTAAAATTTTATTTTGACATTGGCAAACTGAATAGACAAATGCCAACAGTTCTTATACTGTGTTGACAGGCTTTTTAGTAGCCCAGGCAACCGTATGCCAAGAGTTTGAAATGTTAAAGGCTCTTTATTTCTATTGAGCATAGACAATATTTGAAAAATTAGAGCATAATTATTGCTCAGTTTTAAATAAGAGTCTAACACATTTGAAGTTTGCAACATAAATTAAATTTACTTTCTCTAACAAAGTGACCAATATGAAATTTTCTTTTTGGCTAGGTTAGACAAAAGTTATCTAATACTTGCTTCATTTGAATTGCTGTCTGGATTTTGAAAAGGCAACACTTCCAGATGGCCTGGTTTGAGATAAAGGGTNAACAAACCAAAAACCAATCAAGGGAATACTAATACTGTTTTTGTTCCTGGGTGTGTTACTTAAAAGAGAATCATATCCATACTTTGCAAGAATTTGCCGATTTCCTTAAGGCTTTTTTTCAGCATGTATTGATTATTGCTACTAATTGGAAAAGTAATTGAAACACGCCTGCTTCTTGTGTTTTACAGCCATGCACTGTCATTAGTAAAAGCTATGCCCTCTGACCTCAAAAGCTCTCAGGGGTCAAAATGTATCATTATATTGGAGCACAGTATTTCATAACAAAGGCCATTAAACATTTTGGGCTGTTTTTTTAGTGAAAAGAATAGCTTATCAGGGAAAAGAATGACCTGCTAACTATATTTATCTTACACTTTGAGTAACTGCTGGCAAAATACAGAGTCCTGAGATGTGCTATGTAAATATTTTATGAAGGAAGCTTCTCCAGCAGAGATGTTAATAATTTAAAATATGATGTACTACATACTGAGTTTTAGGAATATACATTTAGTAATAAATTTGTATTTTGTATGAAAGCCTAGTAAATGACTCCCTTGCCACATATTTTGTGTTACAATTGTGTTTGCATACCTTCCTTCATAAATTATGCCTAGGTATATACATGTCACAATAAACTTGTATTTTTAAACCAGACATGATTCCAGGGTCCATTTAGAAAGTATTATAGGTCACGCATAAAAACGATGTAGCTTCCAAGTCAATAGCGTATGGCTCCAAAAAGCCAATATTTTGTTGGAGTTGTACACTTGGTTTGTTATTGCTTCTGAAGCTTCCTGTGCAGCTAATAGGGTGATTGAAGAATCTCAGAAGAGCAGTCCCCTACAAATGCAATCGTTTCTAAGTCCGGTTTTATTCTGTTAAGCATGGCTGCAGTGACGATAGCATTCATCCTTGCTGGTCAGAAAAGTTAGACGGGAGCTATCAGACCTCCTTTGTGGGTAATTTTCTGTCCACATCCGAGTCTAGGCACATGGCTGCCCTGCATTGAGCTTTAAATGCACTTTGTTTAGAGAACTAATTTATGGTATTTTGCATACTTCATAAATGCTCTGGATTGTTTCAGAACAATGTTGTAGTGATAAATATTCACATAGTATTCCCAATTTTCACGGGATTCATTCTGGGGAAACAAAGTAGGTAGATCACGTAACAATGAATCAGTGTAAGGATGAGCTTACAAATGTGTCAGTCAAAATATCTTCAGGTTTAAATTTAATTCTTCAGGTTTATAATTGTATTTGCCAATTCTGCTGTTTGTATTGCATTCTTATCTTTTTGTCCTCAGTTGCACTTGCTGGTTTACCATCCCATGGTTTTTTAATAGGAAATTAAGTCTCTGCTCTGTGTAGAATTAACCAGAGAGAGCATCCAGAACAAGCAGCTACGTTCCAGTATGTCAGAATAGGTTTGCATTTTCATACATGTGAAATATTGATTTTATGGCTGTAATATAATAAAATATTTAAAGTTCAGATTATATCTCCTCTGTACTAAAATCCAGAACATTTTCTGTCAGGTAGGAGTATTACATCTCAGCATTAACTCTGTCTCTCTGCATCAGATAATGCTCACTATTTGTATTTGTTAATGAGTGCAGACATTCATATTTTAGTACCTGATGGGGATGTAAGAGACAGAATATAGATTTTTTTCCCCCTAAATTAGAAAATTATCTGAACGGATGGTTGATTAATAATCATTCTAAATTAAAGTGCTTTCATAAGCTACCATACAGAACCTCACTTTTAAAAAATCAATCTTTCAAAGCTGTCACTTTTGTCATTTGTTAAGCATTTGTTGAGGAGGAAAGAGAATATTTGTCCTAATTCTGGGCTCCCTAAGCTGTGCCAAGAAAAAGAAAAAAAAAAAAGTCATCCTGCTAATGCACTGTATTGCAACAGAGATTAAATTGATCAGTCTGCTTAGGTATTTCCAGAGTGTCCCTTGCTGTAATATCTGGGCTCTGTATTGATGTGCTGTACAGTGCACTAATAGGTAGTAGAAAATATTTGAATAGCTAGCAATATATCTAATTCCACAAATGACTTTTAACATGGTGGATTATTGAAACCATAAACCTGGTGTTTGAAAGGGCTGAGACTGTGGTGAAATGCTAAGAAGAAAGGAGGAGCAAATTTCTCAACTCGTGTTGGCCTTTTTTGAGGACATGATGGCTCTGAGCCTGCCCAGGGAACTTTCCCACAGACGTTTATTGCAGGGCTGGGACTAAGACCAAGGGTGAGAGGCAGTAATTTATAAGTACTGGTCCTGGATCTGTCATCTCCTCTCTGAGTGGTTTTAACACAGAATTCTGCCGCAATTTCCTCTTCTTAATGAGCCAGTGAAGATGAATCAGTTAATGTTTGAACATATCTCTGAAAATGTTACAGGCTGTTCTTGTTTGACTTCCATGAAGCTTTTATTTTAATCTAAGAAGACAAGTCAAACAAAAAAGTTATGCATATTTTGGCCAAAATCTTTTTAGAATACTGTACATGGACATCTTAAACAACAAGAAAAAAAAAAAGAAAAAAAGAGCGGGAGAGAGACTGGCTAAAACTTTTAGAGCATTTACTGAGCTCATGTCTCCTAGTATGACTGACTTAGAATACCTAATGCTGAAGCTTCTTGCAAAGAGTGTGATCCTAGGTCTTACACAAGGCCCAGCACACACTGGGGTAGGAATTTGTAATTTTGCCGCAGGTGAGCTTCCTGTTGTAATGGATGAGTTCAATAAACTCTAGTTATTGTATTTAAGCATAGTCTCATTTCTTGGAGGAATTCAAGGAGTTTGGACACTGAAATCCAACAAATGCCATTTTTGACCTCTTAATAAATTATAAATACATGACTCAGGGGCTCAGAGCGTGAATGCATTGTCTTTTGTCTCTCCTGAAAACAAGGAAATAGACTCAGGGAAGGAGTACTTGGCTGGGCAGCATTGCTCTTTGTTACTTTCTTCCTTTGTAGTTTCTCTTATTGCCTTTGGATATGCTGTAAACAAACACCATTCTCTCTCCTCTATCACATTAACTTGCAGGCTGCTCAGCGGTCCTCAAAGTCTCACAAAGGTCGTAACATTTCTTTAATCGTATGTAGCTTACTTTTCCTGTGTCTGCCCAGTTTCCATGCTGTTGTGTTGAAAAAAAAGCATGTGATATTAACCTTTGGGTACTTGATTTGTTGGTATCCCCAAGAGGAAGTTCAAAGCAGAAAAGATCACAGTTTTTTGATTGTGTTTGTTGTTGTGAATTTTTATTGTATTTAATTAATCCCATGCTTTGTGGCATCCCTTAGTCACCTGAAAGGGCCAGAAATATTTTGACTTTGCAAGGCAGGTGGTTGGGGAACAGGGCTTCTGTCTGAAGTTTCAGAGCTTAGTCATATCTTGGGAAATGCTGATGCTTCTTGTCACACTGACAGACGCTGCTTGTGCACTTCGCACTCAAACTCAGGGATGAGCTAGACACACCTTTTGAGGTCAGAACACTTTTTCCTAAGGTCTTCTTTGTACAGGTAGGGGATGAGAGACCTAAGGGGGTCTTCCCCATCAGGGGGGAAGGTTTGTTTTCTTTATAATTTGACGCGTAGTTCTCAAAGGGCCCATCTAAGCACTTCGTGTAGTCTAAGTCTTGGTGACGCCTGTAGTCTGTCTTTTCATGACACAATGAGTTCCATATGTTTTTATTGTCTTTTTTTACTGAGAGTTTTAATTTTATCTTAAAGTATTTTGTAGCTTTGGAGCTGTTCCTGGCAAGAGAGTGAAAAGGAGTACTCTTCTAAAGTTTGGTGTTGTTAAACCTGAAGCTACAGGGAGCAGGGAGCAGTGGATTTTGCTGACCTTTCAGTCCTGCACTGAAGTGAGACTTTCACCTCCTGAAAAGGCAAAGCTACCTTTATGCACCTACTGAGTTTTCAAACTAAAGCTGAAGAGGTGCTGTATCTCCAAGTATAAAGGCTATGATCTCTGAGGTCAAGCTTCTGTTACCTCACTTTGTACTCAAAATTTTAATGAAACAAACTTTCTAACACTCTACGCCCCATTCTTCCAGTGACTTTTCCTTTTCTGCACACGTGTGATTTCTCCAGGCTTTCTTCTTATTTTCATGTGATTTTAACTCTCCTCTTATTTTGCCTTCACTTGCCTGTGTTTGGTCCTTACCCAGGTAAAAAGTCTTTACCTTCCTAATCTCATTCTCTTAGTGTGGGAGTCCTTTCTGTATTTTGGCATATACAAGTTTGACTTTGATCAAAGTCCCCTTATATCCAATAGAAAAAAAAGAAGGCTTCCTAGAGGGCATGTCCTCTGGGATCCTTAGGTGCCCAAGGCAAATTTTACAGCTATCATTCATTGTATCTGTACACTGATTTCCCCACCTAGCTTAAAAACCGACAAGCTTTCACTGACATGCTTAACTTTAAATATCTAAAATTTGAGTGAGATGATCCTTACCATTAGTATTTAGAGTTTCCATTGCCCTTTTGAAGGCCTTTGTTTCATTACAGATTTTGTAAACCACTTTCTTCTTTCCATCTTTTCCCAGTGTGTTTTCCAGTAATACTGTCACATTTTTATTATCCTGCTCTCCTTTTCCTCTGCAGATTTGTGAATAAGTACTTCATCAGCCTTTAAATCTCCTGACATATCTATAAACATATGTTTGTTCCTCTTCTCCCCCCTCAAAGGTCCCTTAGCTCTTCTCTAATTTAAATTTACTCTTCCAAAAATCACTTTCTCCCACATGAGCTCTCCACAGTCCTCTTCATTTCTTTCCTAGCTGATATGCAGAAGAAAATAAGAGCAGAGAGGCAGAGGTGTCTTGGATAATATCTGTCCTACTTTTACACCAGCTAAAACACAACCGAGGAGTGCTCAGCCTCTCGCTGTGCTCTCCTCCTCCCCATTCCCTCTCCCCACCATCCTACAACACTGCTAGGAATTTCCCAGCTCCTTTCTTCCTGCAAAAGGCAGGTGGTCGGATGCCATGGAAGGCAAAAACATGGATCTATCCCATGAAGAGCAGATGTGTGTGTTGGCCTGCAGTAATAGCCTAAAACTCCTAGAAATCCCTTCCCTTTACTCAGAAACAGCTATTTCACACTACTGCTGTTAACATTTGGCTCCTGCAGTGGCCTATTATTGTTTAAAGTCTCTGACACATAAAACCAAAGTCTTTATTTCAGAGGGAGTAAGCAGGGGAAAAATATATATTCCATCCAGCAAATTTGCTGGGTTACCATATGTTCTTACTCGGCGGCTTCTTTTCCTGACTTTAAACACTGGTGTAGCAGCAGCAGCAGCAGCAGCACCTGCCTCTCCCAGGCTTCCCATGAGCGCTCTTAATCGGTTCTGCCTCCCCCCCCTCACCATCTGAGCTGCCCTCAGCGTGCTGCTGGAGAGCAATGGTGGGGGGCGCAGACATTCTTTCTTGTTTCTCATCTCCCTTACACACGTTTTGCTTGTACGAAACTCTCACCTTGTTGGAACAGAGGAGCAAAAAGTCCTTGTAAAGGGATCAGATCTTAAACAAGTTTCTTCTTTAAATTCTGCTTACCAGACACCAGCCTCGTGGTACTCCATGCCATCTAAGATGAGGGTTGTAGTAATTTAATTGTAACACTCTTCTTTTACCAACTTGGTCAATAACTGAATGATATGAAGGGTCAAGGTTTACAAACTAGTGAACTCTGCTCCTGGATACTGTTGTTCTCCTGCTTGCTTTTCCCATTGAAAAGTAATTGCTTTGAGCACCAGAAATGATTACAGAAGATTACACCTTTTAAAGCAGCCTCAGGATATCGTTCTGAGGAAGAACACAGTCTGTAAAATGTTGTATGCCTCACCCGGCAATTACTCACTTTGTTGTAGCTAATTTCAGAAAGTATAAAATGCCCATTATTTCCGAAGAGTGTTGGGTTTTTTTGACCAGAAATACTGGAAGTGGATACTTTTTCAATAGATTTTCATATGGCTTCCACACACCTGTACAAACGAGAAATAAAATATTTTCTTTCAGTTTCTCATATTCATTTTTAGAATTTAAAATTTAATTCTTTTATGGCAAAATATGTTGAGGAACTGCCTAAAATATATGTTAATTTTGCCATATTAAAAATATTGCATTGTGAAGACATAGGTGCAATATATTATTGCAGGTTGGGCAATTCAATCCACAATTAAATATTTTAATTTGTTAGACTTTTTTTTTTCATGTCTGATAGTGCCATGTAGCTTTGATATTGTCTTCTGTGGCAACTCATTACTGGAGGTTGTGTCTCATGAGGCAATATAGTCTTACTTCTGGTTGAATTTTTGTGGTATACATCATGATATACCTCATTTCAGTGCAAATTGTATTGCAGAATAGCCACATAAAGCACTTCAGATGCAGTCCATGAGAGCCTGTAGCAATTTGGGAGAACACAGGTGTTTGCTGAAGTCATCCCAAATGGTATATGTATAGTTTGGTTGAACTGAAACGAACATTTTTATTTAAGGAATAATGAAGCCTTTAATTTTGTTAGGTAATTTTAGAACAATATTATTCAGCATTTCTGCATCACAGTTTTTGCCATAGCTGCTTCTTTCATGGAAGAATTTATCTGAATTTTTTCCCCATAGATGTTCCAATTTTTAACTGGTTTTAGAAATCAGTAACCTCTCATGCTTATGTCAGAGGCAGGAGATATATTGAAAGCACTGTCTTTAGGAAAATGGTACATTTGTCTGTCCATGTAAGCCTCAATATAATGTATTATTAATACAATGTAATGTTAAGAAACTTAATTGGATTATGTGAAAGAAATTCCCTTAAATTATTAAAATCAACTTAATTGAGGTTGGATGAAAAGGTGGTGGTGCTGTACTGAAATGCGGACTATTTTGCCTTCTGGCATGCCTGCATAAGGACATAAAGAAGAAAGAGTTTCTCTTATTCTTTTCCACATGTTGCTCCTCTTTGTACTGATGTGGGGCGGTGGTGAACGGCTCTCACAGAATCACTGTGTTCCACAGGGAAACAGGTCAGATTTGGGATTTCCTGGGGTTTGTTCAGCCACACATGCTAAGAAACCGCAAGGCAGGCTAATTCCATTCCTCACTGTTTGCTTCTTGGACCCTGTCTGAGGAGGTCTGACCTCAGGCCTATGGAAAAGCAGGAATTTGAGAGTGTGGTAGATTATTCGCTGGATATGCTCGTTTAGATAAGGGATACCATAGAATCTTTCTGGATGGAACTAGATGTGATGGAACTGGATGGAATAGTTGCGATGACATTTTTTTTACCATGGAAAGTGCTCAGTCTGTCTTTCATAGAATATTAATGGGAAAAGACAATCAGTCAATTTTAAAAGCAAGAATATTTGGACAGTGAAAAGACACAGCGCAGGCAGATCCAGAGTAAGGAGAACAAGAAAGTTAATTGCAGCTAACTCTAAGGGACCATTGTGTTAACACTTGGAAAAAGCAGTATCTGAAATGAATATAGGAATAAGAAATATCTGAACAGTCAAGCACAGTGTGAGCAAACAACTTGGTGTTCTACACATCAATGCCTGATTTTATTTTAAAACAGAGCGCAATGTTTGTCCAAGACTTTCAGCTGTCTTCCCATGTTGCAGGGTGGGTGTACATATGCTCACACATGTATGGCATTGTGCATTTCCTACACAATTGTTGAGATCATCCTGTTTGTTGGATCTGTAAACTCGCGCTCCAACATAATAAAAGGGGAGTAACAGTGATTGAATCTCTAGAGAGGAGCTGGGGGGAGGGGGGGGGAGAGGGGAGCACGAAAAGAAGTGTATTCCTCCATTCATAAAAATTAACCCACTAAGCTCAAAATGTTTTCTGTAGCAGGCGTTATTAGGAACTGACTGATCAGCAGTGCTACCCACTTATATCTGGCATCGAATTTTCTAAAGATTTTCATTATCTTTAAAAAAACACCAACCTGTGTGCTTACAGGGTAAATCCTTTAGTGCCCTGTTCAATATATAATCTTCTCTGTCAGCTCTTTCCACTACAGCATCAGATGACATGGGTCTAAAAAGTTAGTGTCCAAACTCAGAATAACAGAGACCTGTAAGAGAGACCTTCAAAAGTAGCTAGTGCCTCAGAGAATAATTCAGTTTTCAATTCATACATAGCATCAAAAGACAGATGTACAAGAATTGACTAGAATTAGAATTATGTGTACCACAATGACCATGAAATCCTGAAGAACGCGGACTGACAGCAGCTGAGATCTGATTTATCCAGTTAGGTGTATTAAACAGATGTTTTCAGAAACTTGGGGGACACACACACAATGATTCCTGATTATGGAAAGAAGCCACACAATACCTGCTGCTTTTCTCCCAGTGTCCTTATGGAAAAGGGAAGAAGCAGGCAGAACCTGAAAAAGGTGACAGCTCGTGTGAAGTCTGATCTTGCTGCTTTACCACTGAGAATGATTTTAACTTCTAACTGCCAATGGCATTTACTATTCTGTATGTAAAACCACCCTTAGCTGATATTTTTTGGCTGCTATTGGAGCTTTATTCCATTACCTTCCAGATACTCCCAGATTCTGTTGACTGCCAGGGGCACTGAGGACACTGCAGCAGATAAAAAGCACTCCTCAAAACATGTAAATGCAGGGGTGTGAATGCTGGTTCCCATACACTGCTCAAAGTCAACTTCTAGCTAGGTTGGTTACCTGGGAAACAGCTGTCAGCACAGTGGAAAAGAATCTATTCAGTGTGGTGGATAGGTGATGGTTTTAAAAAAAGAACAAGAAACAACAGAAGAACCCCACCATTGCTCCATAATTTAGCTTTTTGTATGTATCGTGAAAGAAACTGGAGGTGGGGTTACTTTTTAAGAAGTTTGTTGAGAATAAATTATTCCCTGAACTCAATCGTCTGGATCTGCAGAAAAGGTTTAATTTATGGGAAGGACCTTTTTATAAGGCATTTCAATAGTAACTTAAAAATTATGTATCACAACAATACTGAAAATAACATAATTTTTGCCAGTGATTTTAGATTTGTAAGCTGCAAGTATGCCATAACTGAGGATATTTAAATTGTGACAGATTTTATTTTCAGAGTTCTTCCAGAAAAATTAGTCTTCAGAGCACCCATCTAATGAAGGTAAATATTGTTGGATGTTTCATATAGTGATGCCTAAAGCTTCAACAGAGACAGCTTTAGAATAGCTTTTCCAAAGTTGTCCGAATTCCTGGCTTCTGCTCTGTGCTCAGATTCACTGACCTGTGTCACGTCTCAAAGACAAAAGCGGAAAAGACAGTGAAATAAAGTAGCTGGTTGTCTTGGCACAAGTTATGAATGACCTAATGATATTGGCACCATCGAGCTCCAGTTGTTACCTATATTGCTTTGCAGTTTCCCTCTTTTTAAACCAGGTGTCATGCTGCTGGCAAAGAAAGATAACAGCATCACTAAACTATATTAAATATGTGCATGAAGCACATGCCTGTCTTCCCAGTTGATAAAATTTCTGGTTTAATGTTTCAATTTGAGATGGACTCTAAACATCTCACCACCAATTCATCATCCTTATACCACCAAGTGTGCTTCCATAATTTGATAGCAGTTACTTTCTTTTGGTTCCTCTTCTACCTTAACTCTTGCTTCCTTAAGGCTGCCAGGGGAGTTAAGTACCCTTCTATTGATGACCAGTGGGCATGGGATACCACAGGGACCAGTTACAGCTGAAAAAGCCAGACTCCTGCCTTTTCCTCTGCCCTGTGTCATGCGTCCCTGACACTGCAAGTGTGTATAGAGAGTTCAGCAAGCTGACCTTCCTGAAAACAAATCCCGTAGAAGAAGAGAATAGAAAAGAAATAAAAAAAATATTGGGGTCTTTCCATTCAGATCCTTGATTTGGAAGCTACTTCCTGAGTGCTTTTTGGCTGAAAGATTGGGACAGGAATGTTCAGCTGTGGAGAGCAGAACTTCTATGTAGCCGCCAGCACTTGCGTCAGTTCAAACCGAGTGTGAAAACACTGCAGTTGTCTTAGAAGGTTTTGAGAACTCTAGCCTAAAAAACTCATGCTGTTATTTTACAACAATGATTTTCCAGTCCTTTAATTTAATCCTCTAACTAAAAATTTAAGAAATTACTCTTCCTAGGTGTTACTGATAGTGAAATTCCAACTAACTGATGTGAGCATCATATCAGTTAGCTGATAGGTGTACACGTAAAGGCAGGCATAGTATAAATGTATTAAAATACAGGAAGAGTTTAAGGTTTTGTATAATGTTCTTTCATGAGTAAATGTGACAAAACTGGGCATTGAACAGCTTTGAACTATTAAATAGAAAGGAAGTCCTTTAGGAGTTTCCAAAGTAGAAGGAAATAACATGTTTGTACCTCCACATGTCATGAAATTCAGATTTTTTTTCAGGACTTTCTTTTGGAAAACTCCATTTGGTCTAACTGGTACTAATTTGTTTACTCCGTTAACTGGAAAATCATTGTCTCAATTATCCGTTTATCCTTGTTTCAAGATCTAATATTTCCTAAGCTTCCAAGATTGGAAAAGGTATCATATACCATTACTCTGGAAAACCACTGTTCCATAATGCTGTTACCATTTCCAGTCTTGATGATCAATATCCTCAAATCCGCAGTCCTTAAGTTAAATACAATTGTCCTGTAGGAAAGATAGGAAGTAAGTAAGGGAGAAAAAAAGCCTGAAAGCTGTTTGAAGGCAACTAAAGTTAGCCGAGAGCAGGTGATGAGAGGAAATGATGCTAGATGAATGCAGTTCATTTCATGAGTGCATACTTTATGGTTCTAGAAATAAAGATGCTTCTCCTGAACATTGTGTATGTAGTTTTGCTTTTGGATTTTTTTAAACAATCAGCTGACAACATTAGCCTGGGTTATCCTTTGTGTGGAATAAAATTGAGCCTCCTAACTAGGCTTTCTCTATTCCTGCAAAAGGAGAAGACTCATTTAGTGCAAGAGGTGTCTGTGAGTAAAATGATGTGGCATGAAAAGGTTCCTCCACAGAGGAGTAAAATTTCACATGACTATAAGCATACTTTTATGTTAATTAAGAACACATCTAGGGTTGGAGAGGCTTGAGAAATGAATATTACTGTACAGAATATATATGATCACTCTTAAATATGTTGTGCCTGTAACTGCATATTACTATATGCTCCACACTATACTTAGCAAGTCTGTCTGTCAGAAAGCTCTAATTGCTTTATGTGTGAGAACATTAAGCTGCAATAAATTCATATACACAGCTGTTCCATTACTGCGGAACAAGTTTTATCTCCTAATAAATTGATGTTTCTTTTTAGTGTCAACTCAAACCAAAATTTACACCCGAGAAGGTGAACCTTAACATCACATAATTAGTTCAGTGACACCAGTGGTAATAGAGGGTACAAACTGTACATCTCTTAAATGTATTGATGGAGAAAAGTTTTGACTTCTGTTAATTGTTTCTTGAAAGCTTAATTGTGATTAAGAGCAGCTTTAATTGGAAAAGGAAAAAAAATCATGACCTTTAAACATACACTGCAAATAGCGTGTCTGCATTTACAAGGAGTTGCACCATAACGGAGAAAAACTAAAAGCTTCCTTTAAAATAGGATGGCGGGGTGGGGGGTGGGGAGCTGGGAGGGGCGGCATTGTGGTTCTGTATGGAGTCACATTTAGGTTAATGGAACAGAAGCTTAGACTGCCCTGGACTTTTGATTAATATTTAATTAATCTTCTGTAGAAGACTCTGATTTGAATTAAACTGGGTACTAATAAAGGAACCAATTCACCAAAGAGTTCACATAAATTTGACCTGCCATTATAAGAATTTAAATTAAAATGGCTGAAGTTTTGTTTTCTGCTCATTTTATGCCTGCTCTACATCAAGTGCAAGTAATTTAATAGGAGTGATAGAGCTGGGAAAAATGTGTCCTGAATTGGGCACTAGTAATAGAGCCATAGCTGTAATAAAAGGCATGCCATTTGGTTTATTTTAAATAAGTACCTTGAGCTAATGAGTTGTATTGTTCTCTGAATGCAGACTTTTACAGCCCTTGAAAAAGAAGCAATTGCCTGTACACAACAAGGGGAAGTATAGTTGCTTAAATGTAATCAGATAACCAGACTTGTGTCTCTGTCTGTGGTTGTGTTGAGTTCAGCCAACAGGAGAATGAAAGGAGGAGGCCTTATGTGAGTCGTTAGACTATTATTAATTTATATGTGTCAATGGCTTAAAATAATAATGTTTAGTTCCAAAATATTACCCAGAATAGTTCTGCTCCTGCATCTACATTGTCTCTTACTCAAAGTGGCAGTAAAAATTATGCAAATGACGGCTGTCCCCAACTGCTTTGACTTCCTTGACTCCCCTTTCCATTGTACGGAGAGGTCGCTGGAGTCAGTATTGCCTACTGCCGAGAGAGAGAGGCTGAATCATGCAGGATTCTTCTTTTTTACAATCCTGATAGGTATTTATCACCTGTTTGACATCAACATAGGAAAAATGAGTTTGTAATTATTTCACTTGCAATTTTTTCTACCAGTCTTTTCGTAGTCATCGTAGATGCTATCACCATTTTGCATGCTAGTCAGCTGCTAACTTAGTGAGCATCTTAGTGACATGACCTTCTTCTTAAATTTGGATATCTAAATACCACAAAATTTCTCCCAAGTATCATTTGTAAGGTGATTTTTTTCTATTCAGGTGCTCTTATGTTAGAAGCCTGCTCTGATACCCGACTAATCTTGCTTTAGATGTCTCCAGTGTAGTCCTGTATAGCTCAGCTCCCTTTCCAGTCAGTGGGGAAGTAAGCACTGATCTGTTGTAGGGAAAAGGACCATTTCACACATGTGTGTGCTGAACTGTGCATGGGCAAATCTGTTCTTAAACTGTCTTTGGTTAAGGGTTGGTTGTAGGCAGTCTTTGCAGTGTCTGCTGCAGATAGGGTCCTGCTATTTGAGTAGTGCTTAATGATGCAGAAATCTGGCAAAAATAATAAAAAGTAAATAGCAAAAGGGCAGCAAAATCATATCTTTGTGGGTCTTGCTTCCTAAGGATATTTATTATTCTTTTCTTACCTAGCCTCTAATTCATTCCTAGATTTAGTTTCCCTGAAAAGCAAATTACTGTGCAGCTCAAATAGGAAAATTCATGGGAATTAAACTTTGTCTGAGATAGTGACAAAGCAAAGTAAACTGCTCTCTGGAAGCCATGTCTTGCCTTAGTTATTTTGAAAAGTCCCATGGGTACTCATGGTGTTTCTGTTACACTTTTTGAGGGAGAAGGCGTTTTCGGAGAAGGCTAGTGCTTACACTAGTGATGTGCAATGTCTTCTACTGATGCCCTTTTTAGAGGATCACAGCAGCCACACATGACAAAAAATACAATGTGACCTGTTATAATGTAACCCTTGAATTAGAGAAACAGTACAACACTATGAGTTTATTTCAGAGATCAGTTGTCAATACCAATGCAGTACTGTGCCGATGTTTCATTAGTCTGTCACTTAACAGCTCATTGCAATAATAAGGCTTATTTTATGAAAAAATATTTTACAAAAAAATTAAAAGTAATACTAATTTTTTAAGCTGGTTGAAAAAGATACACTGAGCTTTTAAACTCAAGGGGTACAAAAAATTGTTGTAATACATTGTTTTAATAAATACGTCTGTTAAAAACAATGTAGTAGGCCTCTCAGTTCAGCCTACTTGTTTTTTTGGCTAGTAAAAAATGGTCAATGCCAGTAGAAACAAGTCTATAATTTACATTAAATGGAACTGGCTCTGCAGTGCTGCTTATGTTAATAGCTGCAGTTACTTGCTTGTAATACTTCATCTTGTCATTTGGGAGCATGAAAGAGCATTTTGTAGGTATGTATCAAATTCTTCAGGTCAGCTGGGTTCATAGTTATGCAGGCTCACAGTTCTATAGTTTCATTTTCTTCTGCTGGTAGGAGTTCCTTTTTGCTGAAAATACTCGAAGGAAACTCTTAAAGAAGATGTGGAGAGCATCAGAATGGCAGGGTACAACTTAGCCTTCTGTCATTTCTTTAATAATTATACTTTTGCTGGTGTTGTAACAATTAATTCCTTTTAATGGGGAGTAGTTATGCATGAACTTTAGATGGACTTATTAGCTGTTTCCCTAGAATATAAATTGCTGCGATAAGTTGTTTGAAAAAATGTTTTCATCTTGATGCGATTCTGTCATCCCAGCAATGCCTTTAGAGTCTTAATCCTGAAATAAGAGTGGAAAGAAGGGAAAACATCAAATAATGAGTAACAACGGCAAATTTTTGGTTTGGGGGTTGTTTTTCATAGACATTTGTTTACTGTATAGATCAAATGCTTAGTGTGTCCTTTGACAAGTGCAGTCCATTAAATGCTTTATTCATGAACTGGGATCAAGGGATTGTCTCAGTTCCAGCCTGCTCTCTGAAATAAGATAATACAAGCAATTTCTATTAAGTATTATGCTTTAGGAGAGTGGGAGAAAAAGAAGAAATTCTTTAATCTCTTTGATCAGATTTGAATGGCAGAGAAATCTTATGCATTAATGTTTAAAATTAGAGATTTTTATCAGCAATCATTTCAGTAAGTAGATCTTGGGCTGCTGTGCTGAATAAATATACTTCTTAGTATGTGCAATGTGTTGATTTCCCTGGAGTTACTCTTTAATTCATTGTAGAGAAAGAATGAGGAACGAGTAAATAACAAAAAGAAGAAACTGAGTGATACTACTGTAAGTGGACATGTTCAAATTGGTATGACCAGTTGGTGCGTCTTTCTGGTAACCCAGATAACTTACCAAATCATTTCTGTAGCAAATTGTTTCAGAATCAATCCCTGAATTTTATACTGATAACAAGAAGCTTGGACCTCAAAATTATTCACCATTTCTTTCCCTGAAACCTTTTCAAAACTGTTGGTCAGATCTTCAGATGCCCGCAAACTCTCAAAGCTCAGTTGGATTCAATGGGTCTAGACAGGGTTGCGCTAGTTAAGGCTTAAGCCAGGCATTGCGTTTTAGTGCTCTGTTCTTTACTTAGAATCACATATGGAGCAATTTCCATTTCAGTGAAGCTTATGAATTAGAAATCTCACTTTTTTAATAGTGTTCAGGAAATAATTTCTGGTTTCTATACAGGGACTCACGAACTGAGCTCACGTCAGACGCTCCAACAGCAGCAGAAGGTTCTGGTTTGTGGCAGCATTTTTGCTGCTGGGCCTCCTGCCTGAAGTGTCTGAAATAGAATTACAGTACAATTTATTAAATTTATTATCATGCCCTAGAAGAGAAAGCATTTTCATATTTTTATGATCTGACTGTGGATCTCTACCATGTGAGTCATCTGTTATATTTGGGAATATCTGGCCAGTACAAGTTTGAATGGCAGTAATGCCTTCATGACTACACAGCCTTGCTCGACGTCTTCAAAACTTTTTTTTAGTCCTTGCCACTTGGACTGAAGTCTTCCTAATTAAAGACGTCAGAATAAAGCAGTATCTCAGAAATCCAACTGAAACTAGGTAATGATGACAAAATAAAGTAATATCAGTTTGGATATATTTTAACATGATGTCAAAACACATTGTCATCAGAATCCCCAGAGACGCCATTATGGTGTCAAAATGAAACATTATCAACCTAAGACTACAAGAATAACAACATGAAATAATACCATTGTAACTTTGTAATGTAATGCCAATATCATGTGAAAGAAATTTGACATACTAAGTGGAATTACTTATTAGACATATTTCATTTCTTTCTGTTTACTAAAAAACATATGGCAATTATGTTACTCAACCAGCATTTGCATAGCATTTGCTGAAGTAATGTGGAAGTTGAGATACAAATTAGCCACACTGAGGAGTATACTCATACTTAACCACAGAAGCTGTTACCTTGCAATCCTTGGGTTATTTTAGGCGTGGCTATGTGCATCTGTATGTTTCAAAAGCTAATGTTTGTTTTGTTTTTTTTTTCCTATAATGGAGAATTACAAGCAGTAGTATAGTGCACTATGTAAAGGACCATTAAAATAATAGTAAAGTTAATGAGAACTGGTCGTTGCATAGAGTGTATACAGGATCCCAAAACCGACTTCTTGAAGAAGCCTATTTCCATTTGTGAGTATGTGAATGCAAACACAGAGAGGCTAAGTGACTTGGAGAATTTTTTTTCTAATTCATTTTTCTGCCTAAGGATTAAACTGCTGGGTTGTATCGCCATGCCAGTTGACCATCACCTTCTATCAGGCATTCCTAGTACTAGATTCTCTTAGGGTAATTAATTTTTCACCTACCTTAAACCCAAGTTAGCCATCCAGAGTGGGATTCATCTGCCCTAATATAGTTGTCTAAAGCCACCTGTCTAAGCCTGAGCTTGTCCCTCTACTCTTCTTTGTCAGTGAAGAAAAGTAATGAGCTCTCAAGGGTAAGTAATTGCATCCTAAGACAGGTCCTTTTAATTGCCCTAAGAAATAACTTACTTCTCTGTATTTCCCTTAGAAAGGCTCTAGATGGGTAGTTTTAACTACATGCCTGCCTTTTAGATGATTAAAATTGGTTGGGAAAAATCCCACCTTACCTTATCCTGGTAAATAAATTATCTTTCCTATAGCCTTTATCAGACTAATTGTCTTACTAAACAACTGAAGTGGTGTTACAAGTAAATGTTTTATTTCTTCTGCGACAAGAAAAATACACACTTTTGAGAATCTGATATCTGCACTTGAGTTGAGACTAAGCAGGAAATCCTAATTCAGGATTTTTAATCCAGTGTTTCAAAACAGCAAAACCCTCATCAGTTACTGAGCATCCTGTGCAGTGCATCTGAAAAACAATTCCAGAGGAAAAGACATTTTCAACATTTCCAAAAGGAAAAATAAGTGCAATAAGTTGAAAAAATCTTAAGTAGTAAAAATTGAGTTCAAGATGAGTCACTAAGTAACCAACTGAATTTTTGGATAAAAGGTAAGTGCTGTTCTTGTCTGTCAATTTCTTGCCTGGAATTGATTATTTTTTAATATAATTGTAATTTTTTGGCAATTTCTAGTTTTAAAGAGTGCTGGTAAAGCATTATTAAAACATCTATTTATTAAAATCTTCATCTATACAATAAAATGCTGAAAGGATTTATCCAGAAATCAGTTGTTTTGCAAAATATCATATTGAGATTTTTTAAATCTCCATGTGCAAATAATATTTAACTAAAAATCTTAGTAAGTTTTTGTGCTAATCTGTATAGATCTTAGCAATCAACCTCAGAAGAAGGCAACAGCCATGTGAACTTAAGGCACCAATTCAAGTAATCAATCTTAGCTTTGACTTTTGTTTTTTCTTCGTTGAGTCATATGGGAAACTGCATGCACAGGCACTAAATGATGAAATGCTTAACAGTAAACTCAGATTTAAAGTTTTATTTAGAGGTTGCAGATTATTTGATACCAAAAATAAAACAGCAAATCCACATTTCTGTGTCTTTTATGTAGAATTTCTGATGTACTACCGATGCTCCTAGAGGAGGGAGTCTCCCTAAATTTCAGATTTTGGAAACTGTGTGAAGCTTTGACCTAGTCTTGGTATTCTTAGACCAGTCATTTTTTTTGTTTGTTTTTAATGGACAACTTCTCATTTTGCACTTGGAAATTAGCCTATAGTTAGAGTCAGATATAACTTTAAATCAATCAAAATATTATTTTGCAATTTATAATGCAATAGCCCCTCTGTCAAAGAACAGAAATAATTATACTGTAATTACATTAGTGGCTGGTAAGGACTGTGGGAGCAATGTGAACTCTGTGTAATGTATTATCTTTTTTAATGTTCAGGCATTTTAAAAAGATGTCTTTTTCTATACATCACTGTTTGTCTAATGATGTCCTGCTTGATACTATAGTTTTATTTGTACTTTAAAATGTCATTTTTAGTGAGGGCAAATGTCCACAAGAGTCAAAAATATTCTGTTGTGTTTTGCTAGTTGCAACACCCTGATATTATTTCCTAAGCATTTTCTGTGGTTGAAGAGAAATAAACCAACATAAAATACTTCTGGTGTTTGGAGTATAACTTAATAACAATGCATAGAGCAAGACCTAACTGCTTTTTAAAGAAGTTTTTTTAGCATTGAAACAGAACTAAATTTCACCATATACAATCACAGTGTAATGGTACATTATTTGAATAATCTATTACTCACTTTTGATGAATCCTTCCAGTCAAACAGTACAATTAGAATCTTTTCTCTTTTTTCTTTTTTTTTTACGTCTCTAGACTCCTACGATGAACAGACATGATCTTTGTCTCTAGTGTTCACTAGAGTTTGTCTATGAAGCAGATTTTATTCTATAAAATATAGTGGCACCGTAGTAGTAGCCGAGTTGTGTAAGATGTGGTAGCAGGGTTATACTTACCTAAGAACATTCACACTACACAGGTGGTGTTGGCTACGGACAGATGTTCCTTTTTGCAAATCACTGCTGTGCTTTAAGAAGTGACTGCTCCCTAGCTGCTTGTTGCTGCCCCTCTGGTGACGATTTCTGCTCCTATGTCTCATCCAGAGAGCAGATCAGAGGGAGCTATCCCTAAACAGCTTCCAGCAAAGCAGCTGGATTAGCTTAAACAAAAGAGACAAAGGCTGACATGGCCTGAAGCCCACTAGGGATCTCTTGAATGATCCCTTCTGCTGGCCCAGGAATGGTCATCTAGGTCCAGGAGAGGATTTCTTCTCTGTGGTCTTTGTTAAATGCCTTTGTATTACTGTGCCAGGCAGTCCTCCTGTAGTTACAAAATAGCCTGTGATGCTCAATTGTGGATGTTCATCAGACCTAACAGCGCTGGAGCCATCGTTTGTTCCGTTTAGGACAGGAAGATGCTTAGAAGGACAGAGACTGCTTCTACCCGCCTGCCTTTGAAATAATTTTGTATTTCATTTAGAATGCAAAATTCAAATTTCTCCTGTGCTTGATCATCAGTATTTTTGTTTAATTTTCTTTTCCCATGATTTATTAAATCTGTGTATATGCATTTCTGCCATTTCCTTAACACCTTCTTAAGAAATTCTCAGTTAGATGTCATGTATTTTTATTTTAAGGTATGTGCAGTGGTTTTGTTTTGTTTTTTTTTCTTTTTCTTTTTTTTTTTTTTTTTTAATTCAGAAAATGCAATACCCTATGACAATGGATGTAACACGTTGTCTGTGGCTGAAAATTGGCTTGACTTATATCTGCAAAATCTAACAGCTCCAAAGTAAGGCTTAGGCCGCGTGATAAACCCGGTAGCTGAGTATCTGTTTTCAGATGTTTATAGCAAGCTCCTAAAATCTCTGCTTTTCCTTTTAGTAGAAGAATTCCCCTGAAAAGTAAGACTGGGTTTCTGTCTCCGGTGTGCAGGCTCTGACAGGCTAATAAGGAAGAGTGATGGTGGCAATAAAAAGGGTCTTGGGTGCATTCTTCAGATTTCACTGGTTGTAAAATGATGGCCCTGCTACAGAAGGGCCACAAAGGGACTCAAAGTGAAATCTAGTCTGAAGAGTTTGAAGAGACTGTTGTGGTGAAGCGACCTCCCTATCAGCTCCAGCTCTTCATATTGTTTATGGCCATCACATCAGAAGCGAGTTCTGAAATAAGAGTATTTGAGGCTACCTATTTAACCCAGAGAATATAGATGTATGGTTTTTATTTTTAATGATTTACTCTGTTGAAATTGGTGTGAAATTATCAACAAATCATGATGTCAAAGTTTTTAAATTAATTTATCTCACTGAAGAAAGTGAGTGTGTTTGGGGACTTGTGTAACTTCTTTGTGGTATTGGAGTTGATGACTACCACTGTGCAGGTAAACTGGAAACGTCAGAAACCTTCCTGATGAGCTGATTTCACATGTATACATATTGACATAAATCCTAGGTTTTAAATCCTTGTTTTGATGGAATTAATATGCCGCAGTGTGTAGCTATGTGCACAGGTAACATGTTGGATCCTGCCTGTCACATTAAGCCAATCCCTGAATTTAGCTGCCTTTTAAAACTGCAGACTTTAAAGGATATATAATGCTCTGTGTTCATTTAGCAAATACGAAATGGCAAGAGAGAAGGATTTTTATAAACTTGTGAACAGTAGAAATAAGCCAAGATTGAAAGAGATCTGGGGGAAAAAAAATCAAATAGGATGTATACCCTTCAGCATGCAAGAAGCTGCCCTTGTTAGAAACTACCTTTGCATGCATAATTAATTTGAGCAGCACATTCCATTTCTTACAACTAGAAGAGAAATTGAATTCAGGTGTTTGGTGAACATATGGGGGATTTACTGTGAATTTATGACCTGTGGTTTGAGTGTAAACCCCCAAGATACTAGCTGATAAAACTTAATGAAGCTTGTTCAGAAAAGCTATTTTTATTTGCAGATTTGTAATTGATACATTTTTGGGTTTTTTACACCCCTCCCCAACCTTTTAATGCCTTATTCCCAATAAATTCTTTGACACTTAAGAGAAACAAAAGTAGTGTAGGATAAATCTTTCTATGCCTCCCTCCAGTTTATAACTACACAGTGTTACAAGTACATTTGCAGTCTAACAAATCTGATCTCTTGCCTAGCCGAGTTTTTTTCTCAGACGGATTATTACGATTCTGTAATCACAAAATAGCTCTTTTGTACAACTCTGGCTGTGCTGCTCCTGTTTGTGTACCATGTTTATGTGTGTTAATATCCATGTGTTCGTGGAAAATCTATTCCCTGGTGTCTCAGACAGTGTATGTAGGGGGCACTGGAGGAGAGAACCAGCCAAATGCTTACACTAATGTAAGCTTAAGGACTGGTATTTGGATGCAAAAAAATAAGCCACAGAACAAAATCATAGGAAAAGACCAACCTGCTCTGGTGAGCTGGTGGCAGGAAGGAGACAGTACGAACTTTGTCCCTGCTCAGCCCTTATCAACCCCACGGTTTGCGGGCACAGTCATCAGTGTCACTGACCATTAACAAATCTGTTTAAAGTGAACAGCCCAGCAGACTGTGCATTGGAGTCTGGTGCTAACTTTAAGCTTGGTAAAGGGCATACTTTCATTTCATTTTATGTCCGTGACTTTTTGCTACAACCTGACAGTTGCTGGTTACTCACCCTCAAGGGCCATCCAAACCAGACAAATCCATCTGCTTGGGAGTAAGCGCTGTGGCAAGAGGGTGCTCAAGTTTCAGTAAACGTAGCAGAAGCTTTCATATTAGATTATAAGCACTCGGCTTTCTATTGGGCTGTTTTCTTCCTGCTCGAGCCACAAAAAAGAGGCTGATTTTCTAGACACTAAGCTAGTTCTGAACTTCAGTAAGAACATGTATTGCCAGCTAAGGCATGGCCACCAGAGCAAGGACATCATTAATCTACAATGGGGTGGAAATAAACTCCTGTTCTGCTCCTCTCTACCTGTAGGCACAGGCAGATTAAAACTCAGCTCCTGATTTTTAATATGACATGAGTAATCTGTCCAAATGGAAAGGAATTTATTTTATACAAATAGGTAATAGTTATTTACCAGCTTGAAGTAAATAAGAACCCATCTGTGTTTTATAACTGCTATCCAGAGATCTAAGCAACCGGTCAGACCAGCAAGTCCCTGGCAGCTCCAATCTTTGTTAAAAGATTTCAAGGTGTAAAGAACACTGTTTACTAACCTTTTGGTTATTCTAGTCATATTGCAACTGCCTGGTGGTGTTGTTAAGACCCTTTTCCATGCTTTTTCAGGCCAATATTTTTTTTTCCAAAGCTGTAGTCATTCCTGTTCACTAGCATGTTTGTAGCTACTTTATCACACTGAAAATCTGTCTGTTTTGAAAGGATTACAACTCTGTACATCAGTGCATGACATCACACTGAGACATTGCTTAATGATCTGCGACTCCGATGGTCATTGCTGTGGCTGCTTGTTTCTGGAAATATGTGACAGCTCCAGCCTATCTAAGCCTCGCTTACCATTGCATTTTCATCCTGTGCTGGCGGGTGTGTGTTTTAAAGCCGCGCTCACAGAATAGCTGATTGTGAAATGTGCCATCTGCAGATGGAAGGCAATGGGGTGCCAAGCAGAGACGTGATACAATGAAGCCCAGCCACTTTGGAATCCAAGTTAACGTTGGTCCTAAAAGCCTTTCCTTGATTTTTATTTCTTTTAAGAACATTTAACAATGACAGCACTTTGAAAGAGGAACATCACTTGCATCCAATGCTAGGAGGTGCTTCCTTAAGTTCACAGCCATCCTGTTACTGAGTAGGCATGGGGAAAGGCTGTCTGGGCAAGCTGTGGTTACTGTAGAGAGTTGTAAGTCCAGTTTTTCTAAAAAGTTTTAAACTAGCTTAGGTCAAATATTCAATAAATTGTGGCTGCATATCAAATTAAACTCTGTCTTTCCTGCTAGTAGCCCTGCCTTCAGATTTTCAGTCCATATGAACGAAAAGCTCAAATAAAACATGGTGTATTTACTTACACTTTTAAGGACTTGCAAACGTCAAAAGGGAATTTAGGCAGCAGAAACACCTGCAGCCCTACATCCTAGTCATTTGTTGATATGACCCTACCTCTCTTGGATAAATTTATCCAATGAGTCAAAATTCATTTTGCTTCAGACGGGCTAAGGAGTCTGCACAGTGGACATAATTTGTTTAGATCTGATGTGACCTACATAAAGAGTTGCAGTAAAAAAGTACATCTCAGGACATGAAAAGGAATAAAGTTAGGTTTGCACTTATTGTATTTTCACTACCAAATTTTATCTGTGACAGTTTTTTCTTTGTGATTATTCAACTGTGTGTTGAATGAGTTACCAAATGGGAGTACCAAGTATTCCCTGCGTGCAGTGAGAGACATGAAAAACATAGCAAAAAAGCACTGATTATAAAATGAATTGGATGAAGAGAGGCATGAAATTATATGGGAGATAGCATGGCAGGGCAGGATGGAGATGTGCAAACCTTTACTGGTGCAAAAATTAGGACAGTTGAATAATTTAACCTAGAAAACCAGACAAGGGTGAGAAAAAAAAGGAAGTGAAAGGAAACCAATGGGAGATACAGTCTTAAGCCCTCAAACAATCTTTTCCTTAAAGTATCTTAGCCCCTCCTTAGCTGCCTGCCTTTTCCCTTTTCCTCTTCTAAATAAATTTGTTGAATTTTTTTTCTATTATTATTATAAAACTGCTGACTAGTCCTCACTTTCTGTGTCTCTCAGACTTTTTGAACACAAAGAAATTTAAGTAGATACAGAAGTGTTTTTTCTTTTAATTTAGCTCTTTCATTTCTGTGAAATAGTCCTTTTTTATAATTCACTTCTTTTGCAATTTTCTAAATTTGGGTCATGCCCCTTGCTTTTCAGATAAAATAGGGATATTGTTAAATGATTTGTCTTCTCTGCCATTATCAAACCTTTTAATAACNTCTTTTTTTTTTTTTTCATTAGAATAATTTCTTCTCAGTTCTGAGACAAGTTAATCATAAATCCAGGATCCTCCTTGTCCTTTGTTGTTCCATCTCTGTGGTGTAAAGGTTGCCAAATTCATGCTTTTGCTTTTTGGGAGGAGACATACATTTTGACTTCATGGCACGGACAGTATGCGTTTGCTTGTTATTTCTCTGTTGATGTAATTGTTTTAATGAATAACAATCACAAAATGTGCAGAAGTCCTCAGATTTATAATAACACATCCAGTAGCCCATTTTGGGGCTGGTGGGGTATATTTGTTCTTTATAACGCACCATGTTTAGTGCAGTACTTTTGGGGTTTGCCTTCTATTTTGCTTTGCCATTGGATTATTGTTCCAGTGTCACTTTTGCCCTGTGATCCCTTACAATTTGAAACAACCTTGATTAAGGAAGGCTGATTATTTACCCATCATTTTGAGTACTTCAAGGTGTCTACATACAGTGGTTTCCTAGTAATTTTGCACTCAAATTCAATGGCATTTCTCTTTAAAACATATATTCTCATACCTGAAATACTTAAAGTATTTTGCTACATAGTGCAAATTATCTTACAGAAAACACTGTCTGTATAGAAAGTATTGGACTACTTGTTTGTTAGATTAACAATACCAGTTTTAGAAATTAACAGACCATTTAAAAGTATCTTGTTGTCTTGTACTGGATTACATTTAAAATGTGCTAGTATATAGCAGTGCCTCAGAAAAAAACCCCAAGTGGTTGTATACTAAAGCAGGACAGAATTTGCCAATAAAGGATAAATTTACATAATATAAAACTGCAAATGGAGATAAGCTGTTCCATAAAATTATGTCGAATTAAGGAAATAGAATTAGCAACACACCTACAATGAAGTGGAAATTTGGAAAATGCCAGTGTCTCATTTCCACCTGTTCTAAATAAAGCTTTCTTTAACTGTACTTTTCAAAATGGCAATTTGCCCATAGAAGTTGACCTACTCTACAAATAAAGCATTTCTTAAAGGCTCTATTTGCAAAAAAGTGAAAGAAAACACTTCTCTAAATTCCTTCCTTTTCTTTGTCTTTAGCTTCAAAGAAAAGAAAAAGAAAACCAAACCTCTTTAAAAATTAGGCTTTGCTAGAACCATGCTAATTTTTTCTGTTTGGCCAAACAAGCACCGATAAGCTCCATTTAATGGCACTGAAAAGAGTGGGAGGTAACGTCTCAAACACCTACAGCCTCCAATCTACTGCACCTACCAGTCCCAACAGACATGGAAATCAGTCACAAATGGACTTTCTCTTTTCATATGAGAGAAACCATGGGATATAAATTCACTGTGTTTTGTTGTACCCCTTGTCCAAGAACAGGAATCCATGGAATTGCTTTCCATTGTATCCCTGCAGATTTCTCTTTTGAAACAAAGTTCCTCATCAGTTCTTTTGAAATAAACAATTAAATGCGGGCTTAAGAAGACCATAATAAGAGATTAAAATGCTTCTGGTTAGTCTTGATATAACATATTTGTTTGTCAGGCTTCCTGTGATTCCCACATTAACATGTTTGAAATACGGTGGGGGTTTTAGGGGTCAGGTGGGAGCTGCACAGCTGGAAAAACTGGAACAAAATTAATAAATATCTACCTTTCCTCTGCCCCATGAAATAAGACATTCCTGTGCATATTTCATTATGGTTTCACAGAAACCTGTGCTATGGAAAGCAGATTACCTTCAGTAGGCCTTGTGGGGAAAAAAAAAGAAAAAGGATGGTTTTGAAAAATTCAAGGTTCTGGGTGTGCTGGTATGTAGCGGTACCTCTGGGGCCGAGCCCTCCCCCTGTCCACCCGTGCCACAGGGTGTCAGCCAGCACCCGTCTGCTCTCTGGATGCATTCCTGCCTATGGTACTGTCAAATAGATTACTTTTCACTGGCTCTCAAGCCTTTTAATGCTTTCAGACTGATCAGTTTAAAAGACTTGTTAAAAACAGAGGGATGTTTTTACACAACTAAGGGATGACAGGCTCTTATTGATTTGGGAAAGTAATCAAATTTTATATAGGTAGGGCTTTCAGACACTGTAATGAATTTGATGAGAATAAAGATCTGACAGTCCTACAGTTTATCGATTGAGAAAAAGTGTCTTTCATGTTTATTCAGTAGCAGAGATGATTACGACTTTTCTCTTAATTTCCCTTTATGTTAAGTCTGACATTAACATGTGCATTCCTCGTCATTTCTAAGTAACATAGACTGAAAAGATGCCAGAAACTTTTGATGATTTTTAGGAATAGCCTCATTCATCTTATCCTTACACCATCTGAAGTTTCTTCATAAGTCAAACAGCATTAATCGTCCTTAAAAAACTGAAGATCTTTTAGTATTTAGTACAATGCTTGGAAATATTTTTTAAGTCTGTACTCCTACACTGTAGTAGCAGTCTTGTGCTAAGAAATTACAGTCACAGATGACAGTTCCCAAGTATATTGATCATTCCTATCCTCCCTCTTTTAGCAACAGATCCACCCCTAACAATCATGACCGGATACAGCGCCTGAGACAAGAGTTTCAGCAAGCAAAGCAAGATGAGGATGTGGAAGACCGAAGACGTACTTACAGTTTTGAGCAGCCATGGGTAAGTGTACAAATTCTGTCAAATCTGGAAAGGTTCCCTGACTTGCGCTGTCCCTGGGTTGATCGAGATCAAAGTGGTACAGACGCAGGCATATAGCACCATTTGCTCTGTTTAGACCCTTGACGCTGGGAATTACTCCTTGGGGGGTTTTTTGTCTCAAAGGCAGTATCAGTTACGCTGAAATTTTCTAGGAAAATGAGAATAAAACACATACTAATGATAAATAATTTATAGTGAACAAGTCACCCAAATGGTATTTTCTCTGAAGCAATATCACTGTGGTTAGTTCTTTTGCTTAATAGGAAGAGCAGTGTATTTTCACAATAAAGAAGGAGAGATATGCATAATAGCATGCTTCACAATGGTACCCCTTTGCCACTTATATTAGCTGAGACAGTTCTGTCTTGAGATATATGTCCTAATTGATCATTTAAATCCTGTTCAACCTGAATCTAGCGATGTAATACAATTATGTAAATCCATGTGCTTATCTTGTTTAACATAATTGAATTAATCAGTGTTGCTTTTTCATCAATTGCATATCCTAAATTAGGATCCTTTAAATATGGGACAAATATTGTATTGTATTTTTGTTTAAAATTCCACAGTAAAGACTGTGAGCAATTTACTTGCATTCCCAAAAAAGTGAGAGCTGCACAATGACAGCAGCTGAATCTCTCACAGCTTCCTCCAAAGCGGGTGTAGGTCATGGGTTATCATTGCTTAGCATTACTATGCACACAAAACTGAGGTGGAAAAAGCTGGAGATCTGTGTCTGTGTGTATGATGCCACTCAGAACAACGTAAGTAACATCAAAATGCATATGTCCTCTTTGGTTTCCTATTGTAGTGGATATAGAAGCTTGTCTTGAATTTTGTTGGGTCTTTGTGTCCTTCTCCGTCTTAAATTCACTGATTTGAACCTGTGGCATTTTTGACATGCATCACAGAGAGGGGCAAAGGTAAATGTATCCCTACATGACCTAATGCTGCTTAACATGATGTATCAGGATGTAGGCTTCTCTTTTCCCATGTTATAAACCCCCTAACCTTCTCTGAAATTGAATAAATAAAATAAACTATTTTTTATGGCCAGATGTTTTGGACTTGATGTAGTGTAGATAATATGATAGCTCATCACAGTTATAACGTAGCAGTTTTTAGGTGAAAGGGGGCTGGGCGTAGGAGGTACTTTCCATTATGCATATCAACTGCTGTTTAGTCTCCAAACGAGAGATTTGAGCAGCATACTTGGGAAAAATGTGCATGAGAAAAACTTGCACTCTTGAAGACTTGGGAACTTAACTACTGAAGGTCATGGGCCAAATTGTTGTATATCTAAATGCCATAGCAACTTTAGACAGGCAACTTGGCTTTTATTATAGTTTCTTGTAATGAGCAAGGAGGGAATTATTTGGATGACAGGCTGATTACCTTAGGAATGGAATAATTTCCTAAATTGTGGGTCAGAACATTGACCTTTCCTTTTTCTCTTATTCAAACAAATGGGATCTCTCTGTTTACTCCCTTTCCACAGATCATGCAAATGAGCTCAAAGTGACTAATTCAGCTTAATGTATTAATATTAATTCTGAAGCTTATTGTTGCTTTTGTGGGAGCAGCTCTGTTGTTGGATACATAGGTATCCACATGTTTTATTTTATATATGTACTTAAAAATAATTGGCCCAGAGTATTTTTGAATTATAATATTTTTTTTTCAATTGTGTACTCCAGCCTTTTGAGATCACAATGCTTGGAAAGAACAAAGCAATGATCTCATCCATTTCAGCAGTTCACAATCATTTCAGTGTTAAGGAACTATAACCCTCTCTCTTAAGGAGTGTGTATTACTTTAACATATTAGCTTAAAATTATGGACTTTGTTAAGACACCCTCTCAAAACAGATCCAGATGTATTATTAAATACCAGTGACACAAAAAAATGCAAAAGTGGTTTATAGTATGTACGCAGAAAAATACTTAGATACATCCATCAACTTCTTTTCAGTCTTCACCGTCTGCAAGCTGTTGGTAACAAACCACAGCAGTGAAAAGTGCACCTGTACATGGACCCTTGTTGAAAAGTGTGTTTTCACCTGAGGGAGACGGGTTGTGGAGCCTATATAAACAAAGGGCTTTTACAGCCAGAGATGCCTCTAAGCTGCATGACAGCAGCCAACTCTGACCTGGTTTGGATAGAAAGAGAGAGGGGGAGGAAAAAAAAAAAAACATCCAGAGAGAAGTGTGTGCTATGAGGTGATAAGTAGTTTGCATTTCTCATTAACAAGATGATGGGAGGGTTGAGGATAGGGAACAAAGTGCTGATGTGATGTGGGACTATTGGTTACTTTAAGGAAGTGTAAATGAACACAAAGTTTGTAGTGTAAGTAATGGATACCGATGGAAATCTGGCAGCTCTGAGGAGATTTAGAGGAGCTCAATAGCTCAGAAACCTTCTAATATATTATCAAAATGATCCTGTGAACGTCACCAACTCCAATCCATCCCAGACCATTAATGGCCTGTGACACAGAAGTCCGGTTACTTGTGACAAATACCTTCAGGCTCCTCCACGGGTTGGAGGCAGAGCTCCATATCATGGAGCACAGCACTACATCATGCTGGCTCTGAACGATATCTGTGGCAGAGAGACCGGCACCTGACCCCATCCCTTTCTGGCTGTTCCCATCAGGTGAAGGTTATTTCTCTGCAGATGAGCTATGCGACAGAGCTGGACTTTTCGCCTGGCTGTGTTTCCCTGGCCAGTAAACAAAATACTTGACTGCCTATGAGTGTTCATACAGCATCAGACAGCTTAACAGATACAAAAAGTGATAGCTCTGGAATGAGATGACACCGTCTATTAAGCAGCATAACATTTCTGCTCAAGGCCATTTGAATGACACACTGTTAAGGTTTAATAACTGACTAACTGTTGCCCCGTCTCTAAAATCCACTAGTTCTGCAATTGAGTCAAAGCTTCATAGAAAAGGTTTTCACATCTGTTTATTTTAAGACAACTTTCTCAGGCTTCATAATTGTTTTTCTCTTACACGGCTTTTTTGTTTCTAGTGTTTCAAAAAACAAGGTACAAATGGGTTTCAAGGGCAATACTCCATGCTAGATGGAAAAATAAATATAAAAACAAAAAAGAAGAAAAATAAGATGAGTAATCCATTTTAATCCTGCTGGTGTTGATTCCAGTCAGAGTTTAAAGAAGTGTGTATCTGGGCATGTAGACTTGCATGGAATCACAGGAAGTCTGCTCATATTGCTCTTACTATGACATTTCTATACCAATGCGGGATTCTTTTGGGCCTGATTTTTCTGTTTGGTACCAGAGTTGAGTCTCCAATTTTAGGACTTTCCTGGGTAATATTAGGTTTGCTGAGGTTTATCCTTGCTTCCGACAGTTCTGGGTTAGGGGATTTTGGTTGCAATTTGTTCCATAACTTGTATTTTTGCCTAGTCACATCTTAATTAACAGATCCCCACCTTTAATAACCAAACCACAACATTATAGCCCTAAATGTCATGGGAGTGAACAATCCAATTAAAAAAAAGAGTATATTAAATCAATTGAAAACATTACAACTGCTTGCCAGACCTGCTTGTATAAGGACATCAATGATCAAAAAACCCAACAAAAATGCATGAGGGACAAAAGTTGGTGGTTTATTTCTTCATTTTTAATTAAAAAAAAATAAAATCAGAACTAAAAATGGAAAGTGGCAAATTTCATTCAGGAATACATTCTTCTCCAATCATCCCAGATCTGTTTGTATGGTGAGAGAAAATTGGCATCAGAAGAGCAGCTAAGCAAACTCTACTTTAAATATTTAGGAGTCAAATAAAAAGATCTTTTTTTTAAAGATAACAGCTAACTGGGTCAAAATAAATATACTGCTTGACTCATCTGACTATAGCTTTAATTACATGCACAAATTTATGAAAGGTAAATAACTGCCTGATTTTCATAGAGACTCCAGAGGTCCTAATAAAATACTTAGGCATGACTTGATGGATAAACGCTCAAAAGATTTAGGGACTGTGTTTGTTTTTTCAGCTGCTTGTTGATGTATAGAACTTGTCTCTAAGACAGATTCAAAGAGAACAAATGTCTTTTTTATCTGTTTACGGTACTTGTATTTTATCCTTGTATTAAGGTCCTTGACCCATTCAAAGTCATAATGAGTTCTAAATAATCTAAAATTCTTTTAGCAAAACAAAAGCGTAATTTTTATTGCTGTAACTTCTACTGTAACATATTTTACCTGGAAAAATGAATAACATGCTACATTCAAAACAAACATTTGAAAGTTTGTATCAGGTTGTAAAATATGTAGAATTGCTCAACACATTAATGAGAAAGAGAAGTAGTATCTTAAATCTTTCTATTACGAATTCATCTCAAGAGTCTCTTTCGTGATATCTTATTCAAGATATTAGGCAATACCTCATGGAGCATAGCAGTAGATACAGAATACCCAAGGACCTAAATTGCTGTTTCTCCTACCCCAATCTGTTTCAGAGAGGAAACGAAAGTTATTCAGGGCAGCCTCTCCGCAAGTAGTTTCTCTTCAGTTGTGTATTTAATATCCATTTTGTGTCAAACCTGGGAAGAATTTTATGAAATCGGAGCAATTTCTTACCATTATGTAGACTCTCACTTTAAAATTTTGTATTTGAAACTTGTTCCCCCTCCACTACTTTCAATCCACTAATTTACGTGAAACAAAATGAAGGTAGAAGATTTAAAAAAAAAATGAAATAATTTTGGTTTGTAAACCAAACAGGCATCATGCAGTGCATGTATAACACCCCAGGCAGCATTTCAGGACTCTCTAAGCATTTGTTTCTACCATACTGTAGATTTTCTTTCTGCTGCTGATGTACACAGAATGGAAAACTTAGTCCCATACCATGCCATTCAGCTTCCTATGTATACACCATAGAAAGATGCACAAAGTGATGGGATTTTCTCATTACATGGTGTTAGAATTAATAGATACACCTGTTGGCAATTTTTAAAAGAAATATTGCTATATGTTCTAATCACCATAGCAACATAAACAAAAAGATGGAAGTAAAAATAGTTTTCAAGTACATTTCCTAGAACCACTGAATGTTTTTTATCATTCTAAATTTTGATATACACAGTTTCTGGGTTGTCTGTCATCTGTGCCAAGTACATTTGCACAGAAAGCAGGCAAGGTCATTTAATCTTATCTATTTCTAATTAGTGCTGAACTATAAGCACTGCAGACTTTTGGGCGGGGCCTTGCATATACTAACTTCCCTGGATGAACTTGAAACTTCTTGGTTAAACACAGAGCTTTATTTGGGGAAAAAAAATAGCACATTTATTTTAATACTACAATAATGGTCTTAATAACTGGGAAAATACTGAGGGATTTGTTCCTTTTGAAATCTCCCTATTCACCATTCCTTTATCAGCACAAAGGAGTTCTATGAGTTTGAGTACACATTTCTGCCAGCTTCTCCCTATGGCAGTAGGCTGTGGGACAAGTGGTGGATCACCTGTCACGTGAACTGGCTGGATCTCCCTGAAAACCCAGTGCCCTGGATCACCCTTATTGAATTCCTTGGCAATGTTGATCTGTGCCTGTCCTGGAGGATCCATGCTGCCACCACTCTGAACTACCTTCCATGGGCAGAAATGCCACCCTGCAGGGAAGACTACCCAGCGTGGGCAGCCACTGGCATAGTTGGGAAAGGGAAGAAGCACCTTTACCCTTAAAACATGCTGCCCTTTATGGCTGATGGAGGTCCATGCAACATGATCCATGAGCAAAAAACGTTGTCTGGATAAAGTGAGAAATCTGTAGACACCTTTAACTTTGCAGGCCTGGTTTTAAATGAATGTGTCTTTGAGATGAGAGACGTGTAATTTCGTGTATCTCAAAGCACAATTTTACATGCTGAATATTGCTTAACAATGCTGAATGCAATAACTATCATTGCCACTTCAATGTATTGTGGAAGACACGAACATACATTTATTTGTATAATGCAGTCTCGGTTGTTATTGTGGCCTTGACCGCATCCTGATTTAAAAGGTCAGTGCTTGTCATACATCTCATTGCAAACAAGGCCAGAGTTCTTATCAATCTGTACCATGAAGACTGAGCTGTTGCCAGGTTTGTTGGATGATTGGAGGTTGCTATAATTGTACTTAGCCTTGTGTTGATACCAGTGTTAAAATTACTGTGTATGTGTATTCCTTACACAAGTTTCTTTGTTGCAGTTGAAAGATGTGAAGATAGTTCAACTTTTTTTCAATTCCCTCCATTCTGTTCTGACACAAATGGGGTATGCATCTATATAGATGTGTGCTTCTGTATATATTCTATATAAATATATATGTATAAAAGTGTACTTTGGGGATTGAGGCAAAAAACAATTAACTTTTGAAGTCTAAGGTTACTTATAAATATTTTTGGTTTAGATACTTTAGTTGAAGGCATATTGAAAAGATAAATCATTGTATGGAGATTTACACTTTTCTGAACAAGTTACGGTTATATAAAGGAATAGGAATTTGTTAAGGCCTTGTATCACCATAGCCATGTATCAAGGTCATTCACTATGATATCTCTGAGGCTTTTAATGAAAAGATTTGAAAAAAAAGGCTTTCTCGTTTATAAGATGATTGAATGTAGCTGTATGTGTGTACATATATTAAGTTAAGGAATATGTGATTACATACATAGGGGGGTATTTTTATGTGTCATTGTCAGATTTTTAGATGCTTGAAATCAGACAGCAGATTTGATTATATGAACAGTTTATTGTAGATGTGAACAGCAAGCAGACAGGATTCTAAATAACTATCCTTTTGAGATTAGTTAAGTATTGCAAATACACTTAGTTTAACAGGGCATACAGGTACTCCTACCTTCAGAAAATCAGATAATGGATTTTAGATGTTTGCCTTTAGACCCACAAAATTATAAATGCTGTCCATTAGATGATATTCTTTTTGCACTGCTGAGGATCCAGACCGGACTCCTCAGATCCAGTCAAACTGGGCACATGCTACAGTGAGCAGACAGGCGTGACAGCCCCTGCCTCAGTGTCACTATTGTTTCCTGTATGCATTTAGAAAAAAAATCTCTGCAGCTATGTTATGGTCTTAGTCCAGTTGTAGTCCATTAGGGTTTTCAAAGCCTTTATCTCTTTAGTTAAGGCTTTTGTGATACCTTCGGTTTTCTGTGGATGCATGTACATGTACTTGCATTCATGCTTTCTAGGTGATGTGTTTTAGTGTCTTCCAGAGACCTAAATTGAGGAGCAGCTCAATTCTAGCTCCACCCGTTTGATAATTTAGTCATTCCCTGCACTGTAAAATGCTTTAATGTTATATTTACAGTGAACTGAAAAAAGGGAAACTGTATTTTCAAATAAAAAGAAGCAGTTCTGATTTAACGTCTTATCTGTGATAACTACTTTCTCACATATGACGAACTGTAGCTTTCCAAATCTAAGCAAGCTTTCCAACATTGTTAAAGTGGAACCCATGAAATGAGGAGATTTGCTCTAAAATCTTAGTTTAAATTTTTTTATTCCTTGCAGAGAAGTTGAGAAGGGAATCTCTAAGTTTTCCCTTAGTTCTCCATAAGCTCCTTATAACCACACTGGAGAGAATTCACAAATAAATCTTGTGATTTTCAGGTAATCACTTGCTTCCAAAAGCTGAGCCCTTCAATAAAATGCCAAATGTCAGAAGACTCTCAATAAAGTCAAGAAAGTTAGAAATGTTGACATATGCAATAACTGAAACACTACTCTGTATGTGTTGCCCTTATTTAATATAGAAGGAAATCTCCATGGGGGCTGTTGGTTTGGACATACATATGTACAGCTTATTCATCTCTAAGAAAATTTCCCACAGGGCTGACACACGATTCTGTTTTCTCAACTTGTTGCTTCATCATACCATTCCTAAAGCATTTTTTCATTAGAAACACTGTTTCACTGAGGTTTTTACAGAGAAAATCCATTCTGAAGTAGACACCAATGTTGCATTAAGGCTTCTTTTAAACAAGGTGTCCATTACTCATAGTGCGAGCTTTCACATTCTGATTCTTTTTGCACACTAATTGTCTTGTAAGGGGAAAGGCAATTGTTCACCAAATTGTATCTATCTGCTAAATTCTGAGCAGAGACTGATACTGTGTCTGAAGTGTATTGTTATTGAAAAAGAAGTTTCTAAAAGCTGTACACCTGTTTCAAATTTGTTGTGTTACTGACTACCTGCAGGTACTTGACTACACAGTAAGAAAGGGAGAAGTTTATGTCACAAATGACAACCTACTAGTTCTAAAACTTGTCTTCAGTGTAAGAAGCTTTGAAAAGCCTTTTATCTTTCAGATATTTGTCAGCCATTATGGTATCTTTCTGCTGCAGAAATTATAAAGGTGAAAAGCAAAAGAGATACTTGTTTTGAGGGAAGGCAGAGACAAAAAAGGCAGAAAGTGCTTTAACAAAAGCAGGTCTGAGACAAGCTTTTTCAGTCTCAGGCTCAGCCAAATGGCTATGCTCCCTAACCTCCCAGTGATTAGACTTACATGTTTTGAATAGAACTGGCAATTTTAAGGAGATAAAATTGTGTTTTGTTTCTTTGTTAGGTGAAATATTACTATTAAAACAACAAGAAAAGCCCATAACATTATTTGACTTATGTGCCACACTATTTTGCAACTTGAAATCACAAAATCTGCAGAAAGAAGTAATGTAAAATGAAAAGTAATATCTCTACAAAAATAAAATATTTCATGCTCCAAAGATCTTGACCAGTAATGCTCTGTATTCCCAGAAAGACTCTTTAGTATTGGCCTCAAAGTTTCAAATCATCACCTCATTAAGATGTTGTCTAAAATCCTCCTCAGAGATAGAGGATTCCCCATTGTCCACAATGGACTTTCTAAATTTATCTACTTGATTATGTCAAATGAGCAAGTATTTCCTCATCTCTCAGAAAAGCAAGCGATGCATGTCTGAACCAACAGCAAAATCAGATGGCTCCACTAAGGGAGAGCATTGCTTGAGGGTACTGGTGAAGTTCAAAAGAGCTTCTGTGCTCCTTTCTCCCTCAGATCCTCAGTGAGGTGTAAAACATAACATTACCATGGCTAGGCTAACTTAGAGTGTCTGAAGATCTGTTCCATTGGCTCAATTTAAATTTCAGTGCTACTATAAAAACATAACCCATTCTGGATCAGTATTTTCTTGATGCATCTCAGAAATGGTAGGTCAGAAACAGAATCTGTAGTGCTGGCCACTGTTGTGGGTCAGAATTTAACCCAATCATTATGAAACAGCTACCTGAACCACATGGTGAAGCAAATACACCTGTGTGTGTACAATAGCAATTTAAATAATAGTTCTCTTGTGTGTATTTTTCTGCTTTGTTCAACCCGTTCTCATTTTCATGTTGTAGCCAAGCACCAAGACGTACTCACAGAGTGGCAGACACTCGGTATCGGTAGAGGTTCAAATGCAGCGGCAGCGGCAAGAAGAAAGAGAGAGTTTCCAACAAGCTCAGCGGCAGTACAGCTCATTACCCAGGTATGGTAACTGTCTGAAGCCATTCAGCGTGTATTAGCCTAGAGCTAATTTCGTTTTTGGAAGGAAAATGTTGTACTTAGTGCAGACACTTTTGTTTAGCATTGATATAAGGTGGAATGTATTCAGTGTGGAAGAGGCATAAAATTTCTTAAGTGAGAGCATGTGGTAGCTGTTTATTTTAGGAGAATTACTTCAGAGCTGATTTCAGTGGGATTTGATGACACTCGGCACCCAACAGAATTGAGACACTAAAACAAAGCTATGCTTTGTGGGACACCATCCAGTTTAATTTTCTGCAATTACAAAAGTCTCCTGAGCATGACGTGGGTTGTCCCCTTTTGACATGTCAGATGATTTTTTTTCTGTTGCCTAATTCCTTACTGGGTAGAAATTCTATCTTTGTGATGCTAATGCAGATGAAAACTTCAATGAAAAAAAAAAACAAAACCTCAAGACCTCAAACAAAAGAATATGAAACTGAGAAACTCTATCCAAAAAGAATCAGTTTCCAATATATACATTTCTTCTAAGTTACTGCGTCATTAGTGATGGAACGCTGAAAATCAATAGACTAAACAAATCAGTATTTTTTAAAAATCTTGGGTTTTTTTTAAATTAACTGTTTGGGCTAAAGGTCTTTTATTTCATATTTGGCTTTAAAAGTTATTAAGTTTACCCAACCTATATTGTAAAATAATTATCATAATTAAGCATAATGCAAATAGACTTTGCATTTTCAAATATTGGTGGCAGTGGTTCAGTGGAGAAATTCTTTACACCAGAGGTTGTTGTCAAATTCTATTCCAACAAAGTTGTATTATTTTTTGTGCCCCATGTGGAAATGGTGTTTTTTTGGTTNTTTGGGTTTTTTTGTTTTTTTTTTTGTTTGTTTGTTTTTTGTTTTTTTTTTATGATAGCATGTGTTTTACCAAGTGTATTATAACTCTTTTTTGGAGAACAAACAGAAGCTTTATAATCAAAGTTATCTAATAATGAACTCTTATCCTACCAATATTTTTGAAAATAAAACATATCTCTTAGATTTTCACATGCTATCGCACCTTTCAGTGTAGAATTTTTCTGTTAAGCTTGGAAGGTGGAAAAGGAAAATATGAAGTTACTGTGTTTTCTTAAATTGTTAGTTTGTCATTTTGGGAATCTTCGTATTCTCTTTGCATCTATCTCTACCTTCCTTCTGAATTGACCAAACCTATTAATGCCCTATTGTTTTTCCTGATAAATTCTCTTTCAGTTTTGATAGCCCCAGTAATTCATAAATTGAGTTGAAGAGCTAGTTAGCGTTAGTGTTGCTTTTCACTGGGGGGTTTATTTTTAGTTTTAAAAATATGATTCTTAAAAGTAATTTCCCCTGTTCTGCTCAATCATTGGTAGCATTTAAAAGTTGGAAATCAGTTGCGATTCAATTCCAGTGGCAGAAATTAATAGCTGTAAGGAGAAAATGAATCTACAAGAAATTTGGAAAATAAAGCTTTGGGTCATAGAAATGCTTGTTTTGAAAAGAGTGACTGAGAGTGTTATTCAGTGTGTTTTTCAACATGAGTTTTTTCAACATGAGCAAGCTAGCAATTCATGTTACTCAGTAATTAATGATAATTTTGTTTGAGCACTATGGGTTTTTGAGCTGTCCTGAATGCAGACAGTATTGCAGGATCTTGGGCTAAGGTTGAGTGCTGTAAATACAGCAATACTCCTATAACAAGCTGGGGCATCCAGTTCTCCAGCTTCACAAACTGTTCATAACTGTGATCTTTAAAAAAATCTTATTATTACTCTGAAGTTTAGGTCCAAGCTTAATGTTGCAACTATGGCTGTGTAATGATTAAAGTTTGTGCAGTGGCTTCATTCTTGAGCTCTGTTGCTTTTCATCTTATATAGTCTCTAGGAGCCTTCTTTTATTTCCTTTGTACATTCAAATCATTAGTACTGAAGGAAAATAAACTCTTGAGTCAATTTTAAAGGATCTTCCCAGAAAGACAGGGGATGTGGGCCAACTAATTTTGAACAAGTACCAGAAAACAGTCTGTAAATTAAATCAGTTCAACTAGTCATCCTCTCGTCCCATGTGAAACTGTAAAAGCAATGTTTAACTCCAAGTTGATTTTCTAGTACTTAAAATTTATCTTGCTCTAGATCAGAAACCTGACAGTTTCGTAGCCTACAGAGGTTCATTCAATTTGCTTTTGTTCCAAGGAGTGATAAAACATGGCTCAGAAATATTGTTTCTTTGGCAAAGTTGGATATGTGAATACCTAGAACAGCTATAAAAATTTGCATAAGAATTTACATTATGTTGTAATTTATGGTGTAATAATTTACATTCATCCTGAATAACAATTTTCATCTGGAGGTCTCAAAATCTATTATGAAATAAAGTGAATATTGTCATTTTCAAGTTATACGTGTGGAAGGAAGATTGCAGAAACATTAGGTGGCTTTTTACTTTTACTACTGGCAGAAAAATTCTCCATTTCCTGTCTCTCCACTGCATACTCATTGGATGAGGCCACATTGAGTCATGTGTGTTGACATGAAAAACAAAGCCATATATAAACAACTAAATTATTTTCTTACTGACTAATGTTGCAACATATTTTGTTTTACTGCTTGATTTTCGTACACTAATTTTAATCTCAAAGTGGATATCTCTTCTGCTGCGACACAAAATTGTTTTACTTCATTATCACCAATCTTATTTTAAATTCATAAAAGCACCTAGCATCTTGATAGTAAATTTAAGCTATTTCAAAACCATAATCTGTCTTCAAAATAATGTGATGATTTCATGTGAAAATAGATAAAAAATTGTTATTCCTATATTTATTTGACTTATTTATCTACCCCCGGAGACAAAAATTGAGCAAAAAAAAAGTTATCTCTGCCTATTTTATAAAACTGTAGCAAACTGTGAAACACTCCTGAGAGCACTAAATTTCTTAGTTCTGGAAATGGGAGGAAGAAACTCTCATCTGTGTAACTACCTATCAATAATGAGCTTTATCTTCTGACTTGTTCAATGTTAGTGCAAGTGTTTTAAAGATATGCCTGTTATATTTTTATCAAGTGTGAGTCTAGATTCAAATCTTTCATGGGTAACGTTTCAAGTTCTGGGTTTTATCTGGCTTTTTAGGAAGCACAGCAATGCATATGGTATTTCCTAGACTGCAACTGAACTGTAGCACTTTTCTTGAGAACATGATGGTGGTTGTCATGCTGGATGGGTTTTCACAATACATTCCTTCTGAAGAGGCCTAGAAATATAGTTCAACTCTATTAGGAAATGATCTCCCAAGAAAAGAGGTAAGATGCCTCTTAGGAGCAGAGGAGAACATGACTTCTGGAGAATGCTGTAGCTGAGGGAAACCTGATGGCACTGCAGAAGCACCCTTCTTTCTAGGGATTATGGCAACCAGAACATTTGTCTTAAAAGCCTCTTCCATTTTTCTTTCCAGGCAAAGCAGAAAAAATGCCAGTTCTGTATCTCAAGACTCCTGGGAGCAGAGCTATTCTCCTGGAGAAGGGTTCCAGACGGCGAAGGAAAATCCCAGATATTCCAGCTACCAGGGATCAAGGAACGGCTATATGGGGGGACATGGCTTCAATGCTAGGGTAATGCTAGAAACACAAGAACTGCTCCGTCAAGAGCAGAGGCGGAAAGAACAACAACTGAAAAAAAAAACTTCTTCTGAAGGGCATAGCAACTATGACTCATATAAGAAAATCCAGGACCCTAATTACACCCCTCCTAAAGGTCCTTTCAGGCAAGATGTACCGCCTTCACCATCTCAGGTAGCGAGGCTGAACAGATTGCAAACACCAGAAAAGGGAAGACCATTTTATTCTTGAGGTGAACAAAATGAAGATCAACTTACCGCGCAATAAGGAATATTTTCATATAAAGACATATTTTGAAAACTTTTTAAACTGATGGTACTAAGGAATATATCCGTTGTCTGTTTCAGTGCCTTCAAAAACACAGGCAAAGCGCTGGTGGGCCTTGTGTCTTTGCCATTCTGTCTCAAGTGTTGAATTCATGGAAGGATGTTCCACCATTTGACAATCATAGTGGATGTGAGCAACACCGCCCCTGCGTACCGAGTCCCGTAGCCCAGTCCAGTAGTTGTCAATGGCTTATTACTAGGATTTGTTGTAATGTGTTTTACTTTGCAGTGATTTATTACACCAACGTGCAACGTTGTGGCATAAAATTAATGAATTTGAGGTTGAAGGAAGTGTTGACATGTCCTTTTTTATTTCTCTCGGGTCAGGAGGTGGGTTACATATCACTCTTGAGTGGATAAGGCTTAGCTCTACTCTGGATCGCAGTCACAGTTCTAAGATGGTTTATGGTGGAGTCATTACAAGTCTTTGTTGATCAATATTTAAGTGTCTATATGCTGAAAATCTATCCTTCTCCTATTATGCACATACGCACTCTTTTTCTGTCTCTCTCTCCCCACTCTGAGCTTATTAAAAAAGCCTTTATCCTGACTCATGAGGAAAACAATATTAAGCTTTCAGTTATCCTGAGAATCCTGTTGCAATTGCCTTATAATTGTAGTACACAGTCCATGACAAATGAAATAACTGGAGAGAGACTATACAGTCACAGTCAAGCCCTTGATAAGTATATTTTACTATTTTATTAAATATGGGAAATTATGAACAAACATACAACTGAGTTCTGCTTTGCTTTATTTCTAAATGAATTTGGTCATATGACAACCGTGTCTAGGAAGAGAACTATGGAGGGTATCATCCCATGGTCATCTTATACACAGTTGTCTTTGGGCAAATTTTGGAGATAGCTTAAAGCAAGAGCAGAAGAAATCAAAGTTTTTCTTTGGGTCAAAAAACCCGAAAAGAAAATAATTTCTTCTTTTTTACAATTTGTGAAGCTCTGTGGACAATTGCCTTGTGCTTCTGTATACTGTATTTTTGCATCGTGATGCTACATGAAAAATAGACCTTTAAGTACATGAATGAGAGATAAGTGGAGACAAACTGTTACACATCATCCTGGAAACATGTCAGTATCCAAAAATAACTGAAACAAAAAAGATTGCTCTAGCAGTGAGTAATATTTGAATGTGCATATGGAATATGAGAATTTCTTTTGCAGCAGCTGTTTTTATGTTTGTTGGTCTGAACTTCATTTATTGTAAAAAATACAACTGGGTTGCTGAAGTGCCTGCAAATCCTGATGTGAAAAGGCTTGAGAATGGATCTCAGCATATCATGTACAAAAATGAAAGAGAGAAAGCAAGAAAGAAAATCATGTATTGCGTGATTTAAAAAAATGCCTATTTTTTTTTACTGGCACATTTTATTTTTGCGCCAACTTGTTTCTAGAATATATGTGAAATATCAACACACATATCTGTGTCTTTTATGCCTGTTTGTTAACAGTTTTGTTGTTAATAATGTACTCCATGTTTAAAAGTTGTTATTAGTGTAAGCACCGTGACATTGGATGACAATAGCTCTTTTACGCAGAATTTACAAAACTGTGTAAAACGGCTTTCCATGTACATATGAAATTTAGAATAAAAGGCTATTTCCATCCTTGTCTTGGTATTGCTGTAGACCCTCATGAGAACTGCTGCAGACATTGAGTTTAAAAAATATTTAACAGATGTTATTTTATGCTATTCCTAATGCTTTGCGTGTGTCTTTCTGTAAGCACTTATAAACATCGGCAAAAAAAAAAGAAAGAAAAGATTTACAGCCCAGCTGAACACCTGAAGCCTATCCTCAGAGGGGAAAACCACTCAGTTTAACGTCTTGTGTTATTTTAGGCCATACCTGTGACATTTAAAAGGTGCATTCTTAAGACTAACCTCTGTGGCAAAAATCTTTTGTGCTGTGGCATGGAGTCTTCTCCCCAAGGAGAACACTGTCAGAAGGGCACCCGCTGTGCTCTGGTCAGATCCGGGAACGTGTGAGGAAGCTCCTTCTGCCTCAAGTGTGTGTTTCGGGCTCTGGTGGCAGCCCTTCACAGGAATGTTGACATGGTGAAAAATGGGAAAAGGCAGATTTATGAATAAAGCAATATTTACAGTGTCAGCGATACTCTGTTTCCCCCATTAGTACTGAAGCTGTGTCTGGTTTTCTCCCTCTTCTCCTCATTCTTCCTTTTGTTGGGTACTGCAGGAATGTCAATCATAATTCTGTATATGCATGACATCAGGCTGTTGCCATGGCAATAATGGTGTCAAATTATTCACTGTGACTTTAGTGTGGGATCTCAAGGGGAAGAGTAGCAGGAGCTGCAAGGTGGACAAGCAGCTTTCCGTGCCCAAATAAACTGAAGGCATGATTTTGCAGAAGACCTGAATTGCAGTGGCTTGCAGTTGTGAGTGGGGAAGTAATTGCATTTGCAGTTTTGCAGGCCTAGCTGTCTCATGTCCTGACTGCATTCCCAGATTACATAGTTTAATGTTTCTATGGAATTATTTAGACAGGCAAATAATTGCAAGCACGAAAAAAGGCATCCACAGGAATGGAAAACAGGTTGAAGTCCTTTTCAAAATAAGGTCTTTGATAAACTGTTATAGGAAAAAGGGCATATGTTTGGAAAAGTATGCAGTACGGGATGCTTTACGTGTGAGGATGGCATATGTTAAAGTTTACCCTTCTATGAAACTCCTCTTCAAGGTGTTAACAATTTGCCATAATTAGATGTGTTCATGAAAGAAGGCAGATGTTCTCTTTGGGCCACGTCTGTGTTCGTCTGTGTTATGTTAGTAAAGAATAAGGTCTTTTTCTGGCTTCATCATCCTGTCTTCTTCCTGACATAGCGTAGACAGGATTTCTAATATTAACTCCCATAAGTTACAAAGGGCGATAAGGAAGTGGGAGGGAGATATTTTAATAGAAAATGACCTTTAGTTCTGCATAGTGAATAGATTCAAAAGTTAATTGAGCTAACTACATTACTGTAGTAATTTGTTTGTGGACGCATTACCATTATGAGATTAACTCGGTAACATTAGTGTATTTACGAATGGTCACAGGACAGACTGTAAAGGAGCTTACAACATTGAGTGGGTGTAAAGCATGCACATTTTTCTCTGTTGAAACCCTAAAAAAACCATCTGCAAAGCCTGCTGGTTTTTTATCAAAATAATTTGTTAATGCTATTGAAATTCCATGGGAAAGTTTAGTATTACTAATGCAGAAGACTTCTGCCTTTCTAAAAAAGAAACCTATTTCCCCTCTTCCTATAGGGCCTCCTTGGAAACAAGAGTGAGGCCCTAGTGAGTTACAGCATGGGCCAGATAGTTTAATATATGTCTTTGAGAACCCTGCCATCAAAAACAGCAAAAAATGGCATAAAGCCCAGCTGAACATGGTCGGAAAGTACAATTGCCATTTATTGCTGGCAAACAGCAGGAAGAACAACAAACCAAAATTTAAACCCATCATGACTGTAGATATATGGCCTGCTTTTCAAAGTTGTGCTGATGTTTTGCTCATGGTCGATCTGCTTATGAGTGTCTATAATGTTGCATTTATCTGTGTTGAGAAAGGAAGGGAAGAAACCTCAGCCAGACAAGGAAGAGATGCGCCAGATTAGCAGTGTTGGCTAAACACAGGATATTCTTGAGTAATTCAAACCTTTGAACTTACGTTATTGAAACTTAAAGTGATTTTGACTATTGCGTGTCCTGGCTTGCAAGTCTATTTTCAAAATATTTCCTAATTCTATTTACTGTGCCTGACTGTTTCTACATCTTTCTCTCCCGAGTCCTCAGCCTAGTTCATAGGAGTTGTGAGGAATCTGTAAGGAATGCAAACACAGAAAAAAGCTCATTTATTTTTTATACTGCTCTTGTGCCACCACACCCTGGTCTTCCAGACTCAGTTTAAAATTGAGCCCTAACTTGGCAAAGGAAAAACGAGGGTCAGAAATCCAGGATGGGGCACTGACTTCATGAAAGTAGGGTTTATGTGTGTGTGTGTGTATACACACACGAGAGAGAGGCACAGATTGGATTAATTTGCCTTTAATTCATGTCTAGCTTGAATCCCTCTTCAAAAAATCTTGCAGCATTTCTTCAGAGTTTTTTCCATCTGTGCAGAAACCAGCTGATGATTTGATGCACATGGTTATTGTTTCATGCCCTCTTGCACAGCTCTTCTATTTAGTATCAGCATCACACTCTCTTTTACATCTGCTGATTAATGCTGTTGCATTTATTTGTTTCTCTAAATGACATACAATTCATTCATATCCTAGCCTGCTTCTTGCCAGTGATTGATATTTCTCTCTTAGCTTTGCAAACTTATTTCAATATTTTTATGTCCTTGGGAGTAGTGTTATCTTTTGTAATTTACACTTTAATCTTATTTTTAAAATTGAGACTGGAAGCTTGAGTTGGGATTACACAAAAGCAGACTAAAGAATATGGCTTTGATTTCTATTCTGTGTGCAGTGCACACTTCCCAGGTAGTTGTAGGGACTGTACAGGGTACTGTCTGAATGAGATGAAGAAAAACATCAAGCCCAGGAGCTCTGGACTGAAAAAAAAAAAAAGGAAAGTTTTGAAAATATTTATGCCCACTGCATGCTATCTACTATGAAAAAAAAATAAGAATTCCTTAGAAGTATCACTCTCTGCCTGACTGGCTGATGGTTTCAGAGCTCAGACAGACGTGACTGTGGTTTGAAGAAAAGCCGTGTGGAAGAGGAAGCTGCTTGCGCCTTTCCAAAGGATACCAGGACCCTTTTTCCTTGCAAATTGGCTCCTGAAATAGTTTTCAGCTACACATCTTACAGCAACCAAGGTCTGGATTGGGCTTGCATTCACACGTTGAGCTGAAACTGTGGTGACATCTGTCAGAGAGGAAGAGATGACAGCCACGGGTGACAATAGCTTCAGTTTTCCAATTTTAATCTGCTTGTTTGTTCAAGTAATGTTTGTCTTAGGAAAATAAGGAAAGAAATTAAGAGTGAGGGAGAGGAGAAAAACATGAACAAAAAGGTTCTCCACTTCCCTTCCACTATTGGCACCATTACAGCTACTGGTAGGTAGTTGCCTTTTTTTTCCTTTATGCCCCAAAACCTTATATAAAAAGTGATAAACTAGCTGGCAGTAACCTCTGCACAAAACTCATGACCCTCCTAGGTTCACACCACTGTCTACCTGTAAAATGTGAATTAACAATGCAACAAGTAAAACAACTTTACTGTCCCTCTATTATTTCCTCTGTGGATTTCCCTGGTGTGTGTTTACATTGTCAGTCTTTGGGACTAGGGACTGTGTTTCTTTTTGATGGCAGTAAGAGCTGGTAAATATTTGGATGATTCCAGTGTGAAGGGAGCTTTTTTAAAATTGGTTTATATGTTTTTTTGCAACAGGTACAAGACTGTCCCATTTTAGATGTATTCCTCGTCCTAGTGATATTCTAATTTATAAGTACAGAGCATATTGCTGGAACCAGTAATAGCAGGGGAGTTGCTACACTTGGCAGATAAAATGAATTCCTCTGGTCTCTATTTAACTAAGGGACTGCTTCTTTTAAGCTTTTATAGAGAGAGGGAGAGAGATATCTCTTCGTCATGGAAATAGGAAATATATTCCAGCGGTCACATGGCTTGAAGCTGAAGAAATATCTAGAGGAATTTTAAGAGATTTTGAGAAGCTGCAGCCTTCTGCCAGGAGCCCAGAACAGTTATCACCTTCGTGTTCAGCAAGCTGGAGAAGGCATTAGTTTTCACTGCTCCGCCGATATAATTCTTGTTCCCACTTAGAACTTGCTGAAGTATGAGACCCCCTTCTGGGTGCCCATCACATTTTATATCTTCCTTAGGGGCAAGTGCAAAGCTTTGTAATAATTCACTTGCAGCCAGGCTATTAAAAAGCAGTACGATCTTAGGAACAGGAATGTCTTTGCCTAAAACTTTGTGCCTAATCATGGTGTATGTTTTGCTTTATTCTTCCAATCATCTGCTGGGTGCTGTCCATGACACGTCTTCCACAGCTTTCTCAGTGTATGGTGCATTCCTGCTCTGCTCTGTGGTCCATCCTAAACTGCAAGAACCATTTTAATAAATATTTATAAATAATATTAATGATAATTTATTAATACCTGATCTGTTGTTTTCTAGGCTATGGGATATAAAGGAAGGAAAATTTATGCTGGAGGAACTCATTTTGCATTTGCAGAGGAAATTTAAATCTTTTCTCACTTTAGCATCTGAGGGTTAATCTTATCAACTGCAGCATAACAGGGACTGGAAATGGCAATGTCTTGTTTTAATGCCTGGTTGATGGTTTCCAAAAGTCTATTTTATAATCTGGACTGAGTTCATTGTAATTTTGTACATATTGTTCCTTACTTTGAGAACTGTATAAAATAATATTAAAAATAGAAGCCACAAAATTATGCAACCTGTTGCAACCCAAAAGCTTAGTTAATACTACAGCCAGCAGAATAGAAATAATTCATGTTTGACTATCCCATTCTTAGTTTAAAAAATAATGCACAGAAATTTTTATGAATAGTAGTATACAGAATTTTACAAATGTTCATTCTTGTTTTTAAAGTCAGTTTGCATGAATAATTTTCTCATCTTTATGCAGAAATTTTCCACATTTTTGTTGACTAAAATATTACTAATCTAATTTCCTATTAAAAAACTCATTTCCAGCACTGCAGAGCTGAAAGGTGCTACCAAGCATTTAGTCTTCAATTTACATACGACAAACCCTGTAATCTGATGGGGGATTTCACACAAGGATGGCTGCATGCAATTACATGGGCAAAGAAAAAATTTCATCCAATGCTCTGCTCTACAATAATTTCATCTGTTGGTCTCCCATTGAGAGTTCTCCTATTGTTAAATTGCTTATTGATGTGGACTTAGGAGTAGAAAAATCTACACAATGTTGTCATAGTAGGTTTTCCATGCTCTTTTTGTTTCTTTTTTTCTTTTTAATTATAATTTGGGTTTGTTAGAAAGTAAACAGATTGGAATAATTCATTTGAGTTAACACTCATTGACAAGAAAACATTAAGCATTCTCCAGATGAAGCATCAGTCATGAAAGACAGAAGGATAATCCTAACATTACAACTCAAGTAAATTAGTTTTTGGATATATATTCGAGCATTGCATGCATGAAGCTGTACCAATTCTTAATACTGGCATAATAATATGCACTTTTAAATGATGCCAGAAATCATCATTACAGCAGAGAGAGGATTCACTGTTTGTGTTTATTAATGTGGGAATATTGGAAGAGTATTTGGTATTAAATGTCACAGTCTAGAGTGATTGGAGCTAAACAACTGTAAAACTGATTGAGAAGATTTGGGCAGATGATAAACACAAATGGCAAGCAGAGCTCTGCATGGTGCCATGGTGGAAACACATCCCGATGTTATGCTTCTGGCATTGCAGAACAAATGCTACTCAGTGCACCCCCTTTGGAAAAATGTTGAGTGAAGATAGAGAGTGCACGACCACGATAAGTAGTGAGCCTGAAGCACATTTGCTCCTTCTGCATGCAAGGAAACCATTTGTACCTTAGCTGGCCCACATCTTTCTTGCTTTTAGGACTTGTGCAACTTAGCTGTCCATAGTTGGACAACTAAGCTGCATTTTTTTTTAATTGCATGAGAGTGGATATAAAATTCTGTCCTGTCACACTGTGCCAACATGACCATCGTAGTTGCTCCTCAGAAGGTTTGACTCCAAGCTGGTAATTCACTCTCCATGAAAGCCAGGACATCTTTCCTCCAAACAGAGGAAGGAGGAAAGTGGGAGGAAAGCAGGGCAGGGAACTACTCTGCCTTGTCCGGATGCCACCATTTACCACAGAAGAAGCTGTTGCCATAATGTTAATGTAACTTAACTGTTAATTTTCTCTTAAATTAGATGTATGTTCTGAATTTCACAGTAATGTCTTCTGCTGCAGAAGATTTGAGACACAGGACACACAGTGGGAAGGAGTGTCTGGAAGACTTGGTGCTCTGCAGGTCTTAAAAAAAAAAAAAAAAAAAGAAAAGAAAAAAGAAAAAAGGTATGTTACAGGACAGCTGCTTTATCTCCTACTTATACCACGTGTGTTCTCCCAGTCCACACTAGACCATAAATGAAATGTGGTTAAGGGTTTATCTCCCTATAAATACCAAGTATATTTATTAAATGGTGAGTGATTTGCATTATTATGACATTTGATCGGTGGTATTTGAATCCAGCTGGTAAAGTTTCAGTGAGGAGCTGGGAGAGCAGCAACAGTCCGTCTATTGTCTTGAGTTGGCGTTGTGAGGCAGCAGTGAAAGCAATACAGCCAGCAATGCAGTAATCTAATAGAGAATACAGGCTGCTTCTTTTGTTAAACATCTTCTTCTAAAACTGCTGGCAAGTGCACATTGTTTCCTTATCGTTTTTTCCTCTTGAGGGATTTCAATTCCACTTACCCCACGGGCCCAAATCCTTCCTGAACACATGAGTTAGACAGCAAGGAGGATTACTAGAAATAGCGCAGACAATGACCAAAGCCGTCTTGCGTGCCTTTTCTTTCCAGCCAGCCACCCACCTTTCATTATCGAGGGGATGAATACCATATCTGACTGCATAATCAAAATCCAGTGACCTGCCAGAGCAGGCAGTAAAATAAAGCACTCTTGCTGTTTCCCTTTGACTAGGCTTCAGTTCTGGAACCCTTTTAACTCAGATTTTCTGACGTATTGTAACTTGTAGGCATTTAAGGATGTAATCACTGAGTTAATATGTTTTAGATTGTGTCATTATAATATATATGGTATATTTAGTGTCACGATTTCTGGTAAAATTGGAGCACCCTGATGCCAAAGTAACAGCCTTTAATTAAAAGAGTTACAGCAAAGAACAGTTAAAGCATATTGAACAATAGAAATCCCTGACCAGTTTTTTCCAGCAGTTTTTCTGCCTGTGATATTTGCCAGCACATTCCTGATGAATGTCTAAGGTAAAAACGAATGCTCATGTGGATCTTGAATGCCATTCAACATATGGAAAGAACCGCTTACTTTTCTTTAAATACAGTCCCACATAGCCACCAATGAAAAAAACATTGCTTCTTTTTTTCTCCCCCTAATTCATTACAGTGCGCTTAGGGGATTAACGTTGGGCAAAAGTTCAGAGAAGGTCATGCAACATGCCAAAGGGGCATAGTCTTCTGTTGCAAAGTCTGAACCTAAACTCTGTCTCTTAGAGCAAACTCTAGCCTTTGTACAGAATGGGAGAGAGCTTATTTTAAAATGTTTTTACATACAGAATGTTTCCCTTGTTCCCTCTTAGCTGAGTCAAAAAAGTAGTACAGCTCAACACAGGCGTAATACTCCTTTTTGCAGGTTGGTGAGGGAAAACAGGAGGGCTGGTTTCACACCTTCAGGATAACCGTGCTACCAAGGGGGGTCACAGAGCAGGTGCCCTGGTAAGTCCCGCACTTCTCTATTATCTATTTGTCTCTGGGGTTAGAAAGTAGGCGAAGCTCTTTGAGGAGTCCTCTCAATGTCCTCTTAGAAATTTGTAATACAGAGCCCCTCCATAGTCATTCCAGATTTCCATTTTACAGACCAAGTAGTAGCTAATGTGCCGACCTATTTTAACAAAAGGTTTTTCTGCATTTTTTAGAGAGAATGACTCAGGAAAAAAAAATTCTGGGATTCCTTTTTTTTTATTTTTTTGCTTTTCTCTCCTTGCACAAAGAGGTTAAGTTGGTTCCCTACCCAACCGTTTTGCCCAAAGAGGATGAAAAATGGTTCCTTTTGTAAGACAGATTCTAAGGCTCAAAAAGTGAGAAATGTTATTTGTCCCATGTACTAGCAAAATTTTAAAATTACAGAAGTCAGCCTCTGAGCATGGTACCAAACTCAGCAGCAAGCAGCAGACTGCCTGGTTGTATTGTGTTAACACTAGACCTAGATCTGTCTAAAAGCACTTGACAAACTGTGCCTTGGCATTGGGCCCTGGAGTCTTTAGTTACCATTTTTTCATCCTTGAACTGAATGAAAATTTAAATTTTTAATACTGATAGCTTTCTAATTGGTTGATTCTTTGAGTATTTTCAGATTAGGCTGTGCTCCTAGGCAAGGAGTTTTATAGGTAAGTAGACTTTTATAGGCGAGATCTTCACAGCCAGAGATGCATCTCTACTTAATCTGTAGAAGTAATATTTCTTAGATATCTATTTTGTGTGACAGAGAAAAAGTATCATAACCTAGTGGAAGATATTAATTTTTAATATTTTATTTCAAATTTTAAGGCGTGCAGTTGCTGGATAATGAAAAATACTTGGAAGCAAGCATTTTGGGGGAAATGTGCATGAATCAGAAGGATGCTTATTTTGTATTTTCACTTCCTATGATCTTCAGAAAACGCTGACTGCAGTCAGCAATGTTGGCAACAGCTCTTTTTCACAGAACCCTTGAAGTATTGCAATACCTCATTGCCCACAACAGCCAGCCAGGCTTTTAATAAATTAGTCCTGAATGTATGGATAGATTCTGGGGAGATTCTGAGGTCAGATGAGACCACTATAATAATATAGTGTATTACCCAGTTTCCTTTTTAACACCAACTATAGAATTTCGCTCAATACTTCCTACGTCAAACCCAGTAATGTGTGGCTGAAATCAAGAAAATCTTTCAGAAAGACATCCAGTTTATATTTAAGATGATAACGGATGGAGAATTCGCCACATCCTTTGGCAATGTCCTTAGTTTTTAATTGCTTGCACTGATAAAAATTTATGTTATTGTCAGCCTGAGTCTTCTAATTCCATCTTTGATGATGTCGCTATGCCTTTTTGTTTGCTCAGTTAAAAGCATTATTATACAGACGTAATTTTACGCACTGAGCATACTGTGCCTCAGTAAGAACCGGGTGCCAAATGAGTAACATTAGTCTTGAGTATCAGAAATTCTGAGCATGGAAAACATGAGCACCCAGCTCATACAAGAGGAGGGAGGGAGTGGAAGAGGAAGAGTGAAGCCCATAATGATGTCATGTGCTGAAATGCCATCTGCAAACTGGGCACAGTCAACAATAGACACTCATTTTGAAAACCTAGCCTGTCAATACTACAACTCAGAGTCAGAAATACATGGTGTCTGACATTCCAGAAGGCTGTGCCACTATCCAGTGTGACCTGGACAGGCTGGAGAGCTGGGCAGAGAAGAACCTAAAGAGGTACAATAAGAGCAAATGTAGGGTCCTGCAACTGGGGAGGAAGAATTCCGAGCACTGATATAGGTTAGGGGCAGACCTGCTGGAAAGCACTTCTGAGGAGAAGGATCTTGGGGTCCTGGTAGAGAGTAAACTATCCATGAGCCAGCAATGTGCCCTTGTTGCCAAGAGGGCCAATGGAATTCCGGGCTGCAGCGGGACGAGTGTGGCCAGTAGGTCGAGGGAGGTCATTCTCACCATCTCTCTGTACCGGTGAGGCCACAACTGGAATACTGCATCCAGTTCTAGGTTCCCCAGTTCAAGAGAGACAGGGAACTACTGGGGAGAGTCCAGCGTAGGGTAACAAAGATGATTAAGGGATTGGAGCATCTCCCTTATGAGGAAAGGCTAAGAGAGCTGGGATTCTTTAGCCTGGAGAAGGGAAGACTGAGGGGAGACCTCATTAATGTCAGAATGCTGAACTGAAGGAGGATGGAACCAGACTCTTTTCAGTGGTCCCCAGTGACAGGGCAAGGGGCAATGGGCACAAGCCAGAACATAGGAAGTTCCATTCGAATATGAGGAAAAACTTTATGGTGAGGATGACAGAGCACTGGAACAGGCTGCCCAGGGAGATTGTGGAGTCCCTTTCTCTGGAGACCTTCAAGACCCACCTGGATGCAGTCCTGAGTGATGTGCTCTGGGCAATCCTTCTTTGACAGGGGAGTTGGACTAGATGATCTCTAGAGGTCCCTTCCAACTCTGACAATTCCGTGATTTCATGATTTTCAAGATAGTCCCTGCTGTCAGATTAACATTCTCTTGATGCTTCAGTATCTCGTTTTTAATGATTTTTGAAGTTTCTGTAACTAAAACCAGGTGTGTTTTACAAAGAGATAGTTTGCAGATTATTAGTCAGTACTGTGACCTGGAGAAAATTCTTAATGCTGCTTTGGTTTGGGAGAAAATCATGATGCATTGTCACCTTGAACCTACCATCCTCTCATAAAGGACTTTAATCTTATTCTCCCTGTTCAACAGAGACATTCTCATATCCTTTTGTAGTCAAGTCGTAGCATCTGACTGAAGCTGTTTTCAAAGGAATGTATTTGATAACTGAAAATTTAAATTTGATTTGAAAAGCTAAGATAAATATTTTGTATTCTAATAGATTTTTATTTTTGAATTGAGGACAAAAAGGAGAGCAGAGACTTCAGCTTCAAGATAAAAGTCTTTTGAGAAAGCCTAAACCAAAACCAGTAGTCCAAATCCCTTTCTACCTTTCCTTTGCTGACAATTTGTTTCTGTTTCTTCCTCTAAACACAGAGGGATATTTGCCATTGCAGTGCTAAAACTGTGAACAACATAGAGTTCAGTCATGCCAGGGAGAGAATATGATACTTTACATGAATATGTCAAGGTAATGTCAATTAAAAGAAAAAAAAGAGAGAGAGAGAGAGAAAAAAGAGTGACTTTTTAAATCTTTCACATAGATTTTATCTATTCATAACCCAAATCAAAGCAGCTCTGATTGCTCCATCAAGTGTAATATATAATTAAGGCAATTCAGTCCTAAGGTTTGGGGTTATCGCAGTTCTTTTGATTTGAGTTGCTGATTGTCTTAGAGAAAGAGCTGGTTGGGATTTTTTTGACAGAGAGGTTTTCATCTTAAAGAAAAAATACAATCTGTCAAAAGGAAAACTTTTTAGTGAGGACAAAGCCTGGTGAGTAATCAGTCACCCAGGGGTGATGGCACTCACAAGACCGTTGTGGTGCAAATCCCTGCTCTCTGCTGGGGCAATGCCCAAACCACTGGGCAGCTGAGACTGTGTCAGGCATTTTCTTCTTTTGTCTTCATTTACACTGTATTGCAATAAATGCCCTATCTACTGGGCTGTATATTCAGTCCCTCTGTCTCCCTGGCCGGTTTTGATTTGGTCCTGATATGGGAGTGAGAAAGGTTTGAAATGCTAAGAAAACACTCTCCTATGCTGCACATCTTTGCTCTGAGATTTTTCTGAACTGGCCTGCCCTGAAGTTTGACCTGTGCAGTCTTTTTGAATGTTCATTATACCAGAGACCTGGGGCATACATGAATTTCAGCATTTGTGTAAGACCCTTGAGACTGAAGGAGCCACACATATGCTTGCACTTCTCTGCACTCAGAACTACCTTCATGAATCAGGGTGTGAACAGCACACAGATTTTAATACTGTTTCACGGGGAGGTTGCAGACATTTTGAGGAAGGGACTGTGCTTGTCTATATATATGCAGACCGCACATAAAGCTTCACGTTAGCAGGATACAGTTAGGCTGAAAGGTATTAGCGGCTGCCAACAGGGATGTCCTGGCTCCAAAGAAAATAACAATCCTTGTTAAAAATAATGGGTGTGCCAAGTAATCTCCCAGGCTCAACGAACAAAGCAATCAAGCCCCTTTATGAGGTAAAAGCAGCTGGTGGCTGAGGAAATACCGGCAGCACTTGGATGTAGCTTTACTGCACAGGAGCTTCAGCAGAAAGTAGCTAAAGGAGTTTCTTCCTTCCTGCCCTCCTTCCCTCCAGCCTCTTGCCCACAGACTGCTGCCCCTCAGCTCCAGATGCTTATGGGGCTCAGCTGCACATAAATGGGGTAAAAAAGGGGGAACGGGCAGGACAGGGTGGGCAGGACAGGGTCTCACAAAGCTGTGACTGCCACCAATACCCCATCAACTGAAATAACATTGAAACTACAACCATATTTTTTGCCACTGGTTCTTGGGTTGCTTACGTTTTTTACCTTTTTGATAGCTTAATATGATTTTATTTTCGTTGTGATTAAAAATGAATAAAATAATGCAGTTTCTGTATTATCTTTAGAATACAAATTTAGTGCCTCATTACACATTTTACTAAACATAAGTCTGAAAGATAGGAACTCATAAATTCCTATCCCAGCCACACAGCTTGCTCGGATGTGTGTCTTTATCATGTATACTCCACTCAGGGTGGGATTTACATTATCTAACTTCAGCTGTCTAAAAGTTAATTGTGTAGAATAAGTTACCCATATAAACGTATTCCTGAATTAGCTGAGGGCAAGCCATCTACACAAAGAACTCCTGCCTATCCTAAAAAAGGGTTCAAAAATGGGTAATGATGCTGGCCCCAGCCTTAAAGAAAGCCTGGTGATTGGCAGCTGATTTTTAGAGTGCTGAAGTTAGGTGTGTTGAATTTTTTTAAATCAAAGTCTTTAAATCAAACCTTTTTAAATCAAAGTCTTGTCCCACTGAAATTTAAAGCAAGATTCATGCATATTTCAGTAGGATGAGGATGTGTCCTCTACATCTCTCTTTGAGACAATTTCTCATATTTTAAGAGGAAAGCATGCTAAAGTCTTTGAGACCTCACATTCAGCTGAATACCTTCCTCCACGTCCCATGACAAGTTAGACTGGGAAGTGCTACACTGAGTGGTGCTAAGTGGGAGAAAAAAGCAATTCAACTTGCTTTTTGGTAAATCTGTTTCTAATCCTTATCCATCTCACAAATCTGGTGCTTTGGAAATGTAATTAATATTTACAAAATGCTTCCTAGGTGGAAGACATGAAAGCCTCTCTGTTTATTAATAACAAACACTTAAAAAGTGAGCACTGAATGCTTAGTCCTAATCATATATGCTACTGATGTATTATGGAGGAGATGAGAAATCCAACATAACTAATCACCAACGTGACAAACCATGCAGCACCAATCACAGAAATTACACAATTCCAGCAGGGAGCTGTCTTTTTAAAAATATGACATTAAATAAAAACTTTTGTTCCAAAAATTTATATTAAAATGCCCACCATCTGCTTTAAACTCACAATAGTGAGGAAATTTAGAGTCTGAAAATCTCTCCTTAACTCATCCCATTGTGCCCCCTCGATGGAAAACCTTTTTGCATCTAATAAAACAATGCATGCCAATAGAAATCTCATCTCTATTGGCAAGTTGTGTAATTCTTTATAGTTATATACTAGGTCCAGATGCTTTGGCAAGGAATATCTTCCTTCAGGAGTACTGCTTGAGGGAGTCTGTATTGATTGCCTTTGCAATTATAGATTGGACCATGGCAATCACTAAAGACAGGGAAACATTTTGACTCTGCATTGTACGGGCTCATTCTTGCCTTTAAAAACAAACAAAAAAAGATATCTAATTTTACTGTGTGTATTTTAAACAGTGCATCACAAAAAAAAGAGATTAAATGGGCTATTAAGCAAGCTAACCAGCATGTCCCGCAGACGTTTCCAGTCTTCACATGAGGCATTCAACAATTAAAATAGTGCAAGGATGGTCCAACCCAAAAGTCCAATAAATAACTGCAGATCAAAACACTGATTGTCGTTAGACACTTTCCTCAGCCCTTGTTAATAACTCTGACTATTTAGGTTCAGCAGCAGCCTGGCTGCCACTTCAGAGCAGAGCAAGAAATCTGCAAGGGCAGTGGTAGCTGTTGCTACACCACGTACACATTTGCCTTTTCATTCAGAGCCTGTGACACAAACACAAGTCAGATTAATTTCTCTTAATTCGGTTTAGTTGGGGGCAGCTTGTAAGTGGGCTTATATTTGTCATTAAGGAAATCAATTTAGCATGAGCTTGTAGCTTTACAGGCACATCTTACACTAGTATAAGTATAGTTATGTGCCAAAAGAAGGCCCATGCTTTGGCTTGTTCTAGCATACCCGGATCCAACTCAACATACCAGTATAAAATCACATTTGGAGATATTTGTAATAATTTCTTAAGTTTTAGGTGGCAGCTATGATATTTAGTAGTCTTTTGACCTAAAGCTTCAGTTTTCAGTATACAAGTAGAACAGGGTTTGCCACCAAGGAGAAGATTTGGGAAAATATGTGGACATTTTCTATCTATCTGTTGCATCCTCATCCTCATTCTAGACTACTCCATTGATGATTTATGCCATTCATTGATGGCAATGAATTTAGTGCACACATTTTATTTAACTTTCCATGATGCTTTTCTATTTCAGTAGCATAATTAGCATAACATGTTTAAAAGCTATCAACCTGACACTTCAGTTATTTTCCTGAAGTGAGTATGCAGCTGCCATAAGACAATTTTGCTCTAACTTGCAGGTTTCATAACAAAAAAGCCACAGTTGAGGATAGTATTCCCATCCTCAAGAGAAAAATTTGTAGGAGGAAATCAAAAGCAGGAGTGCTATCTTCTTTACTTAGAGAAAGGCTGTCTGAGAAAATGTATCACACCTTTGAGTTTTGCCCATATACCATGAAATGTGAGGTCTTTCCCTTAGTTACAACTTCCAACAAAAGCCATGATGTTAAAGAAAATTTCTCTGTGAGCAGCCTTCATATCTTGAGAAAGCTTGAGTTCTGCTGTGTCCTTCACAAAGTGGCACCCTGCTGTAGGGAAAATACTAAATTCTACAAATAATTTCAGAGTATGCTGCATACAGTTTATTAGTTTGATCTTTCTTATTTAATTGATGTTTGTTGTGAAAATACAGTTCAGCCAAGCAGAACGTGTGTTGTACCACATTAATTTTACTTATACAAGCACATAAATGGTTTTGTGATAGTTCCATAGGTTAATTTTATACCCCTGGGAGATGCTCAGTCTGTTTTTTTCCCCTGTTAAAACTTTACATTCATAAAAAAAATTGAGTTTTCATGTTTTGCTAGATAGTCAAGAGTCAATGAAAGACACCTACAATCCCTTGCCTTGACCACTCTGCCTTCATTTTCCCTTGGGCAGCTTTTCAGCAAGGTGAAATGCTGTGTTTCTTTGGCTTGAGCCCCCCTTCTCTAAAATGGAATACAGAGAAATGCTTTTCAGCTACAAAGATGATTATGGTGTTCCAGAAAAAAACCAACAACCAAAGCCCAAATTAACAAAAAAAAAAAAAAAAAAGCGAAACAAAAAAACCCCCACAACCCCAAAACACAAATAGCAGTATAAAATCACAAAGGAACAGATTCAACATTTGACATAAATGAAAATCTTTCAATTCACTTCAATAGGCTTTAATCAGACCAGTATTGCCTTATTTCCTTGTTTTGTTTTGAAGTATCCTTTAGACTTAGAGATGAGAAATAAACCCTTCTCCCCCTCCTTCTTCATGTTTATGATCCAGGCTTTTGTAATAGTAGCATTTTCCTGCCATGTCTGCAGTATACCAATTAAATATTTCTATATCATCAAGCAGGGGTAACAGTATTTATAGTATCAGACTAGATTCCTTCTTTAGCTTGTTAAGTTCCTTCATCTGTGTCTTATGGCATATTACCAAATGCTGTGAAAACACAAGGTACACCTACACCTCACTAGAAACACAAACTGAATGACTTAAAACACGTAGTCTTTCCATGACTTGCACAAATTTTCACCTGGAGAATACAGACTTTTTTGCATTTAAACTGTTGTGCCAAATTGTAGTTGACAAAGTGGCAGATAAGTTTATATGAAGGTGTTTACTGGTGGACAAGCCAACAAAAACTCATGGCTCAAATATTTTGAACTCCTGGACCCTTTCCCAACTTCTTTTACTTTTTAAATGAAGAACATGGCACAGTTAGCCAGCAAACAGCCCAATTGTATATGGGACTCTGTAATGCGTGTTTATTTTTAAGCATTTCTAATGCTGTTACTCTGATAGCAGTCAGTGTTTCTGGAAATAATCAGTGAATCCCAGATCAGAACAAACGTGCTAATGTGGTACCAAGTTCCTGAGTAAACAAACAATTGCTAAACAAAATCTTTTCAACAGCATTGTATGTCTGTGTCAACATTGTGTTTCCTCTGTGAGTCATCTGGTCAGCAGTACTCCAGCTACATGGAAAAGGTCACCCACTTCCTACAGCTTTGTGACAAAGACTGAAGTTTCCTTACAGAATATACCACTCGGGGTTTCCTGTGAGCTGCAGGAATTGCATTTTTTCCATCAGAATTAGAGACAAAAATCAGAAGGTAAGAAAATCCTGATGGGCATATTTGGGGGGCGAAGACACGAAACAAATGCTGTTGGTGCCAGTCTCAGTGTTGATTAGCTAGTAAGAGATAGAGAAACATGTTTGTTCTTCATCACTCAGCCATATAGATACACAATTGTAATACATGGGAGAATCATGCCTCAGATACTTGGTATACTACAGGTTACTAGGAAATAACTTACGAGGGACTGTCAGCGCTGTGTGTGTATATGCGCTAAGACATCCTCACAGGTACTCATTTGTTTATTTCAAATACCCAGCACTTCAGTAAAAAACACAGATTTCATACATTTTCAGAAGTGTATCCAGAATCAGGAGGTACCTGCTTTTTAGCTCAGATATAGCAAAGTAGCCATTTTCCTGAGATTTTTTTTAACAAATGCGGGAAACCCACGGAACTCCTTGATTTCATGATTGCTATCAATTAGGAGATGTAGAAAGCTTACAATAATTAGTTCATGTGATAGGATTTTTGCCAAGGCAGTTTGAAAAAGCTTGCAAGAATTTTTCAATCTGTGTGTTGGTCCTGATTCAGCTTGAACCTGAATTCTGGGATTTGCTTTTTAATGTCCCCTCTGCCTATGGCTTAGTTAAGCTTCTTATGTCTTGTTTTGGTGCTTTTCAATGTCCAAGCTGAACTATTCAGCCTTTTTAAAATAAAAATACGCTAAGTCTCTCCTCTGTCTTTATAACATAAGATTCTTGGATGAATCACTTCACAAATTTCAAAATAATAATTTATTATTTTTAACCGATATAACATGTAGGTGGATAACATTCCATCACTGGTGACTGTAATCACCTTCAGCCCCAATTCAGCATCCTGAGTTCTGGCTTGATTAAGTATTTGTCGCTTCTATTTCATCCTCTCCTGACAGAGATAACTTTGTTTTAATTCAAACTGTCACACTCTGGAGTTCAGGAAGGACATGAAAATGTCAGGTAATAATCCCTCCTCAATCTTGTGAGTAGTTAACACCGCTAATATGCAGAACCATTAGAATGTTGGCATGATTTTAACTTAATCATTTGCAGCAGCCTGAGCTTTATTGAGATCCTTTAAAACCTATCTGGATAAGCCTAGCCCATCTTTACACGCTTTACTCTGCTTTCAGTGCTTAACAAAAGGCATATTTAATCTTACAACTTTTCCTGTGTCTTTTTAACTTTATTTTAAATTAGTTTCATCAGTTATTTGAACATTTCATAAAAGCAAATATACCATTTTTCTCAAGGAAATAACCTTTTGGAAAGAAATCCATCCCAAAACAGAGCCTCTATGTGGATGCTGTTACTGCTGGATGTCTGAGATTACCATGCTAGTATAGTTAGCTATTGCAAATAAACACAAAATCTGCCTATATTACAAAAATTAAACAAATAATCAAAAGATAAGTGACATCTGAAGGAGCTGATAACACATAAATAATAGCTGGGTTTATGTCCCTACATTTCCATCTGTCTTTGTCTTTAGTAGGATAATATTTCGTACCTCATTCTCTGATTCTCCATTCGAGTGGAGGCATCAAGGATAAAACTCTCCCCAAGAGTTGAAACTACGGACAGTAGTAACTATTAACAGTTAAATACTTGACATGTTTATGCTACGATGGAGCTAAATGCAAGGCCTCAAAGGCCTTTGTCCTGTTGAAACTGAATTTCTGGCTACCTCTTTTATCAGATGATCATAACATTCCATTTTAGCAGGATGAGATTATTGGTGTAGTATATCCATCCACCCACCTACTTTTCTTCTCTGACTTTTTTAATCTTTTGATTCATTGTTTTTTTGTTCTATTGCTTAAATCAGTAGCAATATTCAGCACTATAACTCGAATTATTACTTGAATATGCTTGCTTGAAATCCATGACACCTGCCATCTCTGTACCTTTCATAACGATGACTAAACACAGCCAAAGGGCAGTTTTGTATCTTATGAATCAGTTTATCAACAGGACTAAATGACACACTCTCATTTGTAAGTAAGTCTTTGTAAACAGTCAGATTGAGCACTTCAAAGATGCAGACATTTTCTGGGCTGAGGACTGCGATTTGGTATATATTACCCAGTTCCTCCATAATGTGGCTGTAGTTTCTACACTTATTCACAGATCATCTGCTTGTATTTCTGAAGCCCTTTAATCTGAACTGGATCTCTTCAAAATCTTGATCCTCTCTCTTCACTTTGCCTTGTTATGCTTGTAGCCTGCCTACAACAGAAACACATCAAAAGCAAATATTTTACTTTCACGCTCACAACCCAATAACAAACTAATGGTCACTAAATCATAGCTTGACTGCATTCAAGTTTTTTCCACGAGTTCAGGTAAACAAAGAATTAATGAGATGATAAGCTTTCCTTTTGGAATATCAGACCAAGGTCATAATCATTTTTCCCTCAACAAGCCTTCAAGGTGACCTAAGGTCCTGCTCTGAAGGGTTGTTTTCAGTTTATCATTCCTTAGATTTTTGGCGCACTAGTTTGGTTTCCCACTTTCTCACTGGCTCCCATGGCTTTTGCCATATCACCTGTACTCATGTGAACCAGCAGTTATTGCCCTCTATTAGTTTCTTTCATCAGTTCCTGTGGGCTTTTTTTCAATGTTGTAGCAACAACTAGAAGATCCTCTTCAAAATTGCTAAGTCTTTGACAAAACAGCCACAATTACAATTACACATTTGCTTAGTCTTTTCCATTTCTGTATGCCAGTTTCCTTTTCTCCTGACTGTAAGCATTTGGATTCTGTGATGCACTGGAGCCTGTGGAATCTGCTTCCAATAGCATTCTTGGGCTCCCATAGAATTAAATAGAACCTCATAGTCAAGGCTAATCGTCACTCTGCATCACACACATCAAATTCCCTATGCTAGGGGAAAAAATTCTCTGAATATTTCAGAAGTAAACTGAGGTCTGCTATGAGTGCCTATTGTGCCCAAAACATCATTCTTTACAAAGTATGCCTTTAATTTAAAAAACACTTTTCTGGCTATCACTTTGAATAGCTCCCAGGTGTGTTAGGAGGTAATTCTCTCCCTCCAGACTAGGCAGAAGCCATACAACTTTCTCGACTGTTAAAATTCAAAAGTTAGGAATTCTTGTAAAAGCCAGTATTCATTTATTTGGTGCTTCTAACACATCTTTTTCCTTGCAAGAACATATTTTTTTCATTTGCCTTTCTGGTGTCAGAAAATCATTAGTATTTACTCATGAAAAGCTATTTAGCAAGGATTAAGTCTCTGGAATTCATGAAGGATCTGGTTATGAAGGATCAAATTTTACATCAATGAGATTAAAAGTTTGCCAAGAACTGATTCTAGCTATTTCTGCTCTAGCTTTGTAAAAGAAAGAAGATGAAAGGCCAGATTCTCAACTATAGATTGGCATTGCTTCATGGAATGGAATGGAGATGCATTCCAATGAACACCAGCTGAATATCTGGCTTTGAGATCATCAAAGCTAGCACGTGTTAACCCATTGTGGTTATTTGCCACACTTTTCCCACTATGTTGGGCTGATGTAAATATATTAAATACCCTGTTGGGAAATTAACTATTCATATCATTGGGAGACATTAATCCTTATAATATACGCAATTTCGCTGATGGAGGTACAAAAAATGATGGATGTGAACTTTATGAATGAGTGTTCAGGAGTGTTTATAAAAGCAAGGTTGGCTGAAATCAAACGTGTTTCACAGCACCAGAAATCTACATCTACATTATCATATTCAGTATTAGAACAGAAGTAGATGAATCCTCAATGGTTAATGCGCTGGGGGACTGTGAGTATGAGATTCAAATATTTTAAAAACATTGGTAGCCTCCATAAGGGAAAGTAAATGACAAGTGAGAAGAGAAATGGGGAAGAGAAAAAAAAAAAGCTGTATTTGCTTTGTTGTTCTTACTTTCTTTTTTTTTTTTAATTGCATTTTTATTTCCGGTTCAGATAGTCAAAAGAAAACTATATATAGCTCAGAGCAAACTTTATTACAAAATAAACTTGGTATGAGGTTGTGTTTATTACCAGTAGCTTTTTAAAAGTAGCCTTGAATATAATGGACTGAGGTTATGAAAGAATCTGAAGTAGTGCAGAGGTAAAATATTTGATTATTGCTATCTATGGGAACCAATTTGTTTTCTTATTTTATTTGCTTTATTGTTCATGTTGTAATTGTATTGGTTATAATACAATATCAGCTGAGGAGTGAGCTGTAGGTTCCTATATTACAGTGACAACCCAGGATAGCTTCACGTAAACACTGGGTAAACTGATAATTCAACAATTCCCTATTGTTTCTTCCTGCAACTGGCATATTTTAAGATAAGAGCAAGGGAAAAATTAGTCTTTAAGCTATTTGCTAAGTCCCGGTGAGCAGTGTGAAGTATTGTCACATGTCTACATGCAGTGATTGGATGGTTAAATCATCTTCATTCTTTTCTCTCACACCAGACAAAGTTGGCTCCATTTTTAACACGCTAAGAGTGATGGAATTAATGCGGGAAACATTTCTACAGGAACTATGAATAGCTCACCAATTTTCTCACTGAATTCAAGTTATACATGATACCACTATTTCTTGTGTGTTTTGGTTTTGTTCACTGATAGAGGCAGTCTTTTGAAAGAAGAGTTTACACACAGTCACCAAAACCTGTGACCCAATATATTCCCCAAACTGCAATTTCCTGGATAGTGCTGATTTGTTCCCCCACCCCATTCTAAAATGGCGGGTTATGAGAACAGAACCATTTTTTCGCTCTGAAAGAGTTAAATATATTTTGAAAACCATAACAGATCCTAGCTGTTTATAGCAGATTTATTCTGCAGTAAATGCCCCTTTTCATGTCGCTCTAATAATTAATTTGGCAGACTTTGGAAGAATAAAAGTTGTATTAAATTATTGTCCTAGAGACTTAAACATTTAACCTGAAAGCCATATGACAATTGTCAAGGACTGTGTTTGCAGGCACAGTGAAAGAAGAATTCCTTTAGGAAAAATTGAGATTTTAATTATTGACTTCTAAGAAGACATGATTAACAAGGGCTTCTCATCCTCAGTTATCAAATCCCAAGTGTCTGCTCCTGCGTCTACTGTTTCTTAAGTAAAATCCCCAAAGTTCCTTCTAGTTCTCAGAGTAGCCTCATTAAATCAACTGTAGTTAAACCTTCAGTAGATTAGAACTTGTTAGGGGAATGTAGATGTAACACTTGATTACCTTTCTAAAGCTGATGACATCAATTGATTTTTTAAAGATTGGTCAGCCCTGCCACCTCCAGTGAGCTACCTCCTCCCCACCCCCAGTTTTCCCAAGCACGGGGGTTAATCCATGCATTTAAGAGGCTTGCAGTAAATAAGCTCTTCTGCTCACAGGCAATTGCTGAAGTTTTTACTGAGAATAAGAAAGCCCCACAAATTCTGTAATCCACTGATATTGTATGTTTTGTATTATCTCTAGAAAAGACACACTGCCAGGGAAAAATGTTGTATATCATCACAGCAGAAGATTTTGAGATGTTTAGCACTATGTAATCAGATCTAGGACTAATTCTTAGCTTTTCTGAAGCCAAGAGCAATTACACCACTGCTGTTTCCACCAGAATAATGACAGATGATCTGAAAACACTGTCTAAAAACTAATTGTACCTGGACACATTCCTGTGTGACCTGATCTAGGTGTTCCTGCCCCGGCAGGGGGATTGGACTCGATGATCTTTCAAGGTCCCTTCCAATCCCTGATATTCTGTGATTCTGTCACTAGGTACAGTTCAGTGTCAAATTTTGCTTCTATAATATCTCTTTGGATAACTCTTATTTTCTTTTGGTCAATACAGATAAGATTTCTATCATATAAAGCACATAGTAACTGATCAAGAGTAATAAACAAAAATTATGTCCTAAAAAAAAATATTACTGAATCATGATGTGCCTTATATCAGTTTTGTAATAGTCTGTCTTGGCTATCTAAGAGGTGAATAAAGGGAATGCTTAAATCAAAGCACTGTTTGCTGCTTAGTACAAGGTAAAACTTTATCCCCTCTGTAGACTTTAATCTTGATATTGGACTTCTTTGATAAGCTGTTCTTCAAACTATTATAGAATATTATTGTTAAGTTAGAGGGAGAAGACCACTATCCCCCTTATTGGCTGCAGGATTATTTATCAAGTTGATTTTAATATTTGGTCACTAACAAGACCTTACATAGCTTAAACCATTCTTTCAACATGATTTTTTGATTGCTTATTCATAAGTTGTTTTCTTTTGTTATCTTCCAGGTTTTTTTCATTCGTCTTATATGTAAACTTCAAATATTTTATATGTCATCTATGCATTCCCACAGTACATGCCCTTGGCAATGAAGATTCACTACAAATATAATAATTTCTGAATGAACCATCCAATTTCTATGCTGAATTTATAGTTGCAAAATCTTATTGGCAGTTCATTTAATTGTAAAATCTTCATATAGTTACTTGAGTTATCTGCTTAACAAGGGATGCATTCAGTGATTGCAGCATTCTATTTTTTTTTTCTTGTAAGCACATTTCATACTAGAGAGTTCTCAAATTACATTCATGCAGGAATTTTCTTCACCCCCTTCTGAAGCTCAGTGCTGAAAGAGAATAATAATTATTCAGCTTTGACCAAGAAGTGTCTGGAAACATCCCTTTCTGCAATAAAAAGTGTCATGGCTCTCTGCTGTCTGTGAATTGCAAACACAACTCCCCTTTATGGAAGATCTTGCCTATGAAATATTCTGTTCTAAGCTTCATAGAGCCCAGTTTGTCTCACTCGGAAGAGTAAGAGTTGGGTTACTAGACTCTGCCCGTTTTGAACCTACAGTTCAAGGCAGTCTAGGTTTTTCAAATCTAGCTCAGAGCACTAGAACAGCTCCTCCAGTTTTTGAAGTATGAGCTTAATGAATCACTCCCCACAAAATACTTGCTTCTGACATTTCAGCCAAAGCCCTGCTGCTTTTGCAGGAGCCTATAAGCTTTTATCTTGCACATTGGTCTGAGCTGCAAAAATGTTCCAGTTTATCACATACTGTTCTGTACTGTCACTTAGAAATATGCTTGTGCTTGCTGAGTGAATATTGATAAGATACCCTGAGACTGTGATAAAAATGGGGCAAAGAGAAGATATCTTTCAAATTTGATAAATAAAGTCTTTAAAACAGTGATAAAAGACTTCTGAGAGTCCATTATTGAGAATGAATTCTCAGAGGTGTACATGAAGTTGGGGGCTTATTGTTTGGTCATGGTCTTTCAAAGGTTTAGGGCTTTTACTCTGTGTTTCTAAGAAAAAGCTCTTTGAAGGTCATGTTTGAATTCAAAGCTGTACTTATTGTCTGTTTTTCCATGCTATCTACATTACTGTTGCATATCGTGTTTGGGAGCCGAATAGCTCCTGAAGGTAATATTTTCTAATTCCACTTATCCTACCCTCTGGTGCAGCATTTGTCAGTGCAGGTTTGTGTCTGCAGGTGTTGATAAGGTAGAAAAAGCTACCTGACTAACATTATTATACTGCTTATTTTTTCCTAGGTAGTTTGAAACGATTATCACCGCTGGACCATAGTCATGTGCTAAAAGATAGCATGCCCTCCTTCTGCTATACCACCCTCAGCACTTTAAAGCAGAGGTAGTTGTGCAGATTACCTAGCAGTGAGAAATCTTACTGTAATGGAGAGTGGGTGTGGGGAAGAGTAGGAAGGAGGGTGGCGGGGAGGAGCTACTTTTCAATGCTGGTGTTATTCTTGTACTGAAAGGCTGTGACTCCTTATTCAAGTATCTGAGTGGGCAATTAATCTCTTGCTGTTAGAGCACAGTGCTGAACATAACCACAAAACTACTGATGGTAATGGTGGTCATAGAAAAAGAAGGGAACTCTAAATCGGAGCTGTAAAACGCTCAGCAGTTGACTTTACCCTGCAAGACTTTAGATTCTCTGCCTGCGATCCTCAGCAAGTATAACATGTGAGTCACCCAGCCCTGAGAGAGGTACCTCTAGGCAGGGCAATGGGATCAGACCCCTGGGACCCACCAGGTGTGTTTGGTGCCTGGCCCAGCTCCCCCGGGTTAGTGTGCCTTGACACCACCTCAGCCTAAAAATTATTTTTGTTCCATCAATATTTTTTTTTAAATGTAAATAAAAGCCAAGTGCCCACTTGCCCACTGAACCAGAAATGGAATCATCCAGCCTTTTGGTTGCCACGTGTTCTTGACCTGGCACTTCTATGAGGGGTTAAAAACTTAACTGTGTGCTCAAATCATAACAAATGAGGAGATATGCTCAGAAGCCTCTCAGCTGTACAGAAAGCTCAGCTCCACCGCCTCTACAGCAGGTCTCTGCACTTTCCTCAGTCCAGCATCAGGCCATTTGTAGGCATAACTACAACTTGGCATGTCTAACCAGACCTGCCTTTTGACACCTCCTGTGTGACAAAACATTCCTCCTTTCTGTTTCTGTAATAGAAACAAGCTCACTAAAACACATTTAGCTCTAATAGAGATAGTTTACCACAGTCTTTCAAATTCCATTTTTCCCCAGGCTTACTAATAACACAGCACTGGGATCAAAACGTAGGTAATAAGCACATTGGAAAAAGAGCATGTTGCTACACCACAGAAGAAAAGAGAAAAGTTTCTGTAATTTCAGCACTTTTATATTTTCCCCCATTTTTGATTTGTCTTTTTTTTACCTTCCTACTCTCTAAACTTCAGAAGCTGATGTACGATATTCTTAGCCCTCTGCTCTGCATGCCATTACAGTAACCAGCATAACAGCATGTAGGTTGGTAGCTAGCCCAGTCTACGTGAGTTGTCAGTCTCTGCCATGAGAAGCCAATATTTCAGTCAGCCACGTGAGTGTGAACAGGTTTCTTATTCCAACATTTTATAAGAAAGATATCTAAAATATGATCCCTGGATGCATGCAAAATATGTGTTTGTCAGCATAAATAAATGGAAAACATTTTTAGCAGCCAATTAATGTATGTAGGACTAATTCTTTCTGCCTCAGTAACAGTAAGAGGATGAAAATGCATTAATAATAATTCTAACCCATTCTCATCCACATACCTAAATTCCAATTATATGGAGATTGCATTACCCTTCAGTAGCTCAGTGCCTAAACAGGGGCATCTAATATATATTATCAGGCATATGAGACATTGGTATAGATGTGGCACCTGTGAGAGGCCTATTATCCCTTTTGAGAAGCATATGGAGACTAGAGTGGGCACCCATGAAAAGTGCTAGACAACTCTGTGAGAGCAGTTCAACTGAAATCTCAAGGAAAAATTCAAACTGCTCTGCAACACTGCATAAAGCCTGAAAGTGCCTGTGGTCATTAAATATGTATGCTTTGGAGCAAAAAAAGAGAAGTTCCTCAGGTACTGTAGCAGAGGCTTCTGAACCTGATGAGAAGCCCTGGCAAGAGAAGTGAAGCACCATGCCTAAACAACCCTGCGATCTGCACAGGCTTCAAATGACAAATGAGACCTTAAAATCTAGTCATGTTGGGCTTGTATTGAACTCTTTTGAATAATCAGTTAATTTCCCAGAATGGCTTGATTTGCTCCCCTAAGCATGAGAACAGTTTTTTTTCCATGACCCAAAAGACTGTTCTTAATATCTTAACCAAACTAGGGCATATGTTGTTATGCAGGGCCCCAAGTTGGCCAGTGCCAAAGCACTCATGCAGTGGAGTGGGGGGACTCATGCAGTAAATCTTGGATGTTCTGAGAGGATCTGACCCCACTCCAAGAGAATGCACCAGCCAGCTTGAGGCAAGACCATGAAGGTGCTATTGAATCTGGTTGTCATGACATTGGTGGTGCAAGATTAATTATAACAGATAAAAAGTAAGAGTCAGAAGTTAAGTAGTGTATTCTGGTGCTGCAGTGATGTAAGGTTCTTAGACAAGGGAGGAAACTTCAGCTTGGGATCCATCTGCAGTGTCTGATTTTGCATGTATCACTGAATGAACACGTCTATGCCATGTTTTGAACTGGGACAAGAAACCGGGACTCAGCTTATTTCTTAGAGCCATGCAACTTATGTATAGCTTCAGGCATCTTGGGTCTGTGATGATTTTGGATTAGTGAATTTTATATTGCAGCAACAGCAAAGTGGACTGACTGGGAGGGGCTAGAGGGATCTTTGGCAGAAGTTAGTATAAAGATGGCTGTCATAATTAAAGTCTCATTGATGTTTGACGGTCTTCTGGAAAAAAACATTAAGTGGACTTTTGAACAGATGAAATATTTTTCATGGGCCAAATCAAACCTTGGGCCATAAGCTGGACATTCTTCCTCTAGCACATGGTAAAAGGGAAGATGATGCCTTGCCTTCCTGAAACTTAAAAAAAATGTCTACATTCAGAATAAGCATAATGTTTTTAATCTCTTATGGATAGAGGTATGGCTGTGAAAGACTTGAGATAGGTGTTTACAGTGCTAAGCTTTCTTACTGGTTTTAGCCTTCTTGCTTGACATCTTCTGGCATTTGGGACAAGTCTTCCTGGTTGTTAAAGAGGGCAGACGGTTCTCTGAGGATCCATCTGATTGCATGAGAAAATTAGCCTTTTTCTCACTTGTGGAATTTATCACACCATCTTTATTCTCCTTGGGAAATAGGACCATTTAACTATCCTCCCTGTCCTGACATTCAGTGCTTGAAGGGGGTGGTATGAATATAGAACTAAGTCTCTCAAGGTTATATCACAAGTCCATGGCAGGAACTGAAACTCCGTCTGCTGAGCTTTGGTTCTGGCCTGAGGACCTGGCAACCTGCAACTTTGCTATTTAACTTCAGCTATGAATGTAACATTCCTTTTTTCTCCAGCTATGATGCTTTTTATGATGGCAGCTGTAATTGTAGTTATTAGTTCAGAAGTGGATTGGGCAGGGAAGAATGAAATGTTATTTCTTTTATTACCCACAATATTTATTGTCCTAGATTGCTTTTCGGTTATTCGTATTGAATATTTGTTTCATTGTGCTTTTTAAATTTTCATCTTTGCTACTACTGCTTAAATTTTATTTTTAAATCTTGTTTTGGTAGTTTATTAAGTTTTTGAATAATGATGAAGATTTCTAGACTCCTGCTACTTCATTGGACTATCCAACATTTACACTTCTTATAATGAGCACAGATATAAATAGAAGGTGTGTTCATTTAAGCAAGACCTGGTAATTTTTTTCATAGTAATCATGACAATAATGAAGTTGAATTACTTATCGATCTTTCAGGATAAACAGTAGCTTAAAAAGATGTGGAACTAGGTATTTAATGCTGATGGAGATACTGTTTTTACATTAGACATTTTACACTAGACCTGACCCATGAATATAATACGTCCCATCTGCTGAAACAATGGCTGTGTGCATACTACCCTTCTCCCCGGCATATTTTTTTCAGAAATGAGGAAATGATCATTACTTTATGGATATTCTAAAACCAGATTAATCATTTGCTTCTATCTGGTATGATCATTATTCATGAATGCCTCTTATTTTAGCAAAAGCTGTATTTCATAAGATTGAAGGTCCATTTATTCCAAATATTCTTGGCAATATGTAGAAACCTCAAAGTGCATTGTTTTCATTTCTGACAGAAAACTATGCATGACACATGTTTTTTTAATGCATTGAACACACGTAGTACCTACTCTATAGCAAAATGTACAAAACTAATAGTGTATAGCTGTTCATTTGAATTCAGAACTGAGGCATGGGTAAAACATATGCACTTAATCTATCAATATAAGCCATTAAGATTAACCTATCCTGTACCTCATTCTCAGTGTAAAGAGGTTTTCTGCTTTGATAAGGTAGGTGAATTATCATGTGGTACTACTCTGGCTTCCAGAAAATGTAATAGAGACTCAAGTAATAGCAGCTTCTATGGCTATACATCATGACTTTCCACTGTATTTTTATTGCATATCTGTGCAAATCCATACTTTATTCCCTCTGCATGAATTTAGGTTGAGAGAGTAAAACACTATTGCCATGGCAATAATAGCAATCAAGGAGTGAAGGTTGCGCCTTGGTGATTTAAGTCAGCCACAATAATAAGAGTATTTCTGCACTCATTCAAACTATTTGGTTTTGAGCATTTCTAAAATGCTTTTAGAATCATTTGGGATACCGAATGGTCTACTACTTCAATGTAGAATTCTAGTTGGAGTAAGGTCTTATCACCAGCCTAAACTATTTATTTTTTTGTTGTAATTACCATGTTTGATAAACAGAACGTCTGATATCTTTGTCCCTTCTGAACCCACAAAATCTGCTGGTGCTTTAAAATATTCCTTCACCTTCTGAAGCATGCTTAGAAAACGTTTAACCTGCACCAGGAGCTGGAATATAAAAGCAAATTGAAGCATTGATTTCCCCATTTCGTCACCTCTAGAGAACAATTCATAAAGCACGGAAGTTCTAACTAGTCAATCAATAGTTGCTACTTAAATCAGACATTGCAGATAGCCTGTTGTTATTAAAAGTGTTCTTCAGAAGATGATAATAAATGAAAAGAGAGGAACCAATTCAACCTCTGAGTGGAGTTCAAGATTGACATATTGAGGGAAGGAAAGCTGTACATGCAATTCGTCCTTTTTTCCACAGGTAAATGGGAAAAGCATATTTCCCTAAAGACTTCCTAACTCTTAAGAGCAAAGATGACCTAAAACACCAAAAGGTTTTGTGAAAATATCTTTACTACATATGGCATGGAAGTCTCTGTCAGATCCCTGGCAGTTTTCTTAAACCATTAACTTCCCAAGCCCAATCCAGAGGTTCGAGTGCTGCATTGTAGCCTGCTCCCAAGTCAGATGCCCTAATGTTCCTGCAGCAAAGGAGAGGCCTGGAAGTCTCAAGACCTAACAGACCTGCCTGAACAGATAGTCTGAGCTGGCAGTCTCCAAGCAATGTTGGAGCCTAGCAGTTTGAGTATTTCATGCTCCTGCATGATTTCTGGAACAGGCTGAGGAGACGTGTGAGTCAGGTGCAGCCAGTTCAGGAAAGCAAGACAAGGTTTCAATTTTTCATTTCTCTGGAAAACTTTAAAGATTGTTATTTCATTCTGGATGAAATGCAGGAGTTGGGATTTTAGTTTAAAAAAAAATCGTATGGAATGGAAATTTTAAGCTTTGAACATTTCAGCTATGAAAGATTCACAATACTCATGCAAATGGTGCAGCTGACAAACATGTTCCTCCATGTGATGGCAATGAAGGAAACTAAAATTACAGCACAAGATGTAGTTCTGTGTGATCTCTTTCTGAAGCTGATCTTTAGAGTTGTGAATAATGCACACTTCAAGTTATGTTGATAATCTGTTTATCAGCTATTGGAAATCTTGTTATTTTTCTACACTCATTATAAGGGTGTACAGCTTGATATTACTTGAAGACCTGTACACAGAACCAAGTAACAGCAGGGTGGGTAAGGTGTGATCTTGCTGCCTTCCAGTTGACAGCACTCGAGTTGCTGGGGCGCATGAGCTAGGTCACAAGCAGCAGGGTCTACAGTGGGCAGCTGTGCGGATGAAGGCAGGAAAGATCATCATCGGACAACCTGCCCTAAGGCAGAGGGAAACAGGGGAGGAACCCCACTTTGCAGCAAAATTTGACCATTTCATGTATAAATTAACCATGTAACCATCAAAGAAGCATGCGGTGAAACATGCTTAAATGTATATGATAAAAAATCTAGCAGCTACTGGGGACTGGAGGCACACCTTTGGAGAGGGGCCCTCAACACTAAAACCAGGGTCAGGAACACTCTCCAGGGACTGCAACCCATGGGTCACCCACAATGGGGCAGGGACATGCAGAAATTATTTTGCATTTGCAGCAGGACACTATGGAATAAGAATGTGCGATCAGGAGTTTCCCCCTAGGTCTCAAATATACTGCCGCCCCACACTCTTCCCTGCCCTGCAGTAATGTGGCACAGTGCTGGGGTACCCAGTGGGTGCCCCATCTCTGGAGGTGTTCAAGTCCAGGCTGGATGGGGCTTTGAGCAACCTGGTCTAGTGGGAGGTGTCCCTGCCCATGGCAGGACGGGTGGAACTCCATGATTCTAAAGGTCCCTTCCAACTCTAACCATTCTATGATTCTATGATACCTGTGCCTGACCTGGGAACAGATCATTTTTCCTTGTGGTCAGGCCTGAACCACTCAGGTGAACTTCTCTCATACTGCTCCATCAGGAAGAGCTGAGAAGGGAGTAGCCTGTGTCTGTGTGAAAGGACTGTCATTTAAATTCCCCACCCAGTGATGTTTGAACAAATAAAATGGGGATTGCTGTCTCTTTGGTCTTTAATAAAGGGGGAAAACCCTCTGTTAACCCCTGGACAGAAAACTGCAAAATGAGATCTAGTGTTTAAAGGTATTTATACAGCTATTATTAGATTTAGAGAACTCCAGCTATACCAATACCCAGGCATCAGTGGCAGGGTCAGGGCTGTGCTGCCTATCCTGTCTAAGAAAACATTATTTTCAGTTAATAAACTTTTCTGATTCTGTGATTCTTCCTCTATTGTTCATCTCGGTGCTCTTCTCTTACATTTAAACCACATTAGATTTAAAGTTATATGCCATTGAGATGACATCCAGTGACCTATTTGCATTGGCTATCTCTCACATGCTGATGTAATGGTGCATGACCTATCAGCAAGACATTCAAAAATGCAAGATTGATTGGGCTAAGTGTTAATTGTTCTATTAAAGGGGAAAAGAAATGTCCCACACCCTCCTTCTCTTAACGTCAAGTCTGACCCTAATACTATCTGTCACAACTCAACGTATCCTTGCTACTTGCACACGTGTACAATTAACCCTAAATAATTACAGTCTCTAATGGACCCAACATGTCAGGTTAAAATCAGATTCTCCAAAGAGGTTTGATAAAGTGGGTTGAGGTAATTCTGTTTCAGTGTGGCAAATGAAACATACATTACTATTAGAAGATATGAGATGATGCTGAACATTTATAAGGTCCCTCTGTCTGGGAGAAGTGGAGATAATATGTCACCAGGAATAAGGGCGGTGTGGTAACACTTTTGATGTAAAAAACATATTTTAGCATATGAGACAGAATAATTGCCTAGCTCACAAGACCTGGTGTGTTGGCACTGGACTAAAAGTCTTTTGAGAAAGGTTTGTCCTGAAAATGTGTTACAATTCCAATATGCCCAAATTTCTCTTCCAATGGGTAGATAATACTCCTGGTGTGTGATTCTGCTCGGTAAAACTCTGAAACCAATGTCAGAATGAGCAGTAATGTTGTGAGGCACAATGAGAGAAAACCAGGCAGCTTGCAGAGTGAGAAATGACAGTCTGCGATTTTTAATTCATGACTATCTGCTTTTCTTGAGTGTTGGTAGTTGTCATGCTAAGCCTTGTAAGACGTGTATGGGATAATAAACAACAATCCAACCAGTTAAATTCAGCAGTAGTAGTAGGAATAGCATGGGAGGTCCTGAGCTGGTTGTCATCTAAACCTCCAATTCTTTCCAAAGTAATCCAGAGATTTCCAGAAAATTGATCACAGTCAGTCTGACTCTAGTATTCATGTCAAACAGGAAATTTGTTCCATTGCAAAATACAACTGTTTGTATGGGCCCCTTCTCTGGATGAGCTCAGTGGCTTTGCTGACTGGCAGTGATCTATTCACAGGCACTAAATCCACTGGAATTACACTGCCTGAAAACATTGCGAGGCTCCATGAAGGAACAGAAGGCATCAAAGGTGAGTAAAAGGGAAACAGTAAGTGGTTTTTGGGAGAGCTGGCATAAACCCCCCCCTATAGCTAGAGTTCACACTGTATGAATTTCATCTCCTGTGCAGTAATTCCCTCTTCCCTGAATTTGAGTAATTTAAGGCTTTCACAGAATGTCTCCAAAACTACAATATCACTTGGTAAAGGGCAGATGTAGGCAACTGTCAGCCACTCTTAACAGGAAAGAATAACCGGCAGATCCATTCATCTCCTAAACTACCCACTTGAATCTCATGCTTTTTAATAGATGTAAAAAATTCTCACAGATTCAGCCATATTGTTGACCACAGAAAAGAAGCCTGGCATTAACGGTCATCTGTGCGCATCAGCTTCCTTTGAAATACCTTCAACAGAGACCAAAATTCCTCTGCGTGAAGCTACACAATAGGGAGTAACAGAAATACAAGTGATTATTTGAAGAGACAATTTCTCCCAGAGCATGAACTTTACCTTTAAAATTGTATCCAATTTGCTAAACTTTTAATGGGAAACAGATGTGGGAACATGAGTAATATTTTACTTTGGCATTGTGTATGGTAGTGTTGGTTTGTAATAGCTGCTACTGTGTGTCCTTTGTCAAATTGAATAGTTAAGTGCTAGGTCTTAAAAAAGTCCAATGTAGATGAAATGTTTCAAGGGATGCTTTAACTTACTGACTTCATTCAGGATGTGAAGGCACGCAAGTGCTCAGAGAACAGCTCCAGGAGTCAAGTCTAAGTCACTGCTGTAACAGTGTAACAGGGGAAAGATCTTTTCAGGGGAAAATAACAACTTTAAAAGCGCTAAGAGGACTCAGGAATATGAATCCCACTGTCTGTCAGTGGCACATGTTCTTAAACACTTGGTGACCCAATTTGCAGAAGTATTTAGAAATCTAAAATTTAGATAAGCACCTCCTGCCATTTCAAAAAGCATCCATTCGACTTCCACTGAAATCTGCATCTTTAAGTGAAGAATTACCTTTGAAAACATGTCTGAAGTTGCTTTAGAAAGGATTATGCTCTTGCCATTTAGACATTTGAAAACTTCACAAGATGATATATCATAAAAGCCAGGAAAGCAAGCCTCCCAGTTCCTTCCCATCTCCTCACAAAAATTAAAGGCAAATAAAACATTATTCCTAACATCTTTACTCTTGCTAATTGAAACCATACTGCATTCAGATCAAGTTTAAATGCAACTTTTAAAAGTTGACAGTGTCTCTTTAAGGCAAGTACTTTCAAATGGAATAACTGCCAATTTATGGAAATTTTAATACTTAACAGTCTTGACAGTGTCCCTTTGATTAGCCTGCAACAATGAAGTTGCTTTTGATCAGAAATTTCATTCACTTATTTAAAGTCTCTCTACATATCATCCTGGAAAATCTGAATATCACCATTCTGTCATTGGAAAAATTTGGTAATACATGCAATTTTGCACCAAAATTTAACCATGAGAAACAAAGATCTAAGGTGTTGTCTTTGTTAGGCTGTTCTAGAAGATACTTAGATCCAAGTAAGGGTGTGGGATTTTTTTGTGCCGGACATGGCAAAAAGTAAATAGAAAAATAAATGTCACATTCATGTTGAATCACACATGATGACCTCTTGCAAGAAGGGAAGAATTGAATTGGCTTAAGTATATAAAAGTGATTTTATTATTTCAGAATTGTGTTTTCATTAGTTCCTGTAATTCTAGCCAAAATTAACCAGGTGAGAAAGTTACTGCATATAACACATGATATATACTTAGCCATAATTTTGTCAAAATAGATGAATTATAATTATAGAGGGAGAATATGAATGAGATAAGCTGCTAAGATCAGATCCCTTTAACAAGTAAAGAGGTGGCTGGTGGATACAAAGAGATGATATCTGATGTTAAAATAAATGCAAGGACCATGTTCTGCCTTCACTGAAGCCTTTCTTTTCCCCACAGTTACTTTTAATGTCTAAAATCTGATTTTTATGTTGGCTTGGCTGCCCAGGAGCTACCTTAGGGATATTATGACCTTGTCAGGACCAGGGAAGTGAATGCTGATTGACTGAGAGAGAACAGGACTTTTAGTCTGACATTTTGGGGTTTGGCTTGCTTCTTCTTTACCGACTTCATTGATGAAATAGCTGCCTCACTTGAATAAGTGGTAGTAGATTGCAGGCTCAGCTCAAGCCCTGTTAAAAGAGCATAGTGAAATAGTAAGGAAGCGTGGCTGGGACTGACACAATAAGGGTATTTTCTTCTGCTCTGAGACCTCTTGCACTGCTCTCCCCACTACATTATTTTATAAAAATCGAAATCAGAGCTTTGGGCAGAATTTCAGCACCCTTAAAGGGGGGAGAGATTATTTCCCTGAAGTGTGTGAAGGGCTTTGGCAAAGCTTCTCCTCTTGGTATGTACTAGGATAAAATTCTCACATCTACTCCTGTTAACCTAGCATCTCCTGTCTTCCCCTTACATTTTAGAAGGAGAGCTGTTTCTGCTTTCTAAGCAATTATTGTGTACTTTTTGTTCTTACTTTCCCACTTTTTGACTCTATTTATTCCTTGTTGTCACCTCTTTCTTTGCTGATTCCCTCCTCTTTGTGATTTTCCGCCCCTGTTGTCTTCTTCACATCCCACAGCTGTATGCATTGCTGGCATTGCTGCCAGCGGTGCTGAGGGGCCTAGAGGCAACAGAGGGAGAGGGAGGAATGTTGCAGCTGAAGCTGGGGTTATGTCTCTCTATGGGTAAGTTATTCTCTTTAACTTGCACAGGGAACCACTAGAGAAGGCGGCAAGTGGGGAAGAAAAGAAATACTGAAGATAAAGCTATGGGTTACAGGATTGGCTTTGCAGTTGTTAGCATGTCAATGGCTTGAAATGCAGCAAAGTCTAATAAAAATAGTGATTAACAGCAACAATGACAAAAAAAAAGATGGACTCCAATCCCTAATGGATGTGAAGCATCCTCATGAAAGTCTCTTTTGGTCTACTGATGTAAGCTCAAAGCTTGTAGAACAGAGGAGGTATTATAATAGGTTATAAGCGCTAGAACTAATATTACAAATAAGACTGATATGCTGATCCTTATCCAGCATTGTTCATTTCTTTTTAAGTTCATCATGATATTTTCAGATATTTTTCGGCAATTTGGACTTAAAGAGTTACTTTTCTTATGATCAGCAATATATCAAATTTAGAAGTGTTTTGATCAGCTGTTATTGTTTTATTGCTTATCCAACAGTAGCTTAAGCTATGTTAAAACTGAAAATGCATAATTTAAAATGGAAGAAAAGATGTTTCGTCTGGAAAGATTTTAATGGAAGCATTGAGATTATCAAGTCCACAGGGTCTTTTTCAAAAAAAATATGAATGGTGGAAAACTATGAATTATATCAGAGGACTGACTGAAACATTAAGTATAATTTTTTGCTGCCATGAACACTATAAAACAAAACTATCCACTTACCTGCCTAGAATATATAGCTCTTTTGTGCATAACATTTTCATGGGGAATAAAACTAGCAACAGTCACAGTGCAAATTCAGTCTCATGTTTTAAGAAAGTGCCTTATAACTGCACCCATGTAAAATGGGGATTTTACAGTGGGCAAAATAAAGCATTTTTAGCTTTTTAGTGAGTATGTATTGTTTAATTTGGATTAAAAGTAGCCGAAGTGAGAGTACAAAAAACTTCTTAAGTCCCCTATGAAGGAAACTGGAATTTCAAACGGAAACAAATCATTAAAAATAAAGATGAAAATAACGGCCCATGTGTAAAGCCCTAGTGAAGAGAGTTAACTGTGCATTCAGCTGAGCACGTTTATCCTGCTCTGCTGAGACAGACTGGTAGGGTGGAAGATTTTCAGCATTTGTTCATTTAAAGATAAGGATAACTGTGCACAGAGCACCGCAAGCAGAATGCAAAGAGACTCCCTTCAAAGTCTGCTCAAGTCAGTAAACAGACTTCTTCAGCTTTATAAGAATTCTTGCCCATCCTCTTGTAATTCCACAGGCAAACTCTGCCAAGGCAGCTACTTCTAATTTCTGTTAAATGAATGATGTCTTATTCAACTCAAACTGATAAATAATTCTCTCAACTATGGGTCTGAACTTGCTATCTCACAGACACTCTGATGCATTTGGTAGAAGAATCAACATTATGACTCATCTGAATTATGTTACAGCAAAAACCTCATTTGGTTGATACAGGATTTTTTCTATCTAAAATGAAACACAAAGTAGCTCTTCTCCTGATTTCTCTTTCTCCCTCTGTCATTCATTTTCTCATGCGCATTTTTAATACAGAAACTGATTTTATGAGAATGATATGTTTTCCTAGGGCTCAAATAGTGACAGATGACCTTACTTGTCTTTCATTATTTCCTTTAAAGATTTTTTTTTTTCAAATATTGTTTCAAAACCTGTACTCGCACAATAAACATAGCGATATCAAAACTTACCATTAAAGCAATCATTTCAGCTGGGGGGGAAAATCAGGTTTAGGTTCTGATAAAGCAAAGTGGAATATATTCTTTTTGCCTGTAGATTTCTAAGCTTGGGAAGTCCTATTATCCTAAGAATTAGATTGACTTACTCTAATGCATACAGATCGCAATGCCTTGTGCTAGGTAGAGCTGCCATATTATTTTTTTGCCCTCAAAGGAGAGAGGGAAAAGTCTAGTCTGACCACCTGTAACAAACAATGAATTTTCATAACATAAAGGTGAGTTTGAGGGTTTATTCTACATAGTCCCATATGCATGCTTCGAGACATCTTTTTGTGCATTTAATAAACTTTTCAAGCTATTCTGGAAATGACATTTATTGGAAGGAAAACAGAATTAAAATGTGATGCCTGCTGAAATGTTAAAGAAGTAGCTGCTGAACCCTGTGGTCAACAAATAACATTTGCAAAGAAACACAGCAAAATTATTTTTTGGAACACATCTATTCATAATATAAAAAGGGAATCACTGTAATCTTCATTAGACAATCTTTGAGAAGCCTAATACATCAAAAGAGGAATTTTCAGTTCATTGACTATTCATGCAAATACATTTCTAACTTGTTTTTTTGTGCATGACAGTCGGTGATTTTGCTTAAATTGCTATTTTCCACTCTCAAGGCAAACTCAGCATCATTTTCAGGCTCAAAGTTGACTGCAAAAGCTGCTTATGAATAAAAAATTCAGGCTTTCAACTCTGATACAACCTTTGTTTCCAGAGAAAATGTGTAAAGTAAATACTCACAAGGATGGTCACAGAAAGCACAAGTTTCACAATACCTGTGAATAGCTGCTGACAAAAATGCACATCCAACTGAAATTCCTGTGATGTTACTCTCAGTTTTGATAAACAATTATCATTCAGCCAGGTGAAACAGTGAGTGTGACTGAGATGAAGGTGCCTGTTCTTAGAAAATGTGCTTAAGTATCGTAAACTACAGTAAGAGGGTGGTCACATAAAATATTGAACTATTCCAAATATGAATTGCCTTTATAATATGCACATATAATGCCTAATTTACATGAAAGTTATACAATCCTTATACGATAAGTGAAAACCCTTATCCTGCCTCCATTCATGTAGAATAAACATGAATGACTGTTTCTTCTTTAGAAAACTTTGGGGTCATTAGTTACAGATGATTCACTGGAAGAAAAACAACCTAAAGAGAAATAGTAAAGACTTAACTAAAAAAAAAAATTAAAACTTTGCAGTTAGATAAAGGTAGAAACAATTTTCTTTAAACTCTTATGAAAGTTTAAATTAGTCCCAAATCATTAATTGTTTAAGCTGTAGGTTCACATTTTTTTTCTGTCTGGGTGCATTTTAGTCAAAGTCCAATGCTCAGAGAGAGGATTTTGGGGAACAAAATGTAAGAGGAATACTTTTTTGTCATTGGACCTCAGGAAATCAGGAGTCCCAAAAGTCGTATTTCTCAGGATTGTGTGTGAGAGATTCTTTCGACAATCTGTTGCCAGACAGATTTGAAAACAAGTTTGTGTATTTTTTCCTGCCTTTTTAAGTACATACTCACATTTCCTGCATATTGTGAATGAATAAACCAACCCCCAAACAAAGGTTACCCTCTGCTCTTAAATCCTTCTGGTCCCTTGACACTTCTGACTGATGGAAATTGGATGTAGAGGCAAGGCAAACTACTCTGGCTAAATGCTTCTGAATAGGATGATGGTCTGCTGCTACATAAATCCTGTGTGATGTCAAATCCCTGGAGCATTCTTTGTTCTGGCCTTGGAGAGTTTTCTTGTCAGCCCACCAGACAGTAAGAAGAAAAGTGCAGTTGATTCTGTCGGAACATCACACTAAGCAAACAAAATGATGATTCTCTCTACATGAACACTCAAACTTCTCTTTCAGAGCTCCCCTGGTTCTAGGACAGGCTCCAGAACAAAGAGAAACCACCTTTTAATTATCCAAATGTTCTTTTCAGAGAATAGCTGTCTGTGTAATTTCCTTGAATGACATGTAATTTTTCTGCGTAGAGTATTGCGAACAGGGAGAACATAGGATAGATGGAGAAGAGAAAAAGGTGATAAAAGGAATAGAAATATTGTGCAATAATTCTTTTAAATCTTTTCTTCTTGATGTACTGTGTTGTGACCATACACAACTCATGCCACTTAACGCTTAAAACTGCAAGCAGTAGGAATTAAAGAATAAGCAGTTACTGAGGAAATAAAGAGTGAGGTGATAAAACTTGCTGATGGAACTGTTATTCAGGGTAGTAGAAATGATAGCCAACATGGATAAAGTGTTGTAGAAGGATAAACAATAAATTGGCATTTGAATTCAACAATATAGTTTGTAAAGCAGTGCACACAGGAAAAATATTGTAACTTCACCTATAAAATGAAGTGATCTGAGCTGATGAGGAATTTAAGAATGAAATTGTGGGGTTATAACAGAAAGTTCAGTGAAAACATCAGCCAAAACATCAGTCAAAAACCAAATCAAGTGTTAAGAAATGCTAGGGAAAAAACAGAAAGCAAACCAGAAAATATTAGATTACTGTATAATTCATTATTTATTTGCTTCTTGAATAATATGGGAAATCCCAGCTTCCTTATTTAATTTTTAACTAAGTTTCCAGTCCAAATATCTTTTTGGACTGGAATAAAGCCACCTGAGATGGATGATGACAAATGTGTTTAAAATCATGAGAGTCATAGAGAAGGTGAGTGTGGATATCTTATAGCACCAGAACTAAGAGACAATCCATACCTATAAGCTAGTAGTTGAAAAGTTCAACGTAAGAGAGGAGAAAGTCCCCCTGGCATGTAAGTAAACTATGAAGTCTCTTGCCACTGGATATTGGAGATGCTAAAAGTATATGGAATTCAAAAAGCAACTACAAAAATATATTGTGTGAGGGCTAGTAAGTTCAATGACGTCATCCTTAGCTAAGGAAGCTGTGTGTTGCAAATTACGGCATTGTATTTTGGGCAAGTGTCACTTTGTGCTTGACTTGTTGTTACACTGATGGAGAAAAGGTGCTGAGCCAGATGGACCAGAGGTCTGGTACAGCACTGGTGTTCTTATGTTCTCTTATGACAAGTGAGGGGTTACTGAAGAGGAAAGAATGAAGCCCCAACTCTGTTGAAACAAAAAATCTCCACTGTCTTCAGCAGGAGTGTGAAGCAAATGTCATTGAAAAGCAATCCAGAAAGACCTCATTCAAATGTGTATATATATGTATATATTTGCAACTGAAGTGCAGCCATGGTGGTAAATGCAGATTTACATATAGTTTTCAACTCACCTAAGAAGAGTTGAATTGGTTCATCAGTTTATAGAGATGGAAAGGAAGAGTTCAAAGTCTGTCATAGAGGTGCATTGATTCAGTGTCTTAAACTAAGGATTACAATTTACAACAACTTTGTTTCTATTTTTGGTGGAGCTAGGACCATGGTGCGAGACATGATTAGGTGTGGTCATTTGAAATATTTGCTGTTGAACCTGGAATATTGCTTTGATTTCTCTGAGAAGAAAAGCATTTGTGGGGGTATGTATCTGTAAGTACAGTTTATCAATTCTATTTTGTCCAATAGGATGCTCTCTGCTTTATTTCTTGATGTTAATTTACTGCTCCTCAGTGAATCAAAAATATGAAGGTTTTTTTCTGACATTTTAGCAAGTAAAATGTGATTCTGATAACTGAGTAGAATCATGACTTAACCTTTCCCAGCATAATGATAATAATGATACCATTTACAGGAAAAATTGCTTTAAATTGGTTACAAAACACATCAAAAGACACCTTACCAAAGTGAGATAAGAAAACTCAGAGTACATTTTCATAGTTAATTTTGGTTAAATAGGCTAATGAATGTTTTCTGCATGGCAGCCAAAATTGCCATGTGGCTGCAATCGCTGCTGGGAGAAAATGCTGCTTGTTTTTCCTTTTCAGTTTGTTCTTGGATTCTGTGCTGGGCTTTATATGGATCATGTGCATGGCATCAACAAATTAAAAAATGATTTGTCTGATGCCTAAGAAATAGACCTTCTAATGTGGTGCCATGTGTCTGGCCTATTCAGAAGGTGGATTTGCACTTACTTCACACATTTTTGCATGCAATTTTCTGTGTTTGAGATGAGAGTTAGAGCGTGACGTCCCCATAATCCATCTCAGCAGATATCGGGTTCTGAAAAACAAAAATTTGGGGTGAGATTATAACCTGGGAGTACCCAAGAGTAGCCAACCCTGCCTCAGGCTTGATGCTGTGCAGAAGTTAAGCTTGGAGCGGGCTGAGAGGTGCATGAATCTACCCCAACTGTATCAGCAGCTGTGCCAAAACTTCTCTTTTCAGCGCTAAAGGAGTGACTGTCCTGATTCTTAAACTTTACACCATGAGATTTATACTTTGCTTCATTCCTTGTAGATGTCTGTTTACAGTCCAAAATTCTTTGAAAACCTTGACTTTTGCTTAAAATAAGGTTGTCAGAGAAATAACTGCTTGATTCTTTCCCCTTGCCTCCTTCTTGGAGCCCTGCAGGAACACTTCAGTCATGTTTTCATGACTTTTTGCTGTAATTGCCAGTGATAATAACTTTTTTTTCCTCCTTTTTTTTTTAAGAAAAAAGGAATCTGGTCTTTATAATCAACTGACAGCAGGAGCTGGGGTTTCCGAAAAAGCATCACAGTGAGATTCATGATAAAAATCTGCCTCAGGAGAGCTGCTTTCATCTTTTACTCACTCCAATCTTTTCCCTTGCTTACAGGTTGCAGCAGTGGAGCCCTGAATAAGCCTTAAAAAATATTAAAAAGAAAAAGACTTTGAATGTGACCCATCATCACTGCAAATGATACTATTGGAGTGGCAGCAGCTTGTCTATTCCTGCTGCAGAGCTTTCAGATTTCAGCTGTCCTGCAATAGAAACCACACATGGTGTGAAGCAGACTTTGGTCTGAAACTACAGGGGCTGTAATTAAACTTAATTGAAACCATGTCTGTGAGACAGAGGGACAAATGTCTTTTTAGGAGCATCACCACAGCTGCATCTCTTCTGAGCAAAGACTGCACTAGTGAGGAGAAAATAAAACCCAATACCAGATACTATAGGTAACCTAATGCTGTGTAATGTCCCAGATTGGACTGCAGGAAGAATTTATGGCAGAACTATAAAGCAATTGGGTTTTTTGTAAGTATAAAAAGCTGTAAGGATGAATAGTAGTTTTAAATATATGCATTTCCTTGTTGTTGGTTCTGTACAGGTTATTTCACTGTATTTTTATTGCTTATGTCTAGCCACGGGGAAAAGCTGATTAAGTGGTCTAATTTTTCCTTATCTCTTATCTTCCCCGCTTGACCTTCCTGTTTGAGAGTATTGGGTATTTCCAACTGCGTTTTTATTATGAAATCCAGATTGTCTTCTGGAAGTATGTTGTATTTGATGAACTACAAGAGAAACGCAGGTGGGTTTCTGATAGCAACATGCCTGAGTTCCTGCCAGCTCATTTTACGGGCTGCTAGGGGCTTCAAAACAAATGTGTTACGCAGGATCTGCCATTTTGAGAAACTCTGTCATGCCAGTGCCCTGGGGCTAGATTTCCTGTGAGTTTGCAGACTCCCTGACATACATGAATGAAGCACAGGAGCCTTGTGGAGCCTTGTTACAATTTCGCAGGTGGGATATGAAGTCTTTAGGATCCTCTTCCTTTTCAGCTGAGATTCTTCAGTCTGCAGTGGCTGCGAACACAAAGTGGGGATGCCAGGAGCACTACCTCCTCATCAGTAGTAGCTCTCCCATGCTAGCCTGACAGTCATCAACCAAGCTCAGAACCATTGTGTTGCCCATTGGACCTTTTGATAATGTTGGAGCCAGAGGGAAAAGATGAAACTGGAAGCAATGGGGAGGTTATAGTACTTTCTGTAGAATAAACATGATGAGCTGGGGAAAAGAAATCTTGCTGCTTTAGTCTCCTGCCTCTGCAGTAAGGAGCCTGGAAGCCCTGAGGACTTCAGCTCTGTTATTCAGCTCCTGGCTCTCCAACACTGTGCCTGGCAGACAGGTCCTTCTCCTCCTCCTCCGAGCTGGCGATCTCACAGCTTCAGGCCTATTGCTGTGGGAGAGTAGGGAGCAATTTTCCAAACTCAGCTGTAAATGCCAGAACTCCTAACTTCCTGCAGTCAAATGAGCCATGCCAGGTACCTCACAGCTTGTGCTTCTTCCAAATGGTGTCCTGGGTGTCTCAGATGGTTCGGCACACATATGGTTGTGCTGCAGAATTTCACCCCAATTTTTTTCACAACAAAATATTTTGATTCTTTCAAGCAGAATCTTACTACAAATCATTTTCAAGTGAAATGTTTCTTCTCTACTTGCCATTTAATTCTAAATGAAAGGCAAATTTTATCAGAATTTTGGAAATCTCTGTAAAGTGAAAATGCTTCCTTTAGACCAAGTCACTGTTGGCTTTTGAACAGAAGGGACCTGGATCCCTTCTGACTCCTACAAACTTCTTCTAATAGAATCTCCTTGGCTTCTCCCAGAGCATTCCTCAGAATACTGATGCTCTCATACACTGTCTCATACTCAGTTAATCTAGTTCCTTGTCTAAGACACTTCACAAATTATTGTAATATTGCCATTTTCATTCAGAAATATTATATCTAATTATGCTAACCCTGCAGCATTGGTTTCACTGATGAGATCAGCTTCTATCTGATCTATTTTAACTCTTTTCCCTTAAATACCATCCCAGACTGTCCCTTCCTGATGAAAACTCTCACCAGTTCAGCCTTCTCTTTGTTGTTCCCTTGCCAATCAGTTCCATCCTGTTGCTCACTCTTCTTGTTTACCAGCTTTTTTTTGTAATTAGCTTATAATGTACATTTATAAAATGCACATAAGGTATCCAGTTGTGTAAATATTCTGTTTATTTAAATGCAAGTCATAACTACTGCTTTTTGTTTTCTTCCTATTCATTCGTGTCATACTTGTGTTGATTCTAGGAGTAATTAGACTTAAAGTTTTTCAGTCAGGGAACACAGTTTCTGGGCTCGCACAGTGACTCCCAATACTGTCCAAGACCAGACACTGCTATAACATAAATAAATAATAGCATCTCTAAAAATCTTTTCATCACCTTAATGGCTATGTGATCTCGGTGCATTTTTGTGATTGCAGTAAGTAGTAGTAGAAAGCATTGTGATAAAGTCAATAGAAGCATGGTATGGTAATGTAAAATTAATGAGCTAGATGGTAATCTTTTTAGGCAAATCGTGTTCTGTAATACAGCACACCCTCTCAATTAGTCTGTTCTCAGGAGCCAAGGAATCAGTGTATTGTGTGTGAAGTGCACAGTAAAATTGACTGCGTTACTCGGGAAGATCAGTGTAGCTGATAGTCAAAGTGGAATAACCTCGTATGGGATGTAATCTTATATCGAAGAGCAATATAGAGGCAATTCATGGTGCTTTCATGTGTATGTTTTTAATGTCCCACAGGTATTTGTTAGGGAAGGAGACTTCAGTGATTTTTGGTGTGAAAACCAAAATAAGGAAGCTGGGCTGATGTCTTCTGAAAGCTTGCAATCTGCCAAAGCTCTGATCAAGTAATTAATGAAATGTATGACAAGCAGAGGGTGTGAAGATCTGTTTCACACTCTCCATGACAATTACCTTTCAAATCACTAAGGTTAAGATTTAGACTTACCTAGTGCAATTGATATTTGAATCACTCCGTAATAAACACTATGAAGCACAATATCAAGTAGAAATGGGATGTGATGTGCAGCCATGGCAACTGACCTCCCACTAGACTCAGTATGGAAGGGCTGGAGAAAAAGGTTTCTTGGTGCAGAGAAAGCTGGGAATTGTGCAATGCTGCCAAGGAGTAAAATGTTGCTACCTTATTTGATACTTACTGAACACCAAGCAGAGTTTCTTTCAGCTTTACCTCTGTTGTCATTTTTGCCTGTGTATGGTATTTGCTGAATAATATGACCACACGTGTATTATCAACACAGATGAGCTATAAGCTGCTGCATAAAACTCACTGCAGTAGCAGTGATATGAACGGTATATTTGATCCTACAATCCACTCAGAGAAAATTCCAGTTTCCATAATGAGCTGCATGAGAATTTGATTAAAGATTGTCAGATTGGGTTTGTTATTTCTGGTGAAGGAATAGGGAAGAAATTCATTAATGGAACAGTTTCTGGAGGCTAGGACTTAAATTCAGTTTACACTATGAGAGAGATTAATTTTGTCTCAAACTATAGCTCAGCAGACATTAATCTATATAACAGTTCCACAGCCAGTGAAAGTGGCGATTTGTGTTTGGGATTAGAAGACTGACAATATAGCCAGTCATGGGTCAAACAAGAACTAGTACAAATATTTTTCAATTTTTGGAAAATTTTGACCAGATGTTGATTTTCTGAAAATTTCAACTTAAAATAGTAACTACGGTTTGGAAAGAAGGTGGATTGTCTTGTGTTTTATGTTATAAATCAACTTTAAATACGTCCTGATTCATTTGAATGCTTGGAAAAGACAACCTAGTTAGAGAAATGAGAGACTTATGTTGACTGTAAAGGAAGATGAAGTTTATCTCCTATTCTAAGTCTCACGGAAGAAGCCTCTCCACAAGGTCAAAATAGTAATATGGTAGAATAATGTTAAAGACATATCAACCCATATATTTTCATTCTAAGTCCCCAAACTGTTAAAATAAAACATACATACTCTGTTTGAAAAATTGCCATAGAGGCCAAAGTAATGTTTTTTGTTCTCCTTTATGAACTTTCACAATTTTTTTTTTCTATTTTGTCTTGCACCATATGATTAACTGAAAACCTTGTGCTTCTAAACTGATAAAACACAGTTTACTGCAGAGACGTTACTTGGAGAATATCCAGCATTGGACATTTAGGAATGTGCTTTCATTCATTTCAAATAGCAAGCATCTCTTTACGTCATAAACAATTGTAGTCTACAGTGTTAATGGTGTCTACATTAATAAAGTTCACTTTATGAAAAAGCTACTGGACTGTGATTTATTTTATTTATTAACAGTTTGATAGAGTCTATTTTCATTCATGTCTTCGACTGTGGATAAACAAAGAAGCTATTGATTATATACAGAAAAGTTTCTGACAGCTTCAATTAGAATAATCTTCCTTTGTTCAAATGGCAAATCGTATTCCTGGAAAATTTCCTACCTCTTTGGGTTTTGTCTGAAAGTTAATTTATCAGTTGGCATACCACTGGGTCCAAAGCTGCTTTTACTGAAGTGAGTGGGAATTTTGCCATTGGCTTCAACAGAAGCAGGTGCACGCCCCTAATGAGGTGTGTAATGGAAATGGTGTACACACAAAAAACCTGGACACAGTCAGCAGGAGAAACACTGGAGAAGAAGAATTTCTCAGAATCCCAGAGTATGTGAACAATGTGTTGTGATGACATTTAAGCATTGACAAGAAAAGTGAAGAGATCAAGTGGAAGAATGGATCTAGACAAGAAGATATTGTTACACTGGAACACTTTACCTCATGCTTGGAAAAGTTTATAAAAACCTTGAATAGGGAGGGAAAGGGCATCATGATAAATGAGAGCACCTAAGCCACATTAGATCAGCTGATAGCACAGTCATCTTTGCCAAAATCCCTGAAGACCTTGAAGCGCTGATGAGAGAATTAATCATGAAGAGTATGGCTTGAGCAATTAGGATAGGAAGAGTTGAGCTGTCCCCAGTGAAATTTGACCCCTAGTCTTCATCCTGTATTGAAATCAAGTATGACCTAACCTTTGCTGAAGTATAAGAAAAAAAAAAAAAAAAGGCAAAGGGAGTATTTTCACCTCATTGTGTCTCATTTCATTCACTCTATCCAGTGTAGTGTGCTGTGGATGATCTCAGACTGGTATCAACTGAAATAACACCAGAGCAGCAAAACACTATGACTTTATCAGCCAGTATTGCCTTTACAGTAATTAGCCCTGCTTCTCAGAGGTGAGGAAGGGCATGTTAACGAGGCTGAGTGCAGTGTTGCACTAATCCTGTAGAACAGATTCCAAGAACCAAGCGAGGCACTTGTTTTGTGCTGGTCTGCTCCATGGAGAAGTATCAGATCCTATGGTATTAACTGGGGTGTCTCTAGCATGAGCAAGGTCTAGCACACAGCAAGTATGATGCATGTGTATACTGGACAATGCACATGCCAGGATGTAGCAGGAGAGGTTGTGCCTGAAGGAGGTCCATGGTATCCCAGAGGAAGACTAAGTGCATCTTCAAGCTGCAATCTTACTGCAACCTATGTGTTTCAACCTTGGGTGAGATACGTCATGCAGAAGACACAGGAAAAGGGATGTAGGGGTTGGTGGTATGCCACTGTTTCTCCCATTGATTGGCACAGTTTATTTCCCAGGTGTGATGAAAGGGCTAAGCTTGTTTTGCCAAAAATTGCCAATGACTTGTTTGATGACTGCAAGGACTATGGATGTCCTGAGTCCCTGGCTGTCTGAGGCCAGAGTGGGTATTTGCACTGCAACAGTCAGGCTGTGCCTTGTGCTGAAAAACGGAGGCGTTCTGTGATTTGGGCTTGGAAGGTTTTTTCATACATTTGATGGTGGGGAGGGTTTTTTTGGGCAAATGTGGCTCTGAGTCTGGAAGAAATCCTGGAGGAGGACCTTTATTGGCCATATATATTGTTCTTCTATCCCTTTTGGGCGTTTTTTCTTGGCCACAAACTGAAGCACAAGTAATGAGGAAAGGAACATCACTCATTATTTGTCCTCTTGATTGGCAGAGTTGCATGGGTGAAGATAGATGTGAAAGTCGTGGGATGCTGCAGCTATCATGGCAGGAGATTTTTTCCAGTCAGATATTCAAATGATATCTGGGATATGAATGTAATTTGTCTCTAGCTTTATTTTTAGTGATTTCACTTTTCTGGCTCAAGTATTTTGTTCACTTTATTGTCAAGATTTATTGCTAGCACTGTTGGAAAGTGTAGCCAGTTTCAGTCTTCCAACTCCTTCTTCCTAAACTTAATTTTTGTCAATGGAATAGTTTCCTGTAAAACATCTAATTGTTGGCTTGCTGGCAGATTACATCCAGCAGTTTTTTTTAAAACTAAGGCCAGCACCAATTAAGTGCCTGATGCCAAGTCCCTTAGTTGCTGATGGAATGAATGAGAATTTCAGTTGTTTCAGAGCTGACTGCATTTTTGGACAGTGAAAACTTAAGAACGTTAAGTTCCTAGATCCTAGCTACAATATTGTATTTGTGTTTATATAGCTCCATCCTTTGACATCTTTAACACATTTATTGACACAACTTTCCTGTTGGATAGGAAAAGTAGTTATTATTTTTCAAATGGGAAGCCACAACCCCAAGAAATATTGCCAAGTTTACATTAGAGTACATCACATGCAGGAGAAGAATGAATCTTTCCTAGAGGGGACAATAGGTTGTACAGGAGTGCATTTTGTGAGGAACATTTCATTGAGTCTACCAATAGATAGACTACACTGAAAAAAAAGGAAGTCCATGCTGTATCTTTGCATCTATACTAGGAGATTCTGTTCATAACAAATCCCTGGAGGTAGTCTTATTTCTAACTTTCTAGCTAAAGTGGCTTGCCCAGGACATGATATGGAGAATGAGGCAGGTCTGATATGAGAATCCCTGGAGGTCAGCCCTTTTCCCCATAGCCCTGCTGAACTGGGACTTCCCTTGTTGGAAGCAAAAATGTCTGCAAAAACAATTAATAGAAGCATTTTTTTGAAAGCAGACTTCCACTGAGTAGTATTTGGGTCCAAAATACCGATAAGAATGTTTTTGTCGTCTTCTTCACAAAGACAGCATTTCCAGGACCTCTGTATTTGGGTTTCTATCAGCTGACGTGTTTCTTCTGTACCTGTTCTTTGAAAGTAAGAAATGCATCACACTGTTATTAAGAGTAGGTTTTAATGAACGTCTTAACTCCAGACACATGGAGTTTCTGTGTAATGGGCAAAAATGTCACATGCCTTAAACTATACTTTAGGGTGAGGTTCAGCTCCTCACCTATGCCTAAAATTATCGCTCAACCCTGTATTTAACCTGAACTTTAAATTATTCTCTACTCTAAAGAAACAGAATAAAGAAAAAGAAAAAAAAAATAAAAAAGAGAAACATATGGGTTTTACTCTAGTTGTGAGTTATGTCAAAATACAAATTTTTGTGGGTTTTTTCTTTAATTATGTACAAAACATCATCTAATTCTTTGATGAAAACAAATTTCAAGTATTTAATTTCCTTTAGATTTTTTCTCCCCCTGCAAAATACAAACATAAAGGTTAAGAACTAAAGTTTGACTTCTGTGTTCCTGAGTTTTCTTTAAAAGTCATGATAGAGCTGCCAGGATGAATTAATAGAATTCATTCAGCCAATAGAATTAATTGGCTGTCAATAAAGTGACTATTGATCATAAACTTCCAAAATTCATCCTTCTTATGTGTGTAAAAACAGAATATGCTGTGAACTGCAGAATAGAATTAATTACTTTGTCCCCGAAGGAAGAGCAGATAATTACCAAATAACATTTCTATCAAAGCTGTAGCTAAGTCCTGAGTGTTACATGAAGTAAATTCCACACTCCTACAAAATGAATAAACTTGTCAGTACTTTCACACAAATTAAACCTTGTAACATTTCAGTAAAAATCCTATTAGGAATGTCCTCATTTTTTAATTAATTTGAGTTTCTTTAAGGGCAAAGGAAAAATAGATGTTGGAAAGAGTAGGCATACATTCAGAAATCCTGTGCTCTCTTGTGGATATTTTAACAGGTTTGGTTTGTGTTGTTCAGTTTTAAGGATTCTTTTATCACTTGTTGGTCAATATACTTTTAAAGACTTTCATATCACTGATGCCTGTACTAGGATGGTTGAAATACACATTTTGGAAAGCAGTATTGTAGTGAAAGGATAATTAATGCTTTGCACTAATTCCCTCCTATCTGTGGACATAAATTACAGTTTTGAGAGGTGTTGATGCTTGAAGATCTCATTACTTTATATACAAGCTTATGCTCAAAGGACAGGGGAGATTTTGCAGCTAATGTTTTGCAGGACATCCAAACTATTTTAGTAACACTTATGCCACCCTCCAGAATTCCAAGGAGATTACTTCTTTTGGTGAACAAATACTGCACAGGGAATCATTTTTGCAAAGCCAATTCTCTGTTTTAGAATGCAGGACTTTCTATTGGAAGAGGTTGAATTATTTATTGGAAATAAACTACCCAGCAAATGTATCTTTTTTACCATGTTTGCAAGTTAAGATCTGATTCTGGATTCCATGAATGTATTTGTTATTCAGAAATCGTTTCCAATAAAATGAAATATTCTGCTGCACAAACTGTCTACTGACTGTTTGTGGTACAGGACCAGTCATCTCCATAGTGCACAGAAAAATTACTGCCTTAACTATACCTCAGTGAACAGGGGTGTAAATGTGCTTCTTAATGCAGCTACTTCAATGTGTCTAAATTATGGGAAGCCAGACCCTTTGTCAAGAAAAGGAAACTTCACTCACAACTTCACAATATGACCTTTCCGTTAAGTGGTTTAATGAACAGTGAAATCACTAAGAATGCAAACTTCTAAAGTGGTATTCATTTGACATTTGAATGACCACCTCAGGGCTAGGTTATAAGGACACTTCTTTTGTCTTGACTAATGCAGATTTTCTCAGTTAAACCTTCCCACCACTGCCTCAGCTGGTCAAGCTTTGTGGTGAACAGGCTGAAAATGCATCTAGAGCGGAAGACAGGAGGAAAAACTAGCTGGCCTAAGGATGTGTTATTTTCCTGCCCACTTCCTTGTTGTCCTCACTTCTGGCTTCAGAGCCTCACCTGTGCATCCTTCCCTTCCTCTTCCACAGCTTGCACTAACGCTGGTACCCACTGGGCTTTTCAATGAGATGAATTCACAAAGACCCCACAAAACTATTGTTTTTCTTTTGCCAACTTAATTTTCTGCTTAGTTACTGAGTTACATCAGTGCTTACAAGAGTCTGTTGAGTGACAGTGCTGGTGCAAGAGGAGTATGACCTCCCCTTTTAAGGAAGCTCCCTAATATGAATGTTTACTTAACATACAGTTCTGAATAGCGAACTTAAATGTGTATGCCACGAGAGACTTTTCCATCACACACCTAACAAGAAAAATCACTAAATAAACGATTCTCCATGTAAGTGGTACTTTCTGAGAAGCAGAAACTATTAGAAATAACATTCGTAAGGAAGAGTGGCTGTAGTCATAAGCAGATTTAATTTAGAGTTTTCAGAGCCGCCTTCTTTCCTGAACCAGAAGACTCTAAGCACCCTAGCAAGGGCCCTTCAATCTCTGGGTCATGGAAATAGTATCCTTTCCAGATCCAGAAAGCAACCTGGGGAAGTTAAGATGTGAGGGAACCAAGCACACTAGGAATGTACAGGAATCTCAGACTGCTGGGGTGGATAGATGTTATGGATGTTGCAGACTTCTAAATAGGGACTACAGTTTCTTAAAGTCAATTGCCTGCCTTCCTTTAAGAGGAAAGAAGAAAGTGCAAGGACAACTCCGAGGCTCTGGTCACTGAAATGCTCTGAAACATCTAATACCGATGCAGTTCCAGGGAGAAATTAATTTTATTAGTTATATATTCCCTAGAGCAAGGAAGTGCAGGAAATTCTTTGGACTTCCACAAACCCATTTATTGTGGCATTGGTTTGTACAATATCTGGGAAAAATACTGGAGCTGGAATCAGGATCTCAGGACTTGGGAGGTTTTCTGTTCAAGGGTTATGAAAATGTCAGGAGAAAAACACAGACTGAGGAAAACAGAGCATGGGAGAATGAGTAGATCAGAAGGATCTTTCCAGAGTATCTTTTGCAGGTCTGTGGGAACAAGCTCTGCTTTTGCTCCAACACGATTGTAAGCTTTGAGGATGTGGCTAGTCCAGTGCTAAAGCCAAATACATTCTGTTATAAAAAAAGACAGTAGCAGCAGCAGCTGTCTTGGAGTGCAGACAGCGTGAGCTCATAACTGTTCTCAAAGGACTGCAGAACAGGACCATGGGAGCAGTAACCATGTCTCTACGGTGTAAGCAGAGACTGACACCTATAAGTGCTTTCCTGTGTGTATATTGGAAAGATGAACTCTTGTGTTGGAAAGAGAAAGAGGATCTAGGAGATGAAGGTTGGCTTAGTATTCTGAGAGCTTAGTGAAGCTGGAGGAAGTGAGAAACTTTTTGGTCCTCTAGACTTGACTCCTATCCTAGAGCAGAATTATTTTTCTGTAAATGCAGCATTGGTGCAGAAGGCTCCAGAAGAATGAGAAAGGTCTAGCAGCTATTTCCATTGCCTGGATCAGAAACATGGATATGCTGTTAAAATAAGGATGGTGGATTCTGGGGTGACTTAGGGGAAGAAAGGAAGCCAGCAAAGGATGCTTTCTTGCTGTCATTCTTGTCTTCTGGGTGCAATGCCACTGTCTGCCCAGGTGAACATGAAGATTCCTGGGAGAAGAAGGGGCCGAGACTGAAGAAATTTGCTGGGAGCAATTTTCACGGTCAGTTCTGAACCAAATTGCCTCCAGCACAGCTCTGCAGTAAGACTGAGTTGTGCAGCCACTCTAACGTGACAGAATATGAGAAAAGAGCTGTTTATAGAAAAGTATTCTTTCCCTTGGTCAGCTTGGCAGGCTGGGGAGTTAGTAAATGTTTAGCCATAATGCGTGGTAGAGTAACATAACTTAATATAAGGGTATTGAGTTTTGTGACACCGGATATGTTTTAGACATCTAAGTTTAGAGGAGCTTGAGAAGGGAAACAAATAGTCAAACAGGCATGTCCTCTGAAAGCTGCATCAATGGTCAGATGTTGTAGAGTGCAGCATTATTCTCAGACCACTGTTTGGTCCGAGCTCAACCAAAAGTATATGGGACAGTTACTTTTGGCAGGGATTTTTGGCAGTGTGGTACTTGTTTACTCAGTAGTACAGCTAGAGCTAGGAAGATTGAAAGCCTCTTTAGGCAACAAAATGTATTGTTTAGGAATTTTATGCATCCCAGATGGAATGGTGGATATTGAGCAAGCAGGTTCTGGTGGCCTCCCTCTGTTCTCTCTCAGGATATTTGTATACAGCAGATTACAGTCAAATATCATGTGAAAGATCTTTGTAGCCAGGATCTGCAAGCCAGGAATGTGTGGACGTGAAGGTCTTTAAGGGAATAAGGAAGGAAATAATTCCATGTTGGAGGAGGTTGGGAATCAGACAAGCTTGCAAAAAGCTTGAAGACAAAAATAAGAGCATTTTTCTCTGCTGTATCTGAAGGGTGTAATGGAAAACATTTTGGAGGTGACATTGAAGAACTCACCATTTTGTGAGACCCCCTAGGTCAGAGGGACCAAGCTACTGATCTTCAAAAGAGAAGTTGGTAACCTGGGCTTTAGCTAAACATGAAGACAATTTCCTTCCTTGTCTCAGAGCTCTGATCAATATTGATGTTCCACTGACAGGATCATTTGTCTGTATGATCAAACAAAGACTGTGCTGGTATACACTTTAGGACTACTACAGCAATGTGTTTTACGAGTAAACCAACTCAATTTTTTGAAACCATTTCTTGATGTACCACAGGACTGATAAGAGCACCAGGACTCCTGTGCATGACTGACAGATTGCTGCAGTTGTATTGTTGGGGAAGGATGCAACTTCCCTTGGGTCCAACAGTTGAGAACAGAATTATATTTTCAGGTTTCTTGAGCCCCTCTGTATGGTTTCCAATTATGCCTTTGGTAGTGGCATCTTACCTTGAGTTTCTGGTACAATATAAAAACAGTTGATGTGACTTAAAACCACTTTTTTTGATTTGCTTATGCTCATAAAGAATGAAATTTTCATGGGCTCAAACAGATTAAGACTTTACTTGCAGATTTGGCCAGAAAATATTGTATATCTCAATGAGAATCAGCACAATTATTCATACTCCGTTTCAACTGTCGTTTGGAAAATATCTACGTTATTCTTAACTAATAAATGAATTCAACAAAATTGTTACTTTTATTGTCCAGTTTACAGATGGGAAATATGAGTTTTCCTGCTATATAAGGTATTGGCCATACAGTGGAGAGCATAAACAAATGCCATCAGCCTCAGGTGATCATTGCTACTGTATAAATAATATTATGGTAAATTCACTAGGGGTGTTATCTCTAATGAATAATTCAGCCAGCTGCAGCTATAACGGAGAGTGCAATGGAAACTCATCTACTGAACATGTATTTTGGGGTGTCTATTTACAACACCTTAGGCAAAATTTTACTGATCAGGTTTTATTCTTCAGGGTTTTTTTCATGTCATAGACCCTTCTGTATTTATTTATATAGAGAAAACGGAAATGGAATCAGTTGATTTTTTTTTTTTCTCAATGAACGTTACCCTGCTTCATTTACTTTGTCAGTGCACCATTGTGAAGTATGATACACTTGAAATATTAAACATTTTGCTAGATGCCTGATCTTGCAGTCCCCTCCCTGTGCTGAACTAATTCACATTGATGTTCCTGTGGTTTTTGCACACAAGATAATTACATAATCAGGGCCTAAATTTTTTAACAATTTGTTATACCAATACCAGAAAAAACACACTGAGATAATTGACCTTGACTTCTCATACATGTGCAGTTCTTCATCTGACCGTGTATAACACCCAAGACAGTTAAATCTGTTCCCTTGCAATAGTAACATGAAGGACTGATACTTGAGTGGATGCTGGAAGCAAAGTGATTGCAGCACCAAACGTGAGCTGTGAGTTAGTTGATAACATATAACCTATAATAAAAAAAGCATGTTTGTCTTAAAAATTATTTATATTTGGAACATCCTTATAATATTCTGGTCGAGGCAAGGTTTGTAGGGAGATATGATTGGGAATCAGTTGGGCTAATAAATGAAATACCAAAATTAATTTTAATTAGATTAGAAAAACATTCCAGAGAAGTTATTGTATAAAAGCGGAAAATGAATAAACACACAGGTCCACTCTTCTTTTTTTTACAATATGAGGTTGATAATAGAGATTAAGTAGCTATTAGTATCTGAGTAGTAGGCTGCTTCTGCTGCATGAAGTATAATATTCCCCAGGTCTGAAGGTGGCCTTGTGTGACCAGAGCTGTGATAAATTTTAATACATATTAGGATCCCAAGTTATGTTGGGAGGGTCCAATTGTTCCAGAAAAAAGTTTATGCTGAAAAATGAAGGACAGCAAAAAGCTGAGAGTTGGTTTTCTTTGCTAGTACCACGGAAAGGTTATAAAGTCCACTCCTGCTCATAATGACATTCCAAATAAGTGTAGGAAACAGGTACTGGCTTCAGCTGTCACTCACTGTTTAGAAATGTCACCAATAATTTGTACTCTGGAAGTGCTCAATGTGCGGACCCCTGGCTCTAATTGGATCCACTGATTTCAGCTAAATCTCGTTCTGTCAGCAGCTCAGCAGTAGGTGGGATATTGAAGCTCTAATGAATCCAGTAATAACTTTAAATTGCCAACTTGGATTATTTTAATTTTTTTTTTTGCTGGTGAAAATGGCAGTGTTTTCCCAGAGAATAAATATCTTGAATTAGTTCTTAAATAATTATGCTAGATTACTGATCAAGCAGGTGTGACATACGCATTTTATATATGTATATGTATGTATCTATACAGTTCCTTCAGTAGAGGAAAAGAAAATTTGGACAGAATCATATCCAGATAAATTGGATTAGAGGACCATGATTTCATACTTTAATCTAGCAAGTCTTCCATTCTTACGGAAGAAAACCTTTTTTTCTGTGAACTAGGAATGAAGAAGCCAGAAATCTGTACAGCATCCTCCTCTATTTTTTCAGTAACTGCTTTTGTGAGGTAGGGGCAGTGTTTCAAATCCGGAGTTCTTACCCTGGTTGTTGAAGGAAATGAGGTGTACAGAACAGTGCCACTCATCTGTGTCCTTCTGTCATCTCATGTCTTCCCTCAGGAATTTTAGAAGCTGTGACAAAAGTTTAGCAAATTTGACAAAGGATTAAATGTCTTACAGGTACGAAGCACATACAAATTTTAATGTTTACCAATGTGTAAAGGTTCTATTCAGGAGATGGAATTCAATCCCCATTGACCTGGTCAGCCTGCTCATAGCTATGGCATGGCAGTGAGAAACCCATCCTGCCTGTTTGGGCTCCTGGCCACACAGGTGGTGACAGTGAATGAGTATAAAGACCTACACTGCCAATGCCTCCATCTTTTGCTTGGTGGAAAGGTCTGACAAAGGTCCCCTTAGTGACAGAGGAAATATGTCAGGCAAATACCCACTTTGTGAGGCAAATATGGAGAGATCCAGCAGCATCATAGGGAACAGAGAGGATGAGGAAAGCTTCTGGAGGCACTAGGGAGGTTGGTGGGTGTTGGAACATGGAAGGAAGCTCCAGCTAATATAAGGACATGGTATGGAAGTATTGGGAGCTACTACACTAGTGGTTTGGCCTGGAAAATGTGGGGAAGACTGAGTGAATTGCAGGTACAGTTTTGGAAAAAGGGTGATGATGGAGAACACAGGTTATATATCCAAAGGCAACAAGCCTTCACTAGCTCTGCAACACATGGAACACATGGGTTTGGTTTGGTTTCTTTTGGATCTGATTCATTTCTTCCTTGATGTGTCTCTGCTGAAATGACACTGCCTTAATATATATGACAGCAGAGCTCTCATTCAGATGCAGCATGAATGATTGCAAGAACACATGAAACTGTGTTCTTGTGAATCTTTCTCTAGGCTAAAGTAAAAGTCTTTTTCACAAATGTGATGCATCTTTTCATTATCCAACTACATAAGTGTATAAAGTGCATCATAATGCTGACTAAAGTTCACACAACCAACAACTACAGTATCATCACAGCTTCCTTGTCCTAGGAGATGAATATATATGTCCAGAAAATATTCTCTGTTTCAGCTATTTTTGCGCCATCTAGTATGCATTCATAGTAAAATCAATGAACTAGAACTAAGAAACAAATTTTAAGGGGTTGACTTTTCCTTTGATATATTATGAACCTTATTCTGTATTGCATATGGTGTAGTCATTTGTGTGTCATTCTGACCAATTGTATTTCTACACCCTGCCCTCTCTTTGTGCTGTTAAAAACAGTAGTAGTAATTGTAAAGCAGTAGCAAGTCTTGCCTTGTATTTATAAATCCCTTTTTTTGTAGTTAATTTTCTGGTTTAAAATATTTCCATGACAAGCTATAGTTTTGCTTGATATTTATCTCATTATTAAGATTTGGATTTTCTCATGAGATATTATTTTCCTTCAATCTAGCCCCAGCTACACCTTCATATATTATCAATATTTGTTCTCCCTCCTGAATATTTGTTATATTCAAATTCCAATACACATCTGAAATAGTCTGAATTTTGTCATCTCTGGCCATATTGAAGAAGACCTGTTTGGTAGGATTTAAAGAGGTAAGCATGTGTTTCCAACGCACTGAAAAAGCAGAAGGAAGGTTTTGTATGTACTTGGCTGTCTGAACACTCCTGAACTGATTGTTTGAATACACCTGTGATTCAGTTGTACTGTTAATAGCATGCTAAAACACTGAGAGCCCAGGATAGAATCTGTCAATTATTGCTTCAATCCAAATAAATGAATATTGGACATATATCACATTCCCCTATGTCATAATTTACCCAGATTTTAATGTGACTTCGTTCAGACTGTCAACTCCTTCAGCTTGTTTTCTCTCAGTTCCCTTTGATTTGCCCACATCCTCCTGATGCTGAAGTATCCAAACGAGAGGAGAAGAAAGCGATTGCAGAAGCAAGATAAACGTGGAATATAGGAAGCTGCGGTTGAATTATTTTATGTGTAAGCTGGGTTGGAAACTGCAAGCACAGTACAGAAAGTATATATTCAGATTTTGGCTTGCAAGAAAAGGAAGCAACTCATATGAAAAATGACCACAAAAGGAAACGGGTAGCTGAAGAACAGGGGGACATAAGCCTGCCACCTGCCCACTTTGGAATGAAGTAGCTGGTGTATGCATGTTTTGCTTGGATTCATTTCAGTCCAACTTTCTAAACTTCTGCTTTCCTTAATCTTGGCTCCTTTCATGGTGAGATCTCCCAGAAGATCCATTATTATTTTGCTTCAGGTAAGTTTATACTGCTGCATCAGCCAGAGATGCACTCCTGTGAGCAAATGTTGCATAAATTATGAAGAGAGAAAAGGAGGAGAAAAAGAATCCATTAGCAACACTTAGATTGTAAGTGTCTGATAACTATTTTAATAACCATACATTTGTCTTAAGGATCAAAGACTCCAAAGGCAAGTATGTGGATTTGCAGCTTGTTTTCATTGCTTTGTATATCTGTAAGTGGAGAAACAAAAATAAACATAGATAACACCAAACGGAATGAGTGACTGGAAAGTTAAACTACTTAGCCCCTTTGAGGGATTTTATCCAGCTAGCAAAGTTTTGCAGTAAGATATGCAGTAAATGGTAAAGAGGCAGTGTTATTTAATTAGCTAATATTTGTAATGTAAATGTTGATAAGTTAGTTAATGGGCTGGATTCCTTCCCTGCAAAGGGCTGCTGAAAGGCACATTTTTTGGAGGAAAGGAGAGATTGCAGCACAAGGTGCCCGCAGCTTACCTTGTGTTTTTGTTGGAGTTACAAAAGACAGCGAACATGACAACAGTGCTGGCTATGGGAAGAACAAACAAGGAAGAGTCTTATCTGAAGCTGTGCTCTGCTGCTACTGTTGGGGTCCTCCCGTTGACTTACCCTAGTAGTTTGAGGAAAATGGGAAGAGAAACTGGAGAAAGGGGTGCATGAGACGTATGTATGTAGCCTCTTACTGAGAGTATGTCAGGTTCTGGGAAATGCAAAACTATGTCAAGAATTGGATATTGTGACAGTACAACAAGGTTCTTCAAATCAGATAAGTCTGAACACAAAATGCTCCCCCAGCTATGTTCGAGGTCTTGTCTGGGAGTCTTGCTAGCTGGGGAACCAAGACAAGGAAGTAAGGCTAAAGGCAAGATCCTGTTACAGCTATGACAGAAAACCAAACCAAAACAGTAGCTAGGACTATATGAATGATGAGTCTTGTATCTGCATTCTGAATGTCCCTCTGCATCTGGGGATCATAAAAATGTCTGAGTTGATATCTTCTTCTATGCTATATCACAAGTTCCATCTTAAAGCAAAATGTTCTTCCGAAGGTACCTCATCCAAAATGCAAGTCTTAAAAGTGAAAAGCTAGGCCAATGCTGCAATAGAGAAATGTTTGGGAAATATTAACTGGAACATTCATTTCTAATTTTTCTAGGATCAGATTTTCAGTATTGAGTTCTCACAGATAAAATTCCATCTCTGTAAATAATTACAAACACATTTTTCATATAAGCAGTCATGGTGTTTTCATTGAGGTTTTAGAAGCTAAATACTAATATTTACCACTGCAAATCAAAGGTCAAAGCTAGAAGTGTCTTTAGTAGACTTTCAGGTCTACATCATTTTTGCAAGAAGTGAAACTCTAGGACATTTCTTTGTCCCATTTAAGTAGTGACAAAAATTTTCACTATTTTCAAAGCAACAAGGGCAGGAAAGAGCCCATAGACTATTTTCTATCTAAAACTAGCAATTATGTGAATATAAGATCTAAGTCTGACAAGATTAGAACATTTCCATGAAGAGATATTTTCCCCGAATACACATTTTTTTGCAAGAGTTTTGGCTTGTAACCCTGTCACAAAAGACTTGTAATAACTTTACCTTGCTGTTCTTCCTTTCAAGCTTATTTCCAGGGACTCAGCAATTCTTTGACAATGATTGATCCAAGATTTTTCAGTGTCCCTCATACACAGAGGAACAATTACTGCTCTCTCTCTCCCATGTATACATCTTTTTTACTGAGAGATATTTGTCTGTCTCTCTTTTATATACATCCCATACCACCATGGCACCACTTGTACCTAATGGTGAATAAACACATATGGCAGGAACAGTGGATTTGAGTAGCTGGCTACTCAGTGAAGCTCTCCATAACTGTGGATACTGTGATAACTTTTTGCCCTGCATTCTGAGTCCTCACCAAAGGTTAGCACCCTCAGTGAGTAAATTCACTATACTGAGCACAGAATTGTATGCCTTGTGTGCCCTTTCTCTCCTTTTAACTCTTTTGTAATGTGAGCTACATTCCTCCTACATCTTATGCCCTAAAGCTGAAGTGTCTTCTGCCATTCAAACTATTCCAAAGCCCCAAGTTTCTTCCCCAGGGCAGCTGGCCATGCGTGCAAGCTGTGCTGCAGGGAGAGCTTAAGCTACTCCTTGACCAGCTGCTTTGTCTGGGACTTTTCTCTGCTCTCTTGCCAGACTCTTTTACCTGTGGACAGCAAACAGTGCTCCGCTTCTGGAGCATTCACCTGCCACTACTCAAGTTTGCAAATGACTATTCAAGTCTTAGAAAAACTCAGTGGCTGCTGCATTTTAATACAAATATTTGCAAGTAGCTGGCAATTAGCAATAACCTTCCTACCGCTGCCTGTCCAAAGACAATGAGAAATATCCCTCCTTTTGCTTGATTATGATTGTTAAGAAAGGCTGGCTAAAAAGTGTCCGAGCTGTTCTCTCCCTCTCCCTCACCCAGCTGGCTCCATAATCATCAGCTCTTTCCACTCAGCCTGTAAAACAGCAGTTAGCTGAAGAGCAGAGGTTGAAAAACACCAGTCACTTTCATAACCAGATGGTAAACACATTCCTTGGGTAGCTGTGAAGGGCTGTGATGTTGCCACACATCTGTAATATTTTTTGTTATAATGTGGACAACCCCAGGCACAAATTTAGCTTGATCCATAAGCAGGTTTGAGTGTTTCCTCTGTCTCATGTTCCACTGTCCAGTAGAAGAGCACAGATGTATTCCTACTTGTAAAGCAGTGCTGTGAGTCCCAGCAGAAAGGAGATGAGACCGATCTAAGAAAAGTATCTGATATTCTAGCTGTCGAAGGAACCATCACAAATTCTTTCCTTTTTACTATCTGTTTACTGTTAAGTAATACACAGTATAGTATATATAGTAAGAAAAACGGTGCATAAAATGAGGCCTGACAGGAAAGGTCTTCTCCACCTCACTCCTCACTGGACACTTATTCCTCCTCCTTGTCTCTTCTTGACATTAGCACCTGTGTGGTGGCAAGGTGAGATGGATCAACTCACTGAGCCAAGAAACAAATAAACCTTCAAACAAAAGTTAGGGTTTAGGATAGTTACACATTTATTGTGATGGATACAGGAATACCGAGGACAAGGGATAAGCACTGGGAATGTACCCTGGCCTCTCATCTGGGACACAAGAAGCTGATAATTAGACATGAGAAGCAGGCTCTCTGCTGAGAGGCACGGTATTAAATTTTAAGTTACCTTCTGTATTCAGTGACCTTACACTCATCAGTTAGTTATCACGTAGCTAACACATTTCAGAAGAGGTGTTTTTCAGAAGAGTATATTTATCCATAAGGGGACATTCAAAGCTAGTGTAATTAGTAAACAAAATGTTTACTTGACTTGAAGGGAAGCAATAGGTTGAATGTGGTATTGTTTTTTTTTTTTAAATAGGTATGAATGGTCTACTTTGCAGTAGAAAATTATGTTGTTGTGGTTAAATCATTGACACTACTTGCAACTAGGGGAAGTAAATATACTTGCCTATCCCTTACCCTGAACTAAACACTTGAGGTTTTGGCAAAGTCAGTGGTTAGTTGGCAGCACGGAGATACATATGCAGAGATTCTCACGCTGAACTGTGCAGCATACGTGGTTTGAGAGGTTTTAGGGAAAAAAAGACTTTCAAAATTCTTTCTGGTTAAACATGACTAACAATGAGGTAATGGTGGCTCAGAAACATGTTGTAGTTAAGGTTGCACTCTAGAGACTGTGGTTAGCTTCCCAGGCTCTGCAATTGGGCCAAGAAAAGTAATTACAGTGATTAATAATAATGTTTGATTTGCCAGTCACACAGTCCATTCCTCAGAGCTGGTTGGTCTGGAGGAGGGGGAGGTAAATTGTAGGAAGGAAATTAGAGCAACAAAGTACAGTTCTTGAAATGTATAATCCAAACACTGCTGGAGCCAGCTCAGCCTGGCATCAGCTATTTTTATACCGCTGTATACTACGACTATGATTTTGTGCCGTACAGCAGGAGTTAATTTATGTATCTCTATATTACTGCTATGGATGTGTGCAGTACAGTATGGGATAATTCATGCACTGTACACTACAGCTGGGGTATTGTGCTATACAGAAGAGGCTGTTTCGTGTAACTGAATACCACATAGATGATGCTGTGCTTTGTAGAGAAACTATTTTGTAGGTTTGGACACTACAGCAAGGATAACATTTTGAATTTCTGAGGATGAATAACTATGAGTACCTCACCTTTCTGATGGGAATTTACTGTGAATGCAGCAGTAGCCGGCGATGTGTAGCAGGGCTTGAAAAGGAGGTTTTAGCTGTGACAATAATCATAAGACCTTAATAATGTCCCATTGTGTGTTTCCTGCCCTTGCTTTTGGGTGTGACTGTGGGGAAGGTGGACAGGCAGGAGGAATTAGTGGTGCTGTCAGGATCTGCCATGACCGAGCTGGGGGGAAAAAGGCAAAAAACCAATCCCTTGGCAAAGTTGGACTTCCTGATTACAGGAGTCCTTGGTGGCACCACAATGAAGAGGAGTTGCCATGGAAACCATTGCAAAAGATTAAGCATATCAAGGAAACCTGATTGTGAGAGAATGGGTAGAAATAAGAGAATTAAATTAATGTAGAAATGATGTTTTTGTTTTATGACACAAGTCATGGTTGAAACCTTTACATTCACAAACATCCAATTAAGAGAGGAGTTATAGTGAAATCTGCAAGCCCTGTTTCAGAGGAGCATGATTACTCTATAATTAAAGGAAAATAAATAGTGTTTTACTATCCAAAATGAGAATCCAGTGGTGCAGATTCTGTTATTCTTCACTTTCCCACTGTAGAATCTGCTGAGTTTTTTTGACATTTTGAGGCAGACGGGCCACAGTGACCCCCTGGGATGTACTCACAGGTGCAGTGGCTTCCAGCCATGGAGTGGCCAAATGAATTTCAGATATTTGAGGGAGGAAGGGAACACTTAACTCCTCATTCGCTTTTGTCACATGCTGGCCGGGCTCCTGGGCCAGCAAAGCCGCGCTCATTTGCAAGTTATGAGAACAGAATGGCAAAGGTCAACAGTTGATTCTGCCTGTGCTGGGCACTGCCTACGCCAGTCCTTGGCATAAAGCAAAGCAGGCTCCAGGGTCTTTTATTGTGCTGAGAAAAAACTAACACAGCTGGGTTAGGCAATTGGGAAGAAGGTGGTCATGGAGTTCACGACCACTCCTCCCACTTCTGGTAACACCCCAGGGACAACCAGGGCCTTGGCATCTGGACCCTACAAAGGGGACTAAAGCCAAGTAACCAGTTAAAGCTTTTATGCAGTGCCAGAAAAACAGAGAGTATCACAGATAGACTGGAGAATCCAACCCACTGACTCTTGTCCTTGCACCAGCACTTTGATGTTCCAGCATCAGCAAGGGATTTGCCTCTTAAAGATAGGTTTCTGGCCTAGTATGAAATTAATGACACTGGTTTCACCCTGCTGCTAAGGGCATGTTTCTGTGAAAAGTGGAGACCATGCTTCATTAAACCTGTGTTGAGATAAAGCAATGAAGAGTTTTGCACCAACACAAGACACCCCAAGAATGACAGAGTAAGTGTGTGCAGATGTTTTTTCTTGGTTTGAAATGAATGCTTTGGAGAGGCTGCATCATTAGGGCTGTCTTGCTCAACTCAGAGCCTCTGAAATAATGACGCTGGAACATCTGAAGAACACAGCTCCTCCATATCCTCCTTGGACTGGGTTGTATCCATGCATCTGTATAGCTGGCCAAAGCCAGGAAACTGAAGTTTTGTGCAACAGATCTTCACTCACTTTAAGCAGCTGTCCATTGACCAGTCACAATCCAGTTTTATGTAAATAGAGTTCCAATTGCTCAAGCAGTGCTAATTTTAAACGAAGATGCCTAGGGAGATAACAGAACCATTAAATTATCTTGCCATGAATCAGGAAATACAGAGTTACATTTTTTTTTAATTGAACCTGGGTGATGAACTGCCTTTTCCATTTGCTTAAGGCAATGTCCGAGGTGACAGAAACTCACACCAGGGAACTTAAACACAGTCCTTCCTGATTAATTTTTATTACTGAACCCCAAAACTTTCATCCAGAAAAAGTGTCCTGCACTCCACTAACCCCTGTGTCTTCAAGAAAAAAGGCCTAAGTCACTGCAATGAATTGTTTATGGTATCAATGCCATACCAGCAGGTGGTAAGTGAATAAACTTCATGAGTATGTCACTGAATGACAGAACAGTGTTGGTTCTTCCACATCAGGTCCAAAAGGTCGCGTGATGAAGATAGCTTTGACACTGCAGCTGGCTTCTTTTCATTTACAACTGTCACATAAAAACTGTGACACTGGGCAGTATTTGCCTTGATTTTGTAAGGTTCCAGACATGATTACTGCATGGTGCTTTCCCTAAGATACCTCTGAGAGCCTTTTGGAAACTTGAGTTGGTGCAGATGATTGTTTTAGATGCTGTGAGTAGAAATGCCCTGATACCAGGTGATGAATGGAGAATAAAACCCCAGATAAAGAAAATAACTACACCAGCAGACACAAACAGCTGTACCGGTTTCCTGTTTGCATCTGGCTTCAAGTCAAGCTCTGAGATAGCTCTCTAAAGTCCTGCATGGCTGGAGTCCTGTTCTACTGTGACTGTCTCAGCCTCGTGGTAACAATTTTGCAGTGATATTAAAAGCCAGCTGAGATATCCGTGCTCATATTTTGTTGCTGGGGGCAGCCAGGCAGGGTGGAGCTCTCATAGTCTCATCTTCCGTGTTCAACAAGAACAAACAAGATGTTTTCAGGATCTGGCATCCAATACAGCTTTTCTCTCAGGCTTTGCCAGAAGGGGCTTGGCATTTAGTTTGTTGTCTGGGTGGGTTTATATGCTGGCACTGATCAATAGCATGACATGTAGTGTTTGTTACTACTGCACGTGGATTCTGAGTCTTGTACAGATCAGAAAATAAATAAAGTACAATGAAATGAGTCCATAAAAGCATGTTTTCTTTTTTGTTCTTGCAGACAAGGGAAATGCATGGAAAAGAAGAGAAAACACTTTCAGCTCTTGTAATTATTTAGGGTTATATCTCAATGTGAATCTCTGTTAAGAATATACAGTGCTGTAGTTTTTTCTTTCTTCTGCCTTTCCCACACTGCTGTGCTGCACACTTTATTATTGCTGTCACAATCTGCTCTCTGTCCAATATGATTGCTATCCCCAAAGGTTTATTCTACATAGCAAACATCCTGTAATAGTGACCTACTCTAATAACAGGAAATTTATTTTTAAACTGCATAATGCCTGCTCCATATTAATCTGTTTCTTTTCCAAAAAAAAAAAAAAAAGTTTGACATGAAAATCTACTAATATTGCCCAATGCCTGGTTGGTTTCCACAAAATTTTGTATCTCCTGAAGTCCACTGTGTTCACTAATTTGAGGTTGCAACCAAGGACTTTTTTTTTTTTCCTCTTCTGGTCAATAAATGCTAAATAATAAATACCAGCCAACAATATCAAATCCGTCAAACAAGAAAGGTCAATGCTCATCAGTCACAGTCTTTTTGGAAGAAGCATTATTCTTTCATCTCAACCAGTAGCTGCAGAAATAAGTTAACCGTTGATTGCATAGATCAATTAAAATAGTCTAAAATCTCTTGTGATTCTCGCCCTTCTGGCATTCTAGGATGGGTTATTTTTTTTCTAAGTACATGCCTCTTCCTGCCTTCTTTACCTAGTCTTGCCTTTGTGATATCACTTTGGGGTCAATGATACTGTTATCCAGTGGGTGACAACACACCAGTGTTGATTTTTCTGTCTGTAAGAGGTTTGCTTGGGAAGCAAGAAAACCCAGAATGTCAGATGCTTCTTCAAAGGACCCAGTAAGTTTGCATTCACTACATATGCTGGAATATCTTGGTTTTGCTAACACAAAGAACTAATACGTCTTACACCATATTTTAATACCCTTAAGCCTGAAGGGCCACATTATCGAATCTCTGTTCTATTGAAGTATTTTCAGTTGTATCTTTTTTTAACTCCCTTTAAACATGATTTGACAGCACTTTTTCCAGATCCATTTTATATTCTGTATTGTCTGCTTCAAGGATATCATACGCATCTTTATCTTAATGAGGTTGAGTTCTCTATCTACTACCAGGCTATTTTTTTCCCAGAAAAATCATCATGTCTGCTTCTGTCAACACATCTAAAGTCATGCACAGATGAGAACACAAGCTGATTTCTACTAGTCTGTCTCTCTTCCTCCTGTATCAAGGTACTCATTGCATAACTAACCCCTAGTGTTTCCATAATCGCTACTCTGACACTGATCAACTTTATTATTCGTGCTTTTCCCCTCTCTTTAGTGGGGCTTCATGCACTCACACTGGTGTGCAGGGAAGAAAACTTGCTCTACTTGTTAGGTCGTCTGAGAATTCAAACAGAAAATAATAAAAAGAAATTTAGCAAAACTTCAACTCGGTTTTCCTCCTCAGCTTGGCTAAGTCCTTCAGATAAAATGCTCACAAAGCTGTCACTGATTCTGACAGGAAGGATGTGCTTAATGTTTCACATTGGTGCTTTCCCATGTTAGCATTTGACTTGGACAACATTTAATAAAAAGCCTAGCTTGTCATGTCTTAATACTAGAACTGAGACAGAGTAGAGTGTAAAGCCATTAATTTTTGTATCTAGTGCCAAAATACCCTGGGAATGAGCACATTGCTACCAGTTATATTTGCTAAAATGTGTATGTTGTCCACTGCCTGATGGGCCACTGGACTCTTTTTAAGGGTTGTGAGTCACTAAAACAGCTACAAGATGTATGGTTGTTTGTGCTTCTAAATCTCTAGATGGATAGTGATTTTATTTGACTTGTGTCTAATTAAACTCCTAGATAGATGACAAATGTCTCTTCCAATTCTTTGATGTATTTGTTTTTGAAATGCTAGTTGCATCTGGGAATCTCTGTTGGGGAGTGGATATGGCTGAACCTGCTCTGCCTGCACAATGACGAGCTGCAGCCTGTCTCTCCATGCTGTCATGGTGACAATGGGAACCGGTGCACCAAATCCTTCACACTCCCTTGGACACAAGTGATATTTGCTAGGCAAACTGGTCTTTACATAAGCTTGTGTCACCACTTTTCTCTTTTCCTTCTCTCTGGCTAGCCAAAATTAAAAGCTTGTTAAAAACAGAAAAAAAAAAAAAATCAGCTCAGTCTATTTCCTGAGTGTACAGCTAATTTCTTTAGTGTGAAAGACCTTGTTTACTTCTGTTTCATGCTTCAATATTTCTACAGCATGCAATAAAAATAAAAGATAGAAGCATATCAGAACACTTTGGTTTTCTATCCATGTCAACATACAATTACAGCAGTCTCACATGCTTTTACAATAAAAAAAAGCAACTGGATGACTTCTAAAGAAAGGTCTCTCCTGCTGGAATAACTACAATGTTTATGTAAAAAGTAAAGATTGCACCTGTTATGATCACCAGTTTATACCCTTTTTAAATAACACAGCAATTTTCCTCTCAGATCGAGTTCCAACATTCAAAATCTTTACAAGGACAGCTGAGAACTGGGGTCAGATGTGGTGGGGTGGAGCATCCCACTTTCTGGCATGAGAGTGTTTCTGCATTTTTAGAATGAGCGATCAAAAGCTTGTAAAAAGTAATTTATGCACTTGGATAGGAGAAAACAGTTGGTATGATTATGGACAATAATGAGGAAGGTGGAGGAACGCTCTTGAAACATGCAATGGATGAATAAAAACTAAATCTTGAAAGAGAATTTTCTTTGGTATTTGCACTGTCAAAACTGTTCAGACCTTTAATTGGTACATCCAGCACCTTTGCCTAAGTCTATGTCCATGCCTAAGTCTATTCTGCTATCAAGGATGACTTAGTATTAAAATTACCTATGCTCATAACTTTCTTTTGACCCTCGTAAAAAGTATGAGGGAAATATACCAGCAGTTGAAATATGAATTCCAAAGAAAAATAAGCAGCAATAAAGGGGTAGAGAAAATGAAAGCAACAGCACCAAATTAAGATCATAGAAGAATTTGGGTAAGAGGTGAGCTCTGGAGGAGATCTTGTCCACCTTCCCACTCAAAGCAGATAGTAGGGAGCATCCAGCTATAGATTAAGCAGACTGAAGTTCACTTGCAAAGCAAAACTTTGAAAATAAGGTATTTTTCTACAGTAAGCTGTTTGCTTTCTCTTTATCTGAGACATAACGAGGTACACAAGGTACAAATAAACCCCTCTGTGATACCATTCAATGCTCAGAATACCACATTAAGCAGCCCTTGGTATCAACTGCTTTTACTTCCAATTACTGCTTCCCAACCCAGCTCTTGCTCCCTGCAAAGACTAACTGAACGACGCTGCTTAAGTCACATAAGTGCTGATAATACCAAGAATTTGGCCTGCACTTTATCAGCAACCCTCAAATCTCATTACCAGGTGGGTAGACATCATTATCTCTTTATCCCATTGGGAATAACAGTGTGCAGAGAAGTTCCTTGCTGAAGGTCATACAGCAAATCACTGGAAGAGTCTGAAAGTGGAATTAAGGTCAGCTGTATCCTCATCACGGACACTCATATGTTGATAAAGCCGCTGGCATTGCACCCATACAGTTATCAGGACCATTAACTGAAACTCCGTGTAGTGGGGATGGGAGAGCTAGTGACTAAGAACTGTCAAATGTACCTGTTTAGAAAGATGGTTTTTGTCCTGAAAGATAAGAACTCAGCCAATGTTTACCTTGTGCTTAAAATTCAGGCTTTTCTAGTGCTTTATGTTGATGTCACATTTTATTTTTGGTTGTGTGGTGGGTCCCTGGTAAGTATTTGTTCTCCCTTAGAAAAATCAAAATAGTACAAGACACCTGGACACTGGTGTGTTGCTAAAGCCATTACACATAACCCAAACTGAAATGAGCATTTCAGGTGTATATGCTATCGAAGACTAATGAAGGTAGTAAGAGTAGCTGCTGAGGTTTACCTCTGCTGTGACTCTTTGCCAGTTATCTAGCAAAATCAGGTAATTTTTTTGCTACTATTTCCATTGATGAGTTTTGTTTCATTTCTTTGTCATCCTTTTGTAGGATCAAGCAGATCTTTCCGTTTCTCTATGTAATTATTTATTCGTTGACTTTCTTTTCCTGTGTTTTTTTCTTTTTCTTTGTTCTTTGGGGTGTTTTGGGTTTTGTTTTTTTCTTTTTCAGGAGACATCTATATTCATTATATCTCTAAGTCTTTTTCTTTAAGTTCTCTAGCTATGAAATACAAGACATAATCCCTCTATTTATTCCAGTTTAGGAAAAAAAATCAACACAAAAAAGGCTCAGGATATGTCATAAGATTTATTTCCACTTCAATGTTTTAGACAACAGATGATCCATTTACAAAGCAGTGATCTGTGTCCAAGACTGGACTCTTCTGATAAATGGACATACAAGAAAAAGCTACACTTTCTGGGTATGATTTTTGATTACCTATGACAGGCACCTGAGGGTGTCTGTCTCTTTTATTGTTTGAGAATCTTTGTATGGGTCTTTATGTCAAAAAGAAAGTCCTGCTGAATTGAATTGAACTGATAAACTTCAGAGATTAAATGAGCTCCTGATTGTTGCCAAGAAAAATAATATGATGCTTGGCTACGTTATTAATATCAAGAAAATGTTTTAGGGTAAGGAATTATTGTTTCAAATATATGTGAACACTTTTGAATAAAAGGAGAAGAGCTGAGAGTAGTAGAAGGAAAGTAACTTTAACAAGACTCGAGGACATTTCTTTTTTAATTCAAGCTGCTTAAAAGAAATTTAAATGTCTGTTCCTAGTGTAGTGTCTAAGATAAGCCACAGATATTTAGTGTTGCCAAGAAGGTGAAGGTGCGGTGAACACATCACTGGGGGAATTAATTTCAACCTATTATTCTTCAGCATATACATTGTTCACAGCATAATTCTGTTACCAGATACTATAGTGAAATGGAGCAGGCAGAGCCAATTGCAGTGTGGGGATCTTGAATAGATGCTCACAATAGCACATTCATTTTCAGCCACTATACAATATGCAAATGTATTCACTGTGATTTGTAATTGACCTTAAAACTTACCATCTACATGCCACAATTCCCGTATGGTGAGTACTGTTCTCAGTTTTCCTGCCAGTTTGACAATAAAGCATCTCATAATGAAAGCTTCACAAATAAGAATTCAGCAGTATTTTGAGAATTTTTTCCTTGCTATTTCAGAATTAGACCTATTTCAGGCTAATAATTGCATGGGGCTTTTGACATTCCCCAGCTAAAGATATAGCAATGACTTAATAAATAGAAACAATTCCTTTTTATGTTTTATAGAAAAATAACAACTTGAGCGGCCAAATGAGATTCATTTGATGCACATTTGATGTACCTAGTCTTTGGTCATAGTGGGCCAGAAGTAAACAGAACTCTGTTTCACTGGTTCTTTCGGAAAAGGACAAGGATGGAGAAACCTGTTACTGTAGGCCATGGGTTGATACTAGAGTTAGTGGCTGAAACAGTCAGCATTGGATTTGAATGCTATGGGGGAGTGGTAGTGGACTGACTGCACGAATTTAATCAGGGGAGTTTAGGTGCATGGCCATAATAAGATCCTCTGCAGAGTCGCAGGCTATGTGAATCTGTCCTAAAGGAAAGAGCTACACTTCTGGCCTTCTGCATGTATGTCTAGAGTAGAAGGAATATCATGACGGATTTCCTGTTTTGATGCTCCTTCCTACTGTGTCTCTAAAATAGTTTTGTTTCAACCTAACAGTACTACCAGGAGTAGTAGAGGAGATGAAAATGGCACTAAGACATGCAGCCAAGATACTCACTGACCAGGGTAAGAGCTGGAGATGGGATCAGTTTGACCATGCATCTATTGAGTACCATTGTTCTTTTTTGCCCCTTTCCCTTATCAAACAGTTCAAACAGTTATTGAAGAAACCTGGGGCAATGGGTAGAAGGTAGCTGTTACAGAATGTGAGCATTTCTCTGTTTTGTGGGGCCCTGACAATCTGGAAGTGACTCTCTCATTTTTTCAAGGGAAAGCTTTTCCACTGTATTTTCTTCATATTTGGAATTTTTTATTTATGAAATTGTTTGACACAGAGAACTTTTTAATGGCCAAGACAAATAGTATTCTAATAACCAAAACTATTCTGTGGAACTATGAAACCTACTTAGCTTACCAGGAGGCCTAGTAAGGGATAATAGGAATAGAGATTTAAATTAACTAAGACGTTTGTAAGCTGAGATCTAGCCAATGTTTCTGGAACATTAGAAATCAAGAAAATAAGGTCAGCTATCGAAATATTCTTATCCCGGCTATTTAATTTGCTAAGCATACTTTCATTGTGTTTATTCTCTATTGTGTATTGTATTTTACAGGGGCTTGGAATATTGTCTCTTGGTAGAAAGGAAGTTGTTAAACAATTGTCCTTTTAAATCTGTCAGCTCAAGGCTATTCAGATTTATTCTAGTGGAAGCTGAATCTTTCAACTATTTCCTCACATTCATCTGTCTTTTCCCTCCTATGATAGACACAGGCTCCTCCAAAAAAATTCTGAGACTTTGGCAAATGACAGGTTACTACATGCAATTATGAACTCCCCACATCGTACCCAATAAAAATAAATACATTAGATGTTCTCTGATTATAAGAAACCTTGTCAGAAAAATGCTGTTACACATTTCTCTCATGCTAGATACTCTAGAACACCCAAATGATGATGTATTTATTACACATTTTGAATAGGCTAGTTTGTGCCTAATGTAGGACCCACTTGAACATTGTAGTTTTGAAAGTCTGATTCAGGCTGATAATAAATGACTTCATATTCAACTAATAAGAGATTGTGGGAAAGGAGGAGAGAACAGAGAAGACATAAGCTAATGAAGAGTGAAAATACAGAGACTGAAAAATGAGGGGAAGCAGGTTCATCCATCCTTATTACTTACACGAAAGTTAAAACAGAATAGGAATAACTTGAAAAGTAGACCAAAAAATTGGTTTCTGGCATCTCTCAGCTCTGCAGAAACATTCCTGATAATTTGTACTTCACACAGGAAATCATAGCCACATATGTCATTTTGAGAAATTCAGACTTCTGAGATTTTAAAAGTTCCTCTATTTTTCCAGCACAATACAACTAAAGTGCTTTAAATTATAAGGGAGTAAATCAAGAATAAAAGACTTGACTTCAGTGGAGTTTGTCTGGATTTACATTCTTGTAGTTGAAAGTCTTGTTGGTGAAAAGCCATTAGATGTTACATGTACTTGCTCCAAAATGCAAGATCGGTTATCTCCACAACCCGAGTAATGAGACCATTTCTTGCATTTTTCAGGGAAAAAAATAATTTGTATGAGCTTTTCTTTCATTTATTTCAAGTAACAATGAACAATCACTCTGAAAATGGCAGGAAGGAGAAGCAGCAGCAGGGCTCTGGCAAAGGCAGCACATTTGGTGGTTCTATTAATAAACTCATCGAGGCCGAAGCATGTGTGCAGGCACTGGCCTCAGTATAGCCCCTTCCCTCATTACTGGGATCTGCCAGGTATGGCGAGGGTCGGGGTTGGATCTGGCCACCCAGCAGGGTCAAGGACAACCTGTTTGGCAAAGTAAAAGAGTTTAGTTGTGCCATGCTACCTGAAGTGAAGCTTGAAGAACCGGCCACAGCTTGTTTAATTTACTATTACAGAAGTGGTCTGTGGAGTTACTCAAGTGCCACAGGAGGGAAATGAAGGACAGCCAGTTTAGAAAGGGAACAGTGGTTGGCAATAGTTTTTTCTCCACATCAGTAAACACCTGGAAACCATTTGATGAGGGGATGAAGAAGGTTCAGGCTAGTTCCCACTTTCATTAATTGTTGGGGCTTTTTTTCTCTTCCTCTCTTTAGGTGTGAACACAACAGGCTAAGAGAAACCCTGTTGTCACTGCAGTTTTCTTGGGGATGTGTGCGAAGGCTAAAACAGACATACTGTACTTAGTGGCACAGAAGCAGCAGCCTGAAATCCCAATCTATACAAAAGGAGGATGATCTGGCAGTTGAGGGATTTCTGCACTGATCCAAGAGTTGGTAAAATTCAACTGTATGGAGCAGGCACTTCCCACTGACCTCTTACACAACCAAATCCAAGGAGTGGATGTATCTGTCACATGCACTGGGATGCTGCTAACACCTGCATGGCCCTGGGAGAAAAATGCAAAGGGCATCCAGAAATGCTGGCCTTGACTCCCTTCCTTGAGGACCACCAATACCGGTCCTGCTACAGCTCCCTGCCCTGCTCCCTCCTCAGCTGCCTTGGCCTAACTCCACTGACCAAGAAGCAAACACCAGCGGGAGGCTGTGGCAATCCCAGGTTTGGCTCTGCCCACCAGCATCCTCCCACTGTCCCTCCCTCCTTCTACATCCGTGGGGTTTTATTCGGTTTGTGAACTCTTTGGGGCAACAACTGCTCATCCGCATACAGCACTGAAGGACATCATTCTTGGCTGGTCCCAAGGCACAATCAGAATAAATGTGAATAACAATAGTGACAAACAACATCAACATTAGTAATGACAATAATAATTATTACTGTTATTATTATACAGTCTACCAAAATGACTTGGTAATTATTTGCATAATTTGTATATATAATTTGCATAAGCAGAATAAAAGAATGTTCCCATATCCAGAGAAAATCTCAACCATAATGTTTTGTTCCCTGTATGTGCCAAGGATTCCCACTGGTGTCAGTGGGAGATTTTTTCCCTTACTTATTCTCAAAATCAATTGCTCCGATGACAGAAATCAGTGGGAGTCCCAATAACATGTGGCTTCATCCAGTGGGGTGCTGAAGGTGCTTTGCTAACTTTATCTCCAGTTAATCTCTTCACAGATGAAGGTACTCAGCACTTTTCAGAAGCTTCTCATGACATTCTCATGAGGGGCAGGATTGAGCCCCTCAAGATAGCTGTCTTTTGGGCTATGACTATGCAAAGCTGCGCAGAGATTTTTTTTTTCTTCTTCATTTTAATTGTCTATTTACAAAACAGATTCCAGCAGCTCAAGAGCATTTATGGCCTAATGGAGAAAGCCGCAGTGGGTGGCTTTTTGGCTCTCAAAGAGTGAAAGACTCATCAGTGGCAGAGGGAAGAAAGTATAGATTATGCACACAAGGCAGGCAAGGAGCGCAGGGGAAGCAGAGGAGACTTACAGAGGTGTTTGCAGAGTGCTCTTCCAAAGAGACTGGCAGTGCCTCCAAGCTGCCAGGCTCAAGATGACAAACACTGTATTTCAATTTTGTGCAGAGACTCTGAGAAATACCAAACGTCTGCAGTGGTGTATGTTGTGACTTCAAGGGTGCAGTGTCTTGGTCTTCTTGCACAGATTCTTAGTTCAGAAGCTCTTGCTGGCTATGCTGGGTCTATGTGTGAGGGGTGTCGCCCCTAGCACATGATATTGAGGCCCTTTGCTCAAAAGGCAGTGTGAAAATCAAATTAGAAGAATGTTAAGGAAAGGGCTGCAATATGAAAAGCTGACATTATATAGGATGGCAGAGCAGAAACTTCAGGTTGCCACCGAAGACCCCTTCCAGGTTTAGGAATTGTGGTTTAATGCTGTACTAAATTCTCATATGTTGAGACAGATTGACTTTTCTTGCAGAGAAACAAGAGTCCACCTGAGAGCTTAAAGATCATAATGCAAAAAGTGCCCAGAAAGTTCAGGGCCCCTCTCTGCCCCCTGAGCCGCCTTCCTTGGGCTGGGAGCAGGGCTGTGCACGGGCACTCAGCACCGGCACTGCCCTGCTGCTCTGCATCACCCTCCTCCTGCCGGGGAGCCCAGCAGAACCAGATGAACACACTGTGTAAACCCTCTTCATCTGTCTCCATACCAGCCGGGTTAGATTATACTGCAGGCAAAGGCATGTTTTCAATGTTTACTTTCTTGTCGAGTAGTCAGCACTCCTTTTTGCTTCTGGAACTGCTCTGGCTCTGTGGCTGGAGCAGAGCGTAACAGAGGACAGGCTGCAATCGCTGCTATCTAAACACGCTATTAAATATGCGCATGCCAGATCTCACAGAGATCTGGCTCTTCTGCACTTGTTTAACTTAGCACTGAGCGAGTCAGAGCTTGCTTCTACTCCACGCAAAGACATCTACACCAAGGTGGGAATTTCAGCTGCTTAATTCTGAAAACTGACAGAAAAAGTAATTCTTTGCGTGATACTACTTCGTCTTTTGTCTCTGTAAAACTGGTGGACTTACCTTGACTGTGAGGACCCTCCACAGACCCTCAGAAGACTTACTTTGAATTAATGATCTGTGACAACTAAGAAAAACATAGTAACCTTTCTGACCATAAACCCAATTTTGCTTATGGTGCCTACATTTATTTATTTTACGGCCACAGCAAGGATGATTTTGGGTTGGGTTTTTTCATGCTGGCAAACTGTTTAATTCAGCTATTCAGCCACTCTTTTTTTAACTACTATTTCTCATAAACCAGTGACCTTACACACAATTAGCTGCAGGGTTAGGTTGTTTTCCACAAAAGCCACATTACTACCCCTGTCCTCACAACTTCTTTCCTTGGGGAACATCTGTGTACCTTAAACCATTTGTTCCACCCAAGATTTTAGTTCTGAATATTGACAGATGATCTGGGAGGAAAGACGTTTTTCTAAATCAATATTCACAATCTTTAGATAACAATGTATGTCCACAAGGAGAAGATTTTGATCTCTTACTTATAAATTCAGAATGCTTGTTCAGCTTTAGTGGAAAACAAAGGTAAGTAACCTGTATGCTAACTATGGGAAAACAAGAAATCCATATAGATCATTCCCAGTTTCTCTTCTTATATATATTGTCATATGCTCAGGAGTTACTCCCAAAGCCTTATCTTTTCCTTTTTCTCGTAACTGAAAACATAATCTAGTGCCTCCAAGTCAGAAAAGGATCTATTCCCCAAGGTTTTTTTGAAGTAAACCTCCATTTTTCTGCTGCTTTCCTAGTCATAGCTTCATCTTACAGAGTTCATTTTCTCTTTGCTGTTTTACTATTTCCAGATTACTAAAACTGATGCCAAAACTGACTCGTAATAGATGTCCACACAACATTGTTTTTGCATTATACAGCATAGGATTAGGGATGTGATTACATTATTAGATTTTATATGTGAAAGAAGTATCTCTATTTGAGGAATCAGTTTGGAGGAGAGGGAGAAGGCAGTCTTTATGTCCTATATTGAAAGAATAATCCTTAGGGCTTGATTTTGTGTATAACCTTGGTTTTTTGCACCTGCACAAAACTAAAGGCATTTACATCTCTAGCTATTATACCTGATTGCTAGCTAATTATGTGTGTGAGAAGGGATATGGGGGAAGGGGGAAAATAGATCTAAAAATGTTTTTTTTTTTTTTCCTTGGTGTTTTAGATAGATAAACTGAAATATTTCCTATATAAAAACCTTTACAATAAGAGACTTTTGGCAGGGAAGTGAGAGGTATGGCATATGAATACCATTACAAATACCATTTTCTAGCCCTGGCATCTGGACATAAGTGAAAACATGTTAAATATTCTTCCAGCCAAATTTCAAAGCCAATTAGTCTTGATTATTTTTTTTTGCTTCAAATGTTCATTAAGGGCTGGAAAAGAAAACACATACATGTTTCAAAGGTGTAGCAGGTTATTTTGTTCATAGCTTTGTTGAGCAGGACTGTTTGCTTTAGGACTGTGCTGTTCTAAAACTCCTTGTCCTCACTCAAAACAACAGTGTGTGGAGTACAGATGATTTGCTGTCCTCAACACTGTAAATCACAGCTGCATCAAAGACACTTACTAGAGAGAGGAAGAAGGAAGATTGAAGAGAAGATATTGTATTAAGGCTCCTGTATTTTTCTTACTTTAGAGAGGATAAAAAAAAGCAATAAATAAGGAAGAAATTTTGTGTTTGGTCAGTGAAGGAGTATGCATCCATGAGAGGTGACCAAACGATCCCAAATATACTAATTTTGTCTGGCATTATTTAGAAGACATTTTCAGGGGTGCCAGGTTACTAAGTCCTCAAATCCATTTACTGTGGCCTGGAACAGTTGTTGATTTCCATTTCAACAGTTATTAGGGTTTTTTCTTTAGTCATCAGCGAAGCTTGAAATAAATACATTTTATTAGAGTTGGCAAGTCTGAGAACAGATGTGAGATCTCCCATAATCTAAAGGCAGGGAACCCATGGGACAGCAGTGTTCAGGATGAGGGCTGTTTTCTTCCAGAAGGCATTTGCTGTGGAAATTCTCAAAGCATGTGAGGTCTGCACACATTTCAGTTGCTCAAAAGGAGAACTGAAAGTATTTTACCCAGTTTGGGTCCTCGCTGCTTTATTTTGTTAATACACAGTGAGCTATAATACATTCAGTCATGATATATTTATTTGCACTTGTTTGTGATGCTTAGCACAGATTGCACAGACATTTTACAGTATTAGACCCAAAACCCTAGACCCATAAATCACAGAGAACATCTGTTATTCCCTTGTGGGAAGGGTCTTAAAAGAGTGTCTTCTGAGTATCTCTGTTGTATGTCATTTATTACAAGTGAGCCCTCAGCCTAGAACAAAAGAGACCTCCTACATCCTCTTCCCCAGGCAGCAATTAACTGACCTCATCTTCCCACCCCCTTCATCAGCCCCCACAATCAATTATACCAATCAGCACTTCTGAAGAAGAAAACTGGGCAAACAGGTGAACCATTATTCTAAATAGTTTGGGGCATTTGTTAAAAAAAGTTCAATACAACAGGGTACTTCTTATGCAGCAGTGGCTGCAATCGTAAAAAAACTGATTGGTGTGAGTCTATATGATTGCAAAGATCATTACAATATTTTCCATAGTTGTTTTTTTTCTTTTCCTGAATACATGTTTGTATACACATGCCTGTGTGTGAAATAAAATTTCATAGATCTTTTGAAGTGCCAGAGAGAGTTTATCCAAGTAGTAGTAATTCTATGTACCTATTGCTGGCCTCTCAAAAAAAGCCTCCTGGTAGGATTGTAAAGATCCTAATTATTGTCAGAACAAGAATGTGTGCATCAGCCCACAAAGTTAAACAGTAATATGGTAGAGGGCAGCAGAACATGGCTAAGTGAAGCAGAACTGCTTTTGTTCCCTGGACAGTCATGGGCCCAGTGATGAGTACATACATTTTTTCATTCAGGTGGGAGAAGAAATTAAGCTCCTCCCTGGAAGAAGACAGCTGAAACAATAGATGCTACTGTCCAAAATCACTGTCCTTGGGGCAGGCCTTGACTAAAGTAGAAGAAGGAGAGATTTGCTGAATTGGAAATAATCATTGCTTTGATTTCATGAGTACAGAAGGAGAAGCTGAACAGAAAGTAGCCTAGAGAAAACAGGAAGATTACTGACTGTGTGGTCTTGGAAGACAGCAAAAAGAGAGACAAGGTCCTTTGGACGCGTAACTGGCAGTACCTGGGGCTGAACTTCTGGACAAGGGGGCATCTATATTTGTCTTTGGAAAAAATTAATATAGAAAAAAGAATATACAAAAGTGAAAAAAAGTTGACTCCTTTCATCAAAAGTATCACTGAGGCCTAAAGTACTAAGAAAAATATGATAGATGCACGAATGACAATGTTAAAGAATATTCTCCAGACATTAATTGGAGAAACCACTCCCATATATTCTGTATGATTCCTTTCTCTTTTCTGTGTAATTGTCAGCTTACAATTAATTTGAGCCATATGAGATTTTGCTCTATCAATGGAACTGCATATGGGTATAAGAGTTCGTGTGCATCCGATAAAAAGAAAACGGGTACCATACTGGGTATAGTGTGCACATACATATCTTTGATTCATACCACAGAATGTGCCTCAGATCTCTGAGAACTGATGCAAAAATGATGTGTCCAGCTTTGCAGCATTTTCCAGACAGTCAATCTTTTATTAAAGTAACAAGTTTACTGTCTGTATCCCTCTTGACTGGCTTAAATGACTTCAATATTCAAAATGTCATTTATCAGCTTCCACTGTGAAATATGCGGAATCAGAAAAGTAGCTGTTTCTAATACAATTGTTTCAAAGTCCATTCTGAAATCTGTGCCCTGCCAAATCAATGGCAAAACTCCAACAGACTTAAGCACAGCTGAGATTTTATCGATGATCTGGAATAAAGGAGTAATTTTTCCAGGCTTTCACAATAAGTGTTTTAATCCCCGGCTTATTTATGCACTACAAAAAAAAAAAATTAGACATCTTGGCATTCTTTTATTTGTAGCATTTTGCCATTATACTTAGAATTCTGCCAGTTGACTAGAGATGAGCCCCAAAAGTACATCAAAATGTCAGGCCTGATATTAATGGAGCCTGCAAAACATACTCTGGCTAAGATGCTGCTGATTTTCTAACTAAAGCCTCAATATACTGGAACGTTTTTACTATGCACAAGTCTATCTTTTTGCTTTATTTGAACTAAAAATCTAATGGAAATAGGACCTCAAAATTAGAAGGTACGTGGTTACATTGTACAGTCTTGGTATTTTGAGTTGATTCACTGAAGCTTGCTTAAATGATTTCTACTGCATTTATTTAGTTGCATTATTATTACTCATGCTGTTAGCAATATCAAGTGATCTCCACTTTGCAGAAAACACCCAGCTCTTATTTTCAAAACACTCAATTACACAGCAGATAAGTATTACCCCATTTTATAGACACGAAAACAAAGGGGGCAAAGCATCTTTCTTCAAGGACAAGAGTCCATGCATTTTGTGTCTTGGTTTACTCTGCTATGCAGTAGGCTGTACAACTTCCAGCTGGGTGCTGGTGATTAGGTGTTTTTATAGCAAGCTCTTTGTAATTCTTACTTTTTCCTAAGGTAAAGGATTGGTGCATGGCTGTAATGTCTATAAAATGCTAAAGCTGTTAAAACACAGTTTTTGTTGTATGTTGTCCAATTTGCAGTTGGGAAATGATAAAATTTGCTTAAATTGAAAACATATGTTGTGCTGGAAAGTAAGTAATGGAATTGCCACCTTTGCATGTTTGAAGCCCCTGCCTTCTCTGCAATTTACACAATAATAAACCTAACTAATGAAGCCATTTTAGCCATTACAGATCATTTTATTTGGTGACATAAAAGTTTTCACGCTAGAGCTGGATAGGAAACATTTCTCATGTTTTGTAAAAGCTTTCATGATTTCAAAACTATTCTCTGTTTGAAATCAGATGAACCTAGAGGCTACTAAAAATGCAGTGCAAATGAATCTCCTCACCCACCCCACCATGGTATAAGCAAAAGGCCAGGTATCCTTCAGGATATGGAAAGCTTGCCTTAGAGCAGGTGGCACTTTCTGATTTTCGCCAGAAATGCCATACTTTCTAAATGGTATAAACATTTTAAGGGAAAAAAAAATAATGTTTTCAACAAATTGGTTTTCCTTGATTAAAAAAATGTGTTTGAGAAATTCTTTCAAACACGCATTTATATTTTCATCAAACATAATGTGGTTGAGATACGTCTCCAAAGAGACTTTGGGCTAAGACATTTTCTTGCTCTCTCCACTCAGAATTGGGCACATTTTTTTGATATTTATTTTATGAATTGCAACCAGCCACTATTAAAGTGTGCTGTGAGAAAAACCTGTGAAAATGTAACACAATTTCCCCATTGCTATCTTTCCCATTCTTCCTGCTCTGTCACTGTCTCGCTGTACTTATTAAACATGTATAATGAGAAAGTTTTGCATTTACCTTCAAATCAATATGTCTTAAGTATTTTATTTTGCTTGGCTGTATTTTAAAATTTTCCTTTAAACCTTCACTCTTACCATCCAGAATATCTTCCTGTTTTACCTGACTGTTTTCTTCCTGTCATCTTTTTTTCTTTCTTACTATCTCTGACTGTCATTCCTTTTAGGGTGGGAAATGGCTGCAGGCCAAAAGTCACAGAACAATCATAAAAAGCTATCAAAGGATGAGGAAAAGATGAGAGTAAATATGATAGTGTTGTCTTCTGAAAGCATAATGACAGCACCTACCTGCCTCGCCTTGCTATAGATAAAGGAATCTTTGAGATTGTTAGGAGGACAAAATTGTTTACTCTATTTAGTCAGACACAGATCTAGGTGATCACTAATTAAATTACGTCTGATAAATGCAAAGATATTCCTTGAAATTTTATAGAGATAAAAATGCTATTACCACCATTGAAGGCTTCAAGATTTGATGGAGACTTTACTTGGAATATGAAATAACAACAGGAAGAAGAAATTAATTTATATTCTTCCCCCTATCTACTTAACACCACCAAAGGTGGTGCCACACTCTCTGCTGATGTAATTGGCTAGCAAAATAGTGCAGTATCTATTCCTGAAATTCCCTTGCTGCTTCAACTTGTAGTATCTTGCTTTGAAATCTCTCCACTTTCTACAAGAAAACATCACTTTACCATAAATAAAGTCAAATAATATTCTGATAATCCATCAGTAATGATCACATTTTAATTTCTTTGCAGTTGACTTGATATTTATTGTCTAATTTTTTTCTCCATTTCTGCTAGCTAGTACATTGTGGCATTTCTTATGTCAAAGAACACAACATTAATAAAACCTCACACTGAACTATTATCCTTTCTCATTATTTGAGCTGCTTTCCAAATACTGCTGTTTACCAGTAAGGATGGGCCAAACACCAGGTACATATTCTCTCATTGCCCCAGAGTTTAAAAAAACTTCTACTAAAACACATCCATTTGATGAACAAAAATTGCTTCTTTATCTTTTTCTTCATTGTTCTCATTTTATTATTATCATGGTTATTGCTATTATAATTAGTCCCATTGCTTCTGCTGTTGTGCCACAGTCATGATAAAAATCAGATGCTCTTTAAGAATTCCTGTTGTAAGAATAAAATTTGCAATTCAGCCTCAGAAGGGTCCCCTTTCTCCTTCTGCTAAGCTTTTACTCCTATATATATTTCACATCCATATCTCAAGGACACTCCTGCAGCCAAATGTAACAGCCTTAGCAACTAAGGTTAAAACTGACAGATCACACTGGAGAAGAATATTGGTTTATCAAACATCTCTGTATCATGTATCTTTAAGTAAAATACTATTGATGCTTGTGCCATGCCATCTTCTTTGTTATGTGTCTGTGCATTGCCTAAACCACTGGATTTCTAATTTATGGTTAAGACATCTGGAAGACAACAGCAACACAATAACATGCTTATAACATATTTGATGTTCAAATGCCAGATACATCCCAAGCAGTATATTAAAATTTCTTTGCGTAACTGTTGGAGTGCAAAGTATATAGCTGATTTTCTTTACTAGAAAAAAAAATTGCACTGTGGATCTGCCTTTTCCAGACATAATTCATTACAATTTGCTTTTCCATTTAGAATCTGGTGAAGCAGAAATATAAAAGTATTACTCTCCATCAATGTCTATGGAACAAACCAGTTGTCTTAACACACTCACGGTTGCCTTAAGAGGCCAATATAGGGATCTAGTACTGTTAGGAGCTGAATAGAGTTAGCTTTTCATGAATGTACATCAGAACTGCATTCACCGTGTTGGGGAACGCTTTGACATGACCTTATGCTAGAAGCAGCTGCTTGATTAGAGTGATTTCTGGAAGAGGTTTGTCTGTGTTCTGCTTCAATACATTCCTTTCTTTTTTTTTTTCCCCCATCATTATGCTAGAGGTGTGCTTCAGCTGAAAAGACCAGATCTGTACTCAAACTTCTTCAAAGTAGAGCAGCGTTTGATGTCTAAGGGCAAATGAAGGTTCTTCACAAAACAAGGTTGCAGGCAAAGGCACGTAGCAATTACTATGAGATGCAGGATGAGAGTTCCTTGAAAAATGTTGATGCTCTTGTTCTTTACTTTATTTATGGCTCTAGGGATAAGTTTCAAGAGGTATAAGAGTGGAAATAGGCCAGGATATGTCTCTGTTGGACAGTCTGCTGTCCCAGATGTTCTTCCAGAGCTCTTTGTTTATGTATGCCCATGTCTGATTTTTCTGCCACAGTAAAAAAAAAAATATATATTCCCAGAGAGAGCAAATATTCTCATAGTCTCTGGAGGCAAAATCAGTGCAGAGTATCAGACTGTGGCTTTGAAGTCCCAGTGCAGGCTGGAGAACAAGCTTGAAGCAGAATTGATACACAGACTGGATGAGAGGGCAACTACCCATGAGTTCTGCTGGCTGCAGCTCTTGCTGCTGTCACTGCAGGGGAGCAGCAGGTCCAGAGCAAGAAGTGGTGGTACAGACTAGAGAGGCCCTGAGAAGGCTGTGCAGAGCCCTTGACAGCTGAATTGAGCCCTGAGAAAGATGTCCTAAAGGGAATTCTACATCATGAATAAGATAATAAAAGATGCAGGATCCTATATATTACTTGATAACTCTCACTGTGCTTTTGACTTAATCTGTCTGTTAATTAACTTCCCCAGCATGTGCAAACTTATCTGCTTTCCCTTGGTTTCTTATTATCAATGTAAGGAACCTGAGCAGCTCTGCCACTTTTTCCCCTGTTAGCACTATTTGTTATGAAAAAAGGGTTGAGGTTGGAGGGGACATCTGGAGGTCAGCTAGTCCAACCTCCCTTCTCAGGCAGGGCCGCCTCTAATCAGTTGCACAGGACCACATCTGGATGGCTTTTGAGTATCTCCATGGATGGAGACTACACAATCCCTCTGGGCAACCTGAGCCAGTGCTCAGTTACAGTGAAAAAGTTATTTCCTGATATTCAGAGGGAACCTCCTGTGTTCCAGTCAGTGCTCATTGCCTCTGGTTTGCCACTGGGCACCTTGGAAAAGAGCTTGTCTCTGTCTTCTCTGCACCCTTTCTTCAGCTATTTATATACATTAACATCACACACACACACACACACACACCCCCAAGCCTTATTTTCTCCAGGATAAACAAGCCCAGCTTCTTCAGCCTTCTTTCACAGGAGAGAAGTTCCAGTCTCTTAACCACCCATTGTTTTTTGGTTGTTTTTTTTTTTTTTTTTTAATCAGAGTTAGGTTGATGGTTGGACTAGATGATATCAAAGGTCCCTTCCGAACTGAGGAGCTCAGAACAGGACACAGTACTGCAGCTACTCATGAGTGCTGAATAAAGAGGAAGGATCACCTTCCCAGCCGGCTGTCCATACTTTATCTAATGCAGCCCAGGATACATTAGCCTTCTTTGCCATCAGGGCACATTGGTGACTCATGTTATCTTGCTGGAACTGTCATTTCAGTTGTACACAATCACTGGCTTCTTACTAGCCACCAGCTAGTAAGCATGTCCAGGCATTGCTGCCTGATTGCTCAGGAGCACCTCTGCTCCCCAGAAAGCTCTCTTGATGTTTCTGGAGAACATGCTCAACTCTGCCACACTGGCGGGCATGGCAGAAAGTTCTGCCTTTGCCAGGATCTGAGCTCAGAGCCAAGTCTGTGCTTTCTGATGGGACTATTTGGACCCCCTGAGTTGTGCACAGAGAGCCCCACTTTGTACAGCCTACTGAGATGGGCCCCAGGTATTGCAGAGCAGAAAATCTTCCTCTGTTTGTGGCAGGGAGGCTAGTGAAGATTGTCATTTTACGCACAAGCTGGCTCACAGATTTTGTATGTGATTTGCACATTAGTTGTGCTCTTTCAGTAGTGGTACCTGAGAATGGGATCAGCTGCAGTCCCTCGTCAAAATCACTGAGTTCTAAAATAGTTCCACATGGCACAACATAGTCCCAAGTGACAAAGTGTGCATTATTTTCCTCTCTCAGAGTGTCTGGAACAAACCATACTGAATGATGTGTCACATATTAAGAACAACTTTATTTTCATCCTGATGGAATTCCAGGAAGCTAACTCCAGTGCCCTCACACTGACTGAAAATGCATGACGTGTCCTAATAGCTACAGGCGGGACAAGGCAAGTTTGTAAAAGGGACATTTAATTAGTTGTTCCAGAAGGAGCTGGAGTGTTGTTGCATAAATGGCCTGTTTCTGACAGGCTTGAAGGTATCTAATGATTTATAACACTAGAAGAATTTTGATATATTCAGTCTAGAAAGGCTGTGAAGTTTATGAGACAGATCATTGTAAGTTTCTTTAGTGAGGCTTTTTGGAATTTAAACTAAATCCAAGAGAAGATCGTGCTACAGGTCATCTTAACCTTTAAACAAGCTCCTGTTGTTGGAGTATGATGAAATCTCCAAGTTCAAATTGTTCGGTTGTATCTGAAAGATGCAACTGCAAAAAAGTGGAAATCTACGCCTTAAATATGACGGTAAGACTGTTGTAATTCATGTTTTAGAATAATTGCAATTTATTATCTATGTGCAGTGCAACACCTACGCAAGCTTAGTCAGTGAGCAGGCCCCCATTATTCTCAGTATGCCACAGTTAGATCTTGTGCTGTCTGCATGCGTCAGATAAAATGTGTTTGCGTTTGAGCAATTGACACAGTCTATTAAGGTGAATGTGGAGATACATCGTTCTTCTGACCAACAACATTTGGAATCCTCTTACCGAATTCTGCTGTTGTGCCTTTCAGGTTTCTAGCTACACGTGTTTATTACAAGTCTTTCTTGAAATACAAGATTTCTAATTGTGCCTAGCAGCCCAATTTGAGTGCCAATCAGATCCTCAAAACATGTGACTCAGGAGAGATTTTTCCCAGTGCACCAGAAGTATCAGATACTCCTGGAGTGGTGAGGGGAACTGAGACAAGCAGGAAGAGAAGAGTTTGGAAATGGAAATCAACCCAGTGGTCAAAAGCTTTTTGCTAACTTCTTAAATCATTTAATCTGAAAAGCTGCGCTAGCCAGATGAATAAATTGTTATACCACACTGTTTTCTAGTCTTTTTGGAAGCAGCTAATAGGAACAGGGTTCTTAAAATAAAATTTAAGTATGCAAATTTTCATACAGAGGTAGGCATCTTAGGTGTTGTGATACAAAACAGTGTAATTACACCAAAATATTTCAGACATTGAAATGTCAGGACTAGGAGGTGTTAAATGTGGTTAACAATACAATAATGTTTTCTGAAGGAAAAAAAAAATGTAAAAGGTAAAAAAAAAAGAAATAATAATTAGTTAACATAATAATAAGGCTTAGCTTTTAACAGCTGCTTTTCATCTTCAAACCATTGCTAAATTACTAACCAATTGATACCAGACCCTCCACATGCTAGCTCAGTGCTGAGTCGCGGAGAGGATGCCAGCGGAGTGCTGTTGTTGGCTGGGTAGGTAGACAAATGTTGCAATGTGAGTGGTGGGAAGTAGTAGTAGTACCATATACAGCACAGCACCAGGTCTTCTGCTCTGAGTACTGATTCTAGCAGTAGTAACCTTGCCTTCAAAAGGATGTAGTTGCTCTTATGGGGCTGCCTTACATGGAAACCAAAATGATATCAAGCTTTAATGATTAAATTATGCAGGAAGTCAGAGGAGGACGGATTTGTGCTCAATAGAACACAGGAGACTACTTGCTTTGGTGACCTAATTGCTACAGTTTAAAAAAAAAAAAAAAAAAACGATTATGATAGCTGATTAAAAGGAGCCAGGGAGCTTATTCACATTTGCCAAGAGCACACAGCAAATCAAGCTTTATGACTTGAAATGAACTCGGCGCTTTGTCCAGATTAAATTAAGAATGGAGGTCACTGAAGTGAGGAGTTCAGAAGAGCACTTGAGACTGGAAGTATGAGAAATGAACAGCAGAACTGAAATGAGAAAGGTATAAGGGAGACAGAAGCTGTTTTCTGCTTCTACCACTCATTTTCTTCAGAGGCTAATGAGGAGAGAGAGGGGAAACTTATTCAGGAGCAAGAAACCACAACAACTCATCCTATAAAATTGCATTAAAGATATAGTCATGACAAGAGTGGGCAGTGATGGGAAATCTTTGGCACACGTCTAGTCAGTACTATATAGGACTGCTGCTGTGCCCAGACACCGTCCGAGGAGCTCGTTTTGTTGTCTGCTTGAAGGAAACATGCCACAAAACCTAAAATAAAATTAGAGGATTCTGATACTGCAGGCAATCAGCAGTTTCTCTGTAACATACATAAGTTTCAGGCCTCATGGTACGTTCTGTGTTTATACAGAAAAAGCAGTAAAAACTATTAAAACATCTCCACAAAGGATATTCCAGTGCAACATTGCAGCCTATTGCACTCTGACAGCCTCAAGTTTCCTCCTGCTGCATAGGCAGGATCCTCTCATCTGAAAGAGGGAGGATTTAGATATGTAAAAGTTGGATTCCTTCATCTGAAGTCCAAATCCACATGAGGCACTCCCGTTTCCTCAGCTGTCAAGAGAACAAATTCCTGAATATATTCTGAACATCTCCTTAGGAGATGAATTGCTGTCTACATGGACTTTCTCCCTGTTCACTCTGAGTGAGTTTAGGGTGACTGAAAAATAGACTGCTAATATTTATTTTCCCAGGTCAGAGCATGTACCACTTTGCAAGAAGCGGCAAGTGACTCAGAGAAAGCAGAAGCTATTATGCAGAGCCAGGAGCCTATTACAATAAAAAAACAGAGGGGAGAGAAGCAGGTGAAATCTCTTACCCTTTAATGTGATCAGCACATGACTGCCCTAAGCATTCATGATGAGAAATCTTCCTTTGGCATTGAGGTGCTATGTCTCTTTGCTGCTCTGCCCACCTGGGTGTCAGCTGAGTGGTACACCTCAAAGGCAGAAGCAACCTCTGTTCATGCTGGAGCAGCTGTGGAGAGGCCATCAGCTTGGAGACAGGAGAGGTGGGCAGGCTATGAGATGTTGTTCCAGCTCTTCCCAAGTAGGTTACAGTCTCCTGGAACAGTAAACTACAGTATTTCAGGTTACCTTTCCAGGGCGGCCAGTGGAGGATAAATGGTTTAACTCCGAGCACGTTTTTTCACTTGACCCCCATGAGGGATGCTAAAAATCTCTTCCACAATTATATACACATGCCACTGGCAGGGTATTTGCCCATTGCCATTAAATAACTTTGCTATGATTCTTGCTATATGGAAAATGTCTCAAAAGCAGATTTAATAGCATACAGATCCCATCTGGCCAGGTTAACAGTCCTCAGTGCAAGAGTACTTTTGGAAACAAGAATGTATCAGCTCTTGGTACTTAGAGAGTGGAGCAGCACATGAAGCTCCTTGATTGTCTCCTTAGCATGTTCGCACCTAACAGGCCATGAAAGTTGCCATGGTGCTCTACGCTGAAGGTTTGTTATGAAATGCAGTGTTGTTAAACATTTTTCATGGACCTTTCCTGAACCTGGAATGAGTTTTGCAAAGGTGTCTGTGGGAGTTAGCTGTTTCCCAAAGATGTGTAGTAGAAGTTGTTCTTTGTACTTTTGAATGTCCCTGTATGGGTAACTTTTGTCAACTGCTTAAAAATTATATTGAAACTTAACCAAACAGGTGGGTTACTTGTTCTGCTAAAAAAATACATAAAGGAACTATCACGTTTTTAGAGAGGCTTTTCCATTGATTTCTATGACTTCTGTTATTATGTGAAATATGCCCTGTCCGTTACAATTTCTTTTATTGAGAGAGGGAATTTTGGCCTGGGCCCCACTGTATTCAAAGGGTTATTACTCACTGTATTCAAAGGGTACTTGGGGAATCTTTAATTTCCAACTGGAGAGCTGGCAGAAGGACAATAGGTTTAACATTTCCTCTGAAGGATGACACCTCTAAAAGTGCCACACGCTGCTTATTACTGCAATATGCTGGACAGGAGCCAAAGTCCCAGTATGGGACTTGAACCCACAAGTAGTTGGCTGTGAGACAGACATACTACCCACAGAGTCACAATGACACCTAGTAGCATCTTAATTTAATAGACCACTTTTTTCAATGGCAGTCCCTTATCTTGCATTTTTATGGTCTGAATCACTGGAATTTTATTTTTCACTTCAGCATGGAGAATTTCACTTTGCTTTCCTTTCATGTATTGTTGTTGGCAACTATGAACAATATACTCTTCTATAGTTATGTCTATTTAAAAGTAAACAAAAATTGGACATTTTATCACCAGTTCCCCATATCTCCTTTAAAAGTTACATCAAGAAAACATCTAACTTGTTTTAAAAATAAGCTGGGGAAGCATATGAGTCCACAGAAGGCCACTGCAGCCATGAGTAGTCATACCTCTTTCAGATGATTGCATAGATGTAAAAACTGAAGACATCCAGCCTCAAACACTTAAGCCAAAATTTTCAAAACCAAAAGATTTTGGTTGCTCTTGCATTTGAATATTAGCTTTGAGACACGTATAAACATGTCATTATCACTTTCTGAAAATCAGGTCTTTTTTAAGTACCTCAAGGTGAGCCCAAAATAACAGGAGCTAAACCTACCAGTTATTTTCTGGCATTTAAATTGGGGAATGTGAGTCCTGCTATAATGTGTCTCTGAATTTGCAACAACCAAGTGATGGACCTGCAAAAACACAGGCAAAGGAAGCAGGGACATGAACTGGAGCACCAATGTGCAACTCTCAGTCCGTTGTATCCATTGCATGAGCACCGACCTGATGTTCCTCCACACCGTTCATTACTTCTTATTGAAGCCTCCTTCTGAAGCACAAGAAGAATGTCAACACAGGCCTTTACCACGTATTTCTGGAAATGCTGTAATTTGGGACCCCAGACATCTTTGTGGCTACTTGGTAAGAACACAGGCTGCCATTCTGACTGGAAAGACCACAGCATGGTATGAGGCAGGAGGTAGTGGGGTGCAGAGAGGAAGGAGAGGAGAGGGGAGTGAATGCATCTGATGGAAGTCAAAGATGGGCAACACTGGAAACAGTTAGGGCAGAGCTCTCTCATTCTGGCACAAAACTTCAGCACTTCTGCCAGTCTTGGTACCAGTGCTGCTGACAGGGGCTCTTTGTGTTTTATTTTCTTGGCTCTTGGTCTGCAAAAGCTTGGGCACCCATCACCTAAGCACAGATCCCATTTTGCAGGTGTGGAGCTGAGGGAGCACTGCTCCAAGCCCTCCCAGGCCTGCTGCTCCTCTTGCTTAAATGATCTTCCCTGTATTCGAGTGTTTGCATAATCCAGGATTAAACTGTGAGAGCTTTACAACGTGTTTGCCCTCCAGATCTGAAAGTTTATTTTTGATCATAGCTAATAAACAGTTAATACTCACATTTGATTAAAAGAAACCTTTGCTAAGAAAAAAACAAACCCAAAGAAAAACTCATAAACTCCTTAAATATCAGAGAGATTTAAAATAAATAAATATATATAAATAAAACATTAGTGCACTCAAGGGAAAATATTATCATTTTTATCTCAGTTAGAAAATATATTTGTCAGCACTTAAAGAAAAATATAAGCTGTTCTGCCAGGTAACTAACGGGATTGTGAAGATTGGTGAAAATGACACCACTTCAAAAGCACTACCACTAATTTATCTGTTCATTTGAATGTATCAGTTTGAACACAACCTATTCCTCACTGCAAGATGAAGCTGATGGGAATTTTAGCTAGCAGAAAATTTCTCCATGGGGCTTTCAGGCCCTGCTTGAACACAAGTTCTCCAGTAACCTTCCAGCAGCATCAGAGATTCTCTGGCCTCAGAGATAACCTTGTGGCCTCTGTAGCTCTAGGCAGGCATGGAGCTCTTCTCTGTAGCTTTAGCTGGGATCTTGGGTCATTTTCCCTAATGTAGGCATAAAAAAATGACATGATTATCGTAGGTGCCTTTCATGGGTAAGGAGAAGAAGAGCCCCGTCAAGAGGGAGACTCAGGTCATTCCTGGATCACCAAGATCTGATGTATCCTAGATACCAAAGTCAAGTCTGATGAATGACTGTCTGATAGTGCCTGTTTTTCTCCACTGTCAATAAAGATGGCACCAGGTCACTAGCACTGACCTGGATAGCTAACTTTTTGATATTTGAAGTTAGGAGATCTATCCTGTGGTCAGTATGAAAGTATGATCGATATTTGAAAGAGGCGTGCTTCCTTAGCAAACCACATTTCTGAGAAGAGGAAACTTTAATAAACATATTTTATAATTCTCTATGTTTTCTTGACTTCTTCATGGCATTAAAGATTGTCACAACAGCAATGTCATCAAGGATGGTCTACAAAAACAAAAAACAAAGGAGGAAATTTTTTTAGAGATGAAAAACCATATGGTGTTCTTTGTCTTGTGGTTGCCTTGTGGTTGAAATTTGGTCTGCACTATTGAAAGGGCCATTAATTACTACAGATAACAAATGTTTTCAGAAGTATAATTGCCTCATTCTTCCCATAACACATTTGAGCACCCATCACAACTTTACATATGCTCAGCCACAGAGTGGGGCTCCTATCTGAAATGTGATCAGTGTGTGTCTTAGACATCTAATTAAGAAGTACATTTGCCAACAAATTTCATTATTGAGAAGTCACTGAGAGATTCATATAACTGTTACAAGTGAAAAAGAAAAGTAATCAAGGAATCAACTGTTGGACTAACATTTACCTATGAGTCTATTAATTAGTTAAACAGCAGTTCAAAAATAATTCTCACAGCTTTAATATAGAAGCTATTGAATGACAATGTATCTATCTTAATTCCATTTTGAAAAGGTTATGATGCTACCAGTTCCCAGAAGCTCCATTCATTTTATATTTTTAAGAAAATCTTGGCTTAGATTTAATTGAGAATTTCCTCTCTAGTTTGGAAAACAACGGGAATAGCAAAGGAACAAGCATTGAAACCAAGAATTCTAATTTATAGACGCTAAATAAAAGGTGCACAAATGTTCTTTTTAGTCTACTAGTTTATAAGCAGTGTCTAGGATATGAAGGCAGTTTAGGTAACCTGAATATTTTTGGGCACATGGGGCTGTCATTTCTTCAAAGAAAAATAAAAAGTAACAAATGAAAAGGGTGTATTAAACAGGGACAACTGCTCTACAAAAATATGCAGTAAGGTGTATGTAGTAAACATGCCTCGTTGTCATTGACATTTGCAGTTACAAAGTTAAATGGCTCTGAGAGCCTGCTCCTCAGTTCCAAGGCACACATTGCAAGCTACAGAAAAAGTAAACACTTCTTATAAATCACAGTGTTACAAAAAGTACAAAAATGACTGCATTTTAGCCTACAGTGAAAAGATTATAGTTAATGCATTAAGTATGAAATCTGTTAAATTCAGAATTTTTCACTTCAGCAGCTCTCAGGACATGTGAAGTTTTCTTGTTTGTCTTGAGAGACAAAATGGCCATAGGCCTAGATTGTTAAGTCTGTAATTTTCACTACTATTCCTCTAACAACATGTTCGGGTTTGTAGATTATATAATTATTTTCATTGGAAAGCATGTTTTAACATCTGGGAGCCATTTGAAAGAATGTAATCAACTTTGTCCTTTTTTTTTTTTTTTTTTTTTTGAGAATATCTTCTGTTAATATTTAACCCATAACTGATTGCATGATTTACCAATTTAACCCTGACCAACTTGTGAAATTTATCATCTTTGGCTGTTACTACACAAATCTAGCATGGTAACAGAACTTTTTTCCAGTTCTGTCTGTATACAATGCTGTTCTTGTCTATGACAGTCTGCTCCATTCATGCTGCTCTGCTGTGTCAGTGGGGCTAACATTGAGAACATGAATTTCCTAAATGTGGTGAAACCTCTTCAGGGTGTAGGTTATTTTTTGACTGTAAAAAAACTTTCTTTTCCAACAACGGGTCAAATCCCAACATCTATCCTTACTTTCTAGATTAAGTCTGATGTTTTCAGTCTTCACTCAGTCTAATATATGGTATTACACAGTATAATGTTACTCAAAAGAACCTTAAAAGTTGATCAGATAATAATGAAAGAATGCAAGGGTGATTATAAATGCACACATCGCAATACTCCTGGGGCATGATCCCAGGAATTTGTGGCCTCTCACAGTTTCCCAGACTTTGCAGGATGGATGTCCAAACAAATTTCAGTTATTTTTCAAGACTGTGGTGAGCCAAAATCAAGTTTCATGGAAATCAGTGTCAACTTTGTCTTGCCCTCACTTTCCCTACCCTGCTTTGAGTGAACTATGAGGTCAAATTGGGGCTGGGGAAAAAGGTCAGAAAGAACAATATAGCAATAGAAAGGGCAATATACGTCTTTTAAATAAGGTCTAGAAAAGGTCAAATAGTAAAGAGGTGAGAAAAAAATAACAAAATAAAAGGGCAGGTGCAAGTAAAGGAGCTATTAAATCAGAGATGAAATCAAATTGGGGAATAAATCAAACCATAGAGTCTAGACAGAAGAAAAGGTTGCCAGCCCTAAAAGTGCTGGGAGACAGAATATGTCAGTGAAGACAAGACAAATCAGGATTTGCACGCTTCTCGTGAAATAGTGTCCAGCAGAGCACATCTCATAGGGGAGGGAGGTGCAGGGGAAAAAAATTATCCTCTTTGTGTACAATGAGTTTGCAGAAATATGATCAAAATCAGTTTGTTGCTTGATTCAGAAGGACCTGCTCTGATTGCTTAAATGTTGAGTCTCTTGGTGATGGAGAAAAACAGCATCCTCCAGCCACATAAGAGACCCAGTACTGATAATAATACCAAATGTTCATGCCCAAATGCAGAAGGGGGAGTTGAGGGAGTTCCCCAGACATAAATCATCCCACAGTTAAGTAGAAATTGAGTCTCCCTTCCTGCCAAGCTAATACCACAGGCACTCTGGGGTATGATTTAATCTGGTTTGACCCCAAACTTTTGTAAAGATAAATTTCTGCACATTTTTGGAGAGATCTGAACCACTTGAAGGTAAGAGTTGCAGTGGTTACACTCATGGAAGATGGATGATTTTGCTGTTGTCTGATCCACAGAGCAGTTACGCTATAACCGTGCATATTATTACCCCTGTAATTGCAACCATCATACCTCCCATAAAAACAAACAAATGGACTCCCAAACTCACTTAAAACTAGATAAACAACTGTTCTTTGGCAATGTGACAGATAGTTATTGCCTGCGAGTAGCCCATAACAGATAGGAAGGACAAGGATTAGGGTGGATTTGTAAACCATAAATTGCAGAAAACCACTCGGAGTCTCCAAGTCAGACTCTTCCCTTAACTTTGCTTGAGTTATGCCAGGGATAAATCTGTCCTTCTGTCGAAACCCAGTGAAGCTTTATGCAGCTTCCTTTTACTGCATCAGTCATTTATGTGTTACAAAAGCTAGAACTTCAGCAAATCAAAGTTAGCCTGGTAATTTTTTCCTCCGAATTTGTAGAAGGATGAAATGTTGCATTTTCTGTGGCTCTGCTTTCCTGTATAAAAATGTATCAAATTAATTTTATTAGAAATAAATGTAAATGCTGCAGAAACGTGATTTTATCCATGTTGGTTCTGAAAGAGCTGAAAACAAAATTGCCTTTTCTAAAATTGGTACATAGGTATATAAAAAGGATTCAAACATCTGCCTGTTTTGTTTTTGCCCACAATAACTAAAAGTACAAAGCAATTAATCTAAACTCACCAAAACAAAACAAAAAAATCCAAACCAAACCAAAACCCCAAACCAACACAGTATTCAAAAAACCCAGAAGATTAGCTAAAACTCTGAACACTAGACTACTGCATGGGCCATGGGTACACTAATTCAGCCTTAGAACAGATGTGACATTATTCATCCTAATTGACTTGGCCCATGTGGATTTTGAATGCAAAGCCTCATGACCAGGGGCAAGCCAGTAGTTTGAGCAGCGCCTTGCTTCGGGGCTATCCTGGCCACACATGAGTATCCGCTAATTCCAACCAGAGAGTGTGCAGAAGCAGATGTGATTCTTGCGACAGCATATCCAGGAGCTAGCAAGCTTTAATTGTGCTATCTTAGCATGTCAGTAGTGCCCAGGTGGTGCTCTGATCTTTCAGACTTTATCTCTGAATGAGAAAGTCCACACAGGAGTTGAAAGCAATTTAGGTCACAGAGAGATGTTCATTGCAGGCAGCTCTGACAGCTAAAGATGCTCACTCCCTTAGCTCTTTGCTGCTTCTCATTTGCTAGACGAAGGGTTTGAGTGCACTTCTAAATTCAGTCCAAAGTCACTCAGGAGTAAAGGCATCACAGGTTCACCAGAGCTCTGCAACCTCCACAACCTTGCAGTAAACAGCCCAAAAGACCAAAAGCACTTTTAAAACTGAAAACTGTGTTTTGGGTAAAAGCCGAAGAACAAACTTACCATGGAGGAAGTCTAAGAAGAAATGTAGCAAAGTGAGATTTTGTAAAGAGACTTTCTCTTGTGCTGTGTCCTGGCATTCTGACAGGGCTGCTCTGAACTTCAGCCACTTAATGATGTTATGAATTGCGACAAAATTTACAGTCTGTTTTGGTCAGCACACCAAAAATCTTTCTTTTTGTAATCTCTGTTCAAATCTCTGTTCCCTGGACTCCTCAATGATCTCTCAGTACTTGAGGCTCTGTCCTCGCTTGCTATGTCCTTCATGCTCATCCTGTGCTCTGGAAATGTCCATTTTGCTGCACCGCACCGTGCTCTGTTGTTTGCTCAGAGGGAGGAGTCTCTCTCATCTTCAACCTTTCTTCTGATCCCCAGCAAAAGAAGCAAGGAGGCTTCTATTGTACTACACTCTGAAAAAAAAAAAAAAAACCGAACCAGTATGCATTAACATATGGTTCCCATGAAGAACAACAGAAATCCTCACACTAAGCTCACATGGCCAAGGGACACAGTTTTGGGGACACTCCTTCTCTTCACGTGTGTCCCCTCAGCCTGAGGGCACCTTCACTCTCCTGTGTAGAGTCAGGCTTGGAATTTCTTGGTTTTGTGCTCCCTGAATCAGATGCTCTGGGAAGGATGACATGTGCCTGAAGGTGAGACAACCCATCTGATCTGTATTCAGATGGGTTAGACAGCCTTCATATCACACTTTCCCTGGGCAAGATGGTTATTTCTGACCACTTACTGGGAGCCATTGGGAGTTGTAGCATCTGCACTGCTACCTCCAGAAGTGGATCTCTGTGGCTTTGGCCAATCTGTATCTAATTTGCCTCCATGCTTTCTTGTAAACAATCACTGCTTTTGTTAATTTATATCTGGTTTTCCTGTGTGTCTCCTTGTAAACATGCATTGTGTTTCAGTTTAACACCCTTAGCAGCGAGGAGCATAAAATATAGCAGAGAGAGACACAACCGCATGGTGACAGGAGCAAAAGAAAGCCACCTGGAAAATCTGCCACATGCTCTGGCCACTGGTTCATGTTTTCGTACTTAAAATAGGATGGGCAGGAGTATATACATTTAATAAGACCCGAGGAGGCAGAGTAGAACTAATAAGATAAAGACGGAAATGGAACAAATGGCAGAGATGTCATATGGCTAGTGAGGCCACTAAGAGATATAAAAGACTGGAAATGATGCTGTTCCTCCTCAGAAGCAAAGTGAACACAACCAAGAGCAGTTTTAGTGGCAAAATGGCCAGAAGCAACTGAATCTTTTCCCTTTTTTCTATGTATTGTGGTTTGTGTGACAATAGTTTATTCTTCTAAGTCACAGAAACTCAGGCTTACATCTGTTCCTGTTCCAGGAAACCAAAACATAAATGAATAATGATGCTTTCCAGAAGTACAGTGTCAGTGCAGATCTAGTTCTGAAATGGATCCAGCTTCTTGGGGAAGATACCTAACAATTCACTTAGGTCTGAATCCTTGATGTTTCTTTGTTTTGAGTTGATATTTTAGCAACAAATAGTTGTTTCTTCTTGTGGAAATGTTGGTGGGTACAGATCATTTTACACAAAGGGGTTACTCTCCTTTGCTTGTCTTTCCTTTCCTGTGAAACACTTAACGCTGTTATTTGGAAAATTCTCAGCTATGTGATGCACTTGAATAGAAGGAAGGAGTGTTGTGACAGCTAGCAGGGGACACAGAAAGGTGCATAGTGTGGTTGTTTTACTGTATGTTGTTCCTTTTGATTCTTCTGCAGAGTTCTGTACAAAGACAGCTGCAGCAGATTGAATAATGCATCTTCAGCATATTAAATATATCCTGCATATTCAACACTGAAAATAAATATCGGATTTTATACTATTGTGTATTGTTCAATAAATTTGTCCCATTGTGTGCCATTTCCCTAGAACAGATTGTTTTTTCTCTCCTTTGCCATTTAGCATTTTATTTTCTTCTTTTGTTTTAATTTTAAGATATCACAATCATCCCAGTATTGTTCAGATGGAAACGTGACTTCTTGCAAAGTTCCCAGGTGAACTCTGAAATAAATGGAATGTAGTTGCTGTTGTCTAATATTTACTTGGATCTGAAATTTCATATCATGCACAGAGTAACAGACTGTATTTTATAATCAGGAGGCCAAACCCATGGCTGGCACAACTCCACTGAACTCACTGGAGTTGAACTGCTTCATTGAGTTGCCTTGTGAACCTAGATATTGTAAGTGGTTGTGCTGTACTCCTTGGAGAAGAAATATCAATGCCTTTCAATGCAGAAAAACTTGAAATACAGATCCAAACTCCTTTAATTCCTTTAGGGGCATTATGTTAGTTTTATTAATAAGTGGGCAAGATCTTTTCTCCAATATGCTTCATTAGCCCATGCTACTAGAGAGGCTGTTCTTTGAGTCTATTTCAATTGTAAAATTGGAAGCATCTCTATGACATAAGCATTTTATGAGGGTATTTGAAACTGGAACTATACTTCTGGGAATGAGATCACATCATAGGCATTGACCAGTTTGGTTATTTCATTTCTCAAAATACTTGGGGGAAATAACTTCTGAGAATTACTTTTTATTTTAAATGTGTGCTGCATATCCCACCCACCTCCAAATTCCAGCTTGGCCTTCAGCTACTTGGATTCTCCTCCTTCTTCACTCAGCCAACGTTAGCTTTAGTTAATACTTCTTTTTGATTTTCCCGTTCCCAAAGGAAAACTGTTTTCCCATGGACCACTATATAAAATTATGTTCACCAGTCTACCACCAAGGTATCTCATTTCAGGTCTGAGCTTAAATTGAAGCTTATCTGTCATCACTATCGTGATGTACCACTTGATGTCACGTGCCACTTCTGCCTATTTGAGCCGCGTCTATACTATTGAATAAGGCTCAAGTGCTCATCCCAATTGTTGATATTGTTTAATTACTAGACTGCTTCTGCCATGCCAGCCACCACATTTAAAGGTGGGGATTTAGGGAACAGCATGGGATGGAGATGGTTCCCAGTGGGCAGCAAGGATCAAACAACTGTTTCAAGGAGGATGGAGTTTTGCTATGTCTGCACAAAGTGCCATGTGCCCCTTGCTCTCCTGACACTTGTTTGATGGTTTAGCAGAGATGTAGCTGATTTGTAAATTCTAGAGGGTCTGATTACAATTTTCCTTTTCTAACTGAGAAATGATGGTGTGAATTGGTAGTAACCCATAAGTAACCACTATATTTTCTGAGATGAGAACCGGGATCTCATTTCAGATGTAGGCTGCACATGCTATAATGAAGGAGTGCCTTTCCCCCTGCTTTTAATACAATGTTAATCAAATGAGTACTGATATAATACAAGATAACAAATAATCTTATTTTTAAGTCTTAATTAAAATGACATTTCACCTTTGAAAGAAAGGTTATACGTTGATGTTGTTTATACTGGCTTTCTCACACACGTTTGCTGTATGTTAAGCTATAACTCCAGGTGATGAATATCCAGAAGTTGATGGATTTTAGAAAATAAGTTTTTCGTTAAGAGGAAGAAATCACAGCTCAGTTTATAAAAATATTCTGAATATTTATTGCTAGCAGTAGCTAAAGCCAAATCATAAATTGATAAATTCTCTAGATGTATCCTAAGAATCAGCTAAAGTATCTATATCAAAATAATAAGAGAAGCAAGTAGTTAGAAATACGTAGCTTTTACATGTCTTGAATTTATAGCTGTAAACTTTGATTCATATCAATAGGATTATCAGCACCGGTTCTTTAAACAAACAAGAAAATTTAGATTATTGAAGAGCAACGTGTATCCATAAGTCCCTTAGTCCCCGACTTGTACAGACTGTAAGAAGGGTACTCCATGTGAAGGACTAATGGTAATGGTAATAGTAATTGTTCAGTTTCTCATCTGTACAAAGTACTCTTACTTTCGTGTAAGTTATTTGTTCATGTGGACTGCTAGTATTTCTTTGTATGTATGTTTCTTGGCTGGTTTGCTGCCATGTAAAGGAAGTCCTACTCATTTATTCAACAATCTGTGCAAATTTAACATCATTTGGTTAATGATTTCCCTGCCAAATTCACAGAGACAATTGTATTTAACTACAAACCTCATTTTAATATCCTATTTAAAAGTCTAATTCAACCATCACTATTTTGCCTTTGATTTGTTGTATCTTTGTGTGTTGTCTTGGAGATTTTGATGTTGCTTCCTTTCAGCTCTATTGATAGTTATAACGTGGATCACGTGTTTCTAGAGGCATAAAAAGGTGGAGAAGTGCTTCCTGATGGGTTAGAAAAGGTCTGAGGAAGACACTTCACTTCTATAAGATGAAAATGCTGTATTAATGACAATGTTAAAAGAAAACAAGCAGCTAAACCTGGAGTACATGTTGTGGCAATCATGTTCATGGAATTAGCCATGGAACTTCAGGTTCAGAAAAATGAGTATGAAACCCAAAGCCAGCTCTTTGAAGATTTCAGGAAAAATAAATATGTTAACATCTGCAAATAATCCCTTCTAGCAGCAAAAAAAAAATTACATAGATTAATAATAAAAACCAGGGAGCCAACATGCATTCTCAATAAGGCAGTTTGAATGCAAAATATTAAAATGCCTCTTGTAAAATAGGTCTAGCTTTTGGTGGGTACTTAGACGAGGTACTGGTTAGCAAAGTGCTGCTCTAAAGAGACTGCAGGACACAGTGCAGGATTTCCCAAATTCTGAAATCCAAGAGCATAGCGTAATTATCTCACAGGCAATGGGGCCCATTTATAAACAAGATGGTTCTTGTGCTATAACAAAATGCCAGGTTTTGCCCAGTCAAATCACAAAATGAGAGACGAGTACAGAAAACAATCATTTTTACCAGTTTCATTCTCTTTCAGTGTTGTAGCAGCAGTCGTGGGAAAAACAAACCAAACCAAACAAACAAACCAGAAAGAAGTAAGCACATTTCTTCAGTAGGGCTGTATTCTCTTTATAGTTTGTTACTGGGATGGTCCAACAGCCATACTTTATCTCTGCAACAGGAGCAAGGCATCCATTTCCTCATGCACAGATTGAATAATGGCACTGCCATATTTTATTTCCAAATTAGAGGAAATGTCACTCAAAGCTCATATTTAAAATAAGAAGGAAGAAAAGCATTCACTTCGTGCAGTTTGAAAAAAAAAAAAAAAGAAAGAAAAGTTAAATCTGTCAAATATCCCCTGACATTTGTATGAACTTAAAGCAAAGCACGCATCACATCTTGGGTTACCACAGTTCATATATCATATCAGAAAACATATATGGATTTTTAAACTGAAATATTTTGATTTTCTGTGTGGTAATCAACTTCATTGGTCTGTTTATTATGCAGAAGACCTGGGGAAGGTCCTTGTAGTGAGGTAGCCAGGACACAAAAGTGCCCTGTATGAAGCCAATAGGCCTTATGAAGCATCTAACAGTAAGTACAAGGGTAGAGTGAGATACACGGTATCTATATGTGCATACCTTCAAATGCAGAGGATTCAGCCTCCTATGGGAAGCTTAGAAATTATTTAGCCATCTGCTCTGCAGATCACTCAGTCCAAATATAAACAATTTGGACAGCGCATAAAGGAGATTTCTCTTGTTTTCTCTCCCACACACATTCAAAACTAATCTTGAATTTGAGGTCTTTCATTCAAAATTATAGTCCAGGCTACAGTCCCTACTGTGAACTGACATAAAGCATTACCTATAAAAGTGATTGAAGTGTTGGTATCTGCATGTACTTCTGAGCAGCTGGTCTATATTTGATGTATATCTCTGTTCCTGGCTCCAATATAAAAAAAGACTGTACAGAATAAGCTAACTGGCAAAAATTCCTTTGAAATCAGCAGGAATTTTAGCAGAGTTTTCTCTCTTCTCTCCTGCATGGAGAAAGTCCTGGCATGCTTGAACCTGCTCTGCTTGTGGCTGCTTTCGTCAGCGCTGGACACTGCTGGGCATTTTGTAGGTGCTCAAGAGTGTCACAGGGAAACCAGGTTTCTCAGCCTGCTGTCCTGGCAGTAACACCGGCTTCAGGTCCTTCAGATCATGTAAGCTCTGTTTGTTTTTTAGGAAAACATGCCTGATTTCCTTCTTAAAATCTGAACACTTCACTTTCAAATATTTTTCCTACCAGCTGTTGTTTGATCCTGCAAAGTGCTGGACAATACTGTCTTTGCAGTACTCCTGCCATGTGCCTCCACTGGAGTTGCAGCCCATACAGTTTTGTCCTTCCACAGTGAGGAAATAAAATATTCACAGTAGATTATGTTAGCTGTCTCTCTGAGTTGCTTTAACACATCCAAATAACTGTCCTATTTTTCATCCAAGGCAGCAGCCTCCCTGAGTTTCATTACCTGTATCAATCTTAACACTATTTAAATAAAAAGGAAGAGCTTTAAAATGTGAGAGAACAAGCCTAGATATTTTCCCATGGGGCACCTCTGAGCACAATGGTATCTTCACTTCAATATTTTTTCTGCGTCTCTTTCAAGCTAACCACATCCAGACTGTGGACATGCCAGGAAATGCCATTCTGGGACTAATTTACTGGTACTGAAAATGTTATTTCCAGAACTGTCACTTTCCAAGGGAATTTGAGTATCCACAAGTATTTCAACTGTGAGGATCCATTTTCTGACATTTGTGATCCATCTGCACTCCAGTCCAGCTGGAACCAAGCGGCCCCATCCATCTGTAATCTCCCTGAAACTGTCCAGGACTGTCAAGGAAATTGCACTATGACCACACTGGAACCAGTGTTGGTGTTGGCTGGTATGGTTCAATGCTTTGTGTGGAAAGGGATTTAAATGACATCATTTCACTACCCTTTTGGTAAATTCCGTTGGGAAACAGCTGGAGGCAATGATTTCATTGCCTTATTATTATTTGTATTATAGGACACAATAGAAGCAGAAAAGAATAGGGTTGTGTCAGAATTTTATGTAAAATGATTCTCTCCTGCCCAAGCATCAGTACTGGGTCAACAAAATACTGATCAGACCTGAATCCCACGGGCAGGCTAAAAATGGAAGAACGCATCAAATGGGGCTCCACAGGGGCTGTTCTTGGCTTGGTATTTTCATTAACAGATGATGGAATAGAGATTATACAGATGATAGAAACTCAGAAGGGACCACAAGAATATTTACTGCAGGGCAGGCCTTGAATGCAAAACAGCCTTGACAAGCTGAAGGCCAGTGTGTTATTTGTCTGGCAGAAGTACTGGGTAGTACACCTAGGCAGAGCTAATCATCTGTACAAATACATCACGTAGACCAAGCAGTTTGGTAGAGCAGGAGATTACCGTGGATCAGCATGTGAATGTCAGTCAATAATTTGAATCTGTGGTCCCATGTTCTTCTTCTTTTCAGGGTTATACAAGCAAGCATAGCTGGAAAGACAGGTGAAGCTGTCTTTCTGCTCCACGCAACCCTGTTTGGACCCAGCAGCAGACTTGCCAGTCTGGGACACTTTGAGAAGGATGGTGAGCAAAGGCAGAGTCCAGAGGAAAGGAACTGGTTGCATTGACTGCAGGAACAGATGATATCTAGCGTGAATAAAAGATAATGGAGGCAAAAACACAGTAACAGTCAGCTAGGCATATGCAATGGAGAAATTGGAGAAATTAATATAGACTTGTTCTTTGGACATGAAGTAATAGGTTGAATTATTACAAGGAAAATTGGGACTAGACATTTGGAAAAAACCTCAAATTGTAGAGACGGGAAAGAAATAGGTAGTCTGCTGAGGCAGTGTTATGAACAAGTGTAACAAACAGCTTTCAGACACTATGAGAATTGATCTTGCTTTGAGAGTCTCCAACATTCTGATCATTGCAATTTGGAATAATGTGGCCGCGGCCTCAGCAACATGCCCAAATAGCAGCTTGCTTGCTGTGAAACTGCAGCCAATCGGTAGACTTCAGGTCCAGTCTAAAACCCATTGAAAGAAGCAAAGAATATCTGAAGTGAACTAAGATTTCACAAAGAATAGGATTTTTCAAGAAAAAAGAAACTGTGATCGATGGGAACTGTGTTTCTTATTTATTTAAGAATGATGAGATCGTCTCTGGCACTGCAGAGGTACAAGAGAAGAGTGGCGTCTTCATTTCCTACACCTTATGCTTCCTTACTTAACTGAGATCCAGACCTATCTCTTTTGATGAGAAAATCCAATGACTTTTTGAGCCTATAAAAATTGAGGATTTGGCTAGAAGCGTTCCAGAGCTGCCTTCCTGTAAGATAATGTCTGCTAAGCCAAAACTCTCCTTTGCTGTGCAAAGCCCATAGTAGATTAGTGCTTGTCTTGGTCTTAGTCTTATTTGGGATGGATCAGCTGTGCATCCTCTGGTACATGTTCTGGCCCTAAAGATTAGTCAAAGTGTACCCTCTAAGCAAAATAACTTTTCTACCAAACGAGACAAAATAACTTGGTTAAATAAACACAATATTCACAAAAATCTTCAAATAGCTTCCTCCATAGGAGTGCCTTTCTGTGTGTTCCTGAAAGTCAACACTTTTCCTTGTTCAGGTGAAGGTGTGTGATCTGGTAGATCAGGCAAACTGGTGCTACATTGCCATGATGGCATTTGGACCAGGTGACAGTACAAGATTGTTTGGAGTGCTCTCAGGACACTAGATCTGCCTCCTTCAGAGCTGAAAGAAAAAGTTCTATTGCCATGCAGAGATCCTTAGTGTGGTTCTTACTGGCAAAAGAATTAAGTGACACATTTTATCTTGACCTGAAAGAGCTAGGAACTAATTGAGGACCCTCCTCCCAAAGAGGAAAATAATCCCAAATAAATTATTCATGTCCCTTATTAAACTGTAGGGTAATGAATGACAGTCAGTACCTTACAAATGGGATCAGCGAGAGGAAATTATTCCTACAATCCACTGATGCTTCTCCTTTGGAGGCTTGCTGATTTGTTTAGATTTGTCATTTGCATATTTCCAGCCCCTCAGCTCTTCTGTTAATTGCCGCCTCTACCTTCTCTTTGCCCGCAGCTGGCCATCCACCTCCCTCTAAACTGTGTGAAAAAAATTTGTCCTCCCACAAGTACAGTATTGGGTTTTGTATAGGCAGTGATAAGTGTTGAGTGTAAAAGACACTTTGATAATTTAATTCACTTTGCTGAATTATGATTCTGCATGCACTATTAGTTCAATCACAAACCAGCTACAATAAGAATTAGGTCTGTTTTGCAACATGAAGCAGACAAGGCTGTTCAGTGGAGCAGTCAAGGGTGTTTAATGTTACATTTGTTGTTGACTTTGAAAACAAACACATGTGCACTGATGTACAGCAATCTGAAAGTCCCATGCAGATGTAAGAGCAGTGGCATCTTGGGGATCCTGGGCTTGTGTTCAGAGATGGAAGTGACAGAGTGGTGGCAATGCTGAGCAAGAGCCTCTGCAAGTTGTACCAGGCAGGAGCTGTGGAGAAAGAAGCTTTCCCTGACTTTGCAGGAAATCAAAGCACTCAAAACTGAAAAATACAAGCTTCCATCATGAGGAGGTTATGTCTGAGGAGCAGTGGATTTAGATAAAGAGTATGAGCAAGAGCACTTTGTGAGGGACATCACTCATCTCAGTGCAGGCTTAAAAGTTTGAAAGAGGAAACTTCATGTCACTGGGTTACATTTAGTATTGAATTCTGATCAGCTTTCCCTTCTAATAATATTTGCCTTGACCTTAGGAGGGCAATTTGTGTCAGAGAGGTAATCTCAACTTCTCCCTCATCACTCTTTCACTCGACATTTTAACACTTACTCAAGAGAGGTTGGCTGGGAAACCAGAACCAAACACCACCTAACCGTGGCTGAGTGCCAGCTACAGCTACAGTCCAATGCATATATTGCTTAAGAACCTCTCCAGTATTTATTTTGGAGAGCACCATCCTGATATTTTAAAAATTAAGTAGTAAAGTATTTAGCATACACTCTTCTACTTTCCTCTTGGAGCCAGAATTTTCAAAAGGAAGTCCCCAGTCAGAAAAGTGCTCTTGTCAGGGAAATTACTTTTAACCCCTAATATGTTGTTCACTTATGCTGTAAAGGCCTAGGCTGGGCAAGGGGGAAAGTCAGCAGCTTTATCCTTGAAGAGCTCTGTGTGACATGGAGAGGGGTGAGAATTCAGTGATGACAGCTCAGAGTTATTTCAGCACCCCCCTTATCACAGAAATGGTACAAAGTTGTTTTGGCCTGTAGCAAAAGCCAAAGTTGCCCCACTTGGTAACCTATGACAACACTACAAAATGAAAATGTTTGCCATTTACATATGGCTGGGGACACTAAAAGGATTTTTCAGGGGTAATTTTACATCCTTTTTGTTTTGTCAGTCAACGTTAAAGCAGAAAGGGCAAATTGCTTCCTGGATGTACATACTGAGAAGCAAGAACTTAATTCTTTGCTTGATATACCTTGTCTTTAATTATGTAAGAAAATATCTCACTACCTTGAAGTCTAGTGAACCCCTGTGCAGCAGCTTATAGACTTGAGCTGTTTCATCCAGCATGTTTGTCATCTGCTATGTCCAAGGACCTGCTCCAAAATTCACTGAAATGCACACAAGATCTTCAGATTAGACATCAATTATTAAACAAATATTAATTGAACATTTTTTTTGTTGTTCAGGATAATGACCTGTTTCCTACCACAGTCATGTCATAGTTTCCAGATCTCTCATTGTTATTTTTGTAATATTTAGATTACAATGGCAGGTCAAGGTCCTGGCCAGATGACTGCTGTCCTGTATTAGCCTCTCCCCATGCACGTACACCAAAAAGGCAGTCTGTGCCCCGAAGAGCTTATTACCAATGTCATTATCACAGAAATTTCCTATTGACATGTTTTTATATTGTAAGCTTCCATTACACTAAGGTGGCAATAAACCTATGATCCCCGTACTATTTATGGATTGGTTCATTACATTTCTTTTAAAAAGCAATATAAATGTCTGAACTCCTATAAATACATCAGCGTTGCTGCTTATCTTGCTTGTTAAACTGGCAGTTTTGTAACCTCAAGACACCACAGCTGTGTAATCTTTCACATCTATCTGGCACAAGAATCATGGGGTTTTTTCTCTCCCTCGTTTCCATGTATGAAAAAGGTGCTTTGAATCACTGCTTGTAAACAAACTACAACTGCTACTGATAGCAAATATGTTGGCTTATCCATAGAAATACTGGGCTGTAAAGCAAGATAGGAATTTTTATAGTCATTTGGTATTCTGATGTTCAATCAAAACTGGCTGTATAAACAAAAAAAAATTCCTGTTTTCAGCCATGAATCAAAATCTCTGTCATGCTGGAACTCCATTGGCAAATCCTTGAGAATGAGGTGCTTTAAAATATTCAAACACAGTTTTCAAACACTGATGCATCCAAAGACAAAAAGTCTAATCCACACATCCTCTGATGTTGCTGCATTTGTCATGTCTCGGAAGAGAGAAGGCAGTGGAGCTCCTAGTCTGAATGAAGACATCTATGGTTTCTCTTATCTTTTCCAGGGGTGTGCTTGATTTTTTGTCCTGTACTTATGCTATATGGCTGTGGTTATGTACAGCTGCAGTGAGGCTGGTGGCAGAAGTAATGAGTTCATTTTTACAGCTCAGTAGCTGTTTATTTTTTCTCTTCAGAAGTTTAGTTTTCAGTTAAAATAACAAAAGCAAACCCCAATTCCTTTTAGTTACAAGCAACTTTATGAGCTGCAGGTCAGGAAAGAACCACTATACTGGGCTTAATAAGTAAGGAGTCACTCCAGAAAAGCCATCAAACTCACACTGCCACAAGAGCAACACACCCAAGGCTGGCAACTGGCCCAGGGAGTGTTCAGTACCTGGGGAGATCTGCCAAGTTGGCCTGAAAAGCTGCCCCTCAGAAGAACCTGGGCTTCTGTCTACAAATTAATAATGACTTCTCACAAATTTAAGAAGATGCAGTTCTCTGTAGAAGCACAGCTTTCTGTCAAAACCGTATGAATCTCATCAGGATGTATGTCAGCTAGACCGATTTTGAAGAACAGCGCTGTTGGCTACAAACCATCGATAGCTGACCTCTTGGAAACTGAAGGCAGTGCCTTATACATGCACAGATCCAAATGTACAAGTCATATCTTGTGAGTGCCCTTCAAGGGCCAGGAAGGAAAGGAGAAGGAGAGGGTAAAGAAAGAAGAATTTAATTCCGTAACATTTTCCAGAGTTGACACTGGTTCTCATTATCTGTTACGTTTCATGCCTGACTTTTCTTCTGAGACATTTGATTTGCATCATCGTAGTTAATTCTGTAGGCCACAGTATGCTTTGGCATCTTTGCTGGTTTAGAAGCCCAAGCAGTGCATTCTTCTTCCGTCTGCTTTCAGCAAGAAAAATCTCTCCTTTTCTACAAAATCTGTACTTCATAAGTAATAAAAAATGACACTTTTGTTGTGTTAAACTTAGGAGTTTGACTCTTAAANCTCCCTTTACCATCTTACCTTAAAGTGAATTTCATCCACTGGTCACTGCATCTCACTGCCATCCTTGCAGGGAACTGGGAGAAAGCTTTGAAATGTGTCGTGTGTTTATTCTGTAAGGCAGACTGTACAGGACTAAGCAGAGAGGGTCACTGTGCTGAGGGATGCTGTGCTGATCTTCAGGAGTCAGAGGCCAATCCTGGCCCAGCTAGCAACAGTTTTTCTGCTGCCTGCAGGGAGGGAGAAGGAGGTGCCTGTGTCTTGCCTGGCTGTGGACTTATCCTGCAGCCAGGATGTGACCCCAAGCTCGGGAGTGTACCTGGACACTCAAATTTGATAACAACTCCGGGGTGAATGCTCTTTTCTCTTCACGTGTAGGTGGTTGTCCTTCCTTTGCTGAAATAGCCTGCCTGTGCTCACTCCAGGTTGGACTCCCTTTCCCTGGGAAGTCTAATCCATACAGTCATGGCTCTCTGCATAAAGAGTCTCTCTTTAAAATGGAAAGAGGAAAAGTTTACCAGGGCTAACTTGGATCTTGGAATAGCAGGTGGCAATTTAATTGGAAGATGTAAGCTGCTTACTACTAATTTGCATGATTATAAGATTTTGTAATTGCCCTGTAAAAGTTAATTTGGCATTGGGTTCAGTGAAACTCAACTATGTTAGCGTGATACTGATGCATGTATGAGATTTGCTGTTGCTGTTTGATATGTTCCCTGCTGAAAGACCAAAGGCGAGATTTGAGGGGGTTATTTTTAAATATATACATGCACACACACAGAGGTGAATCTCATTGTAATGACCCCCGTGGGGCCTGGATAAATGCATGTTGTATCAAGGAATTCACTGAAGCAGGAGTTGGTAATTCGTTCTTTCAAAATAATGAGGAAATATCTGGTTTGAACTGAACATCAATACCTAGTAATTTTTATGAAGATTACCTCATTGATTAACATTTAACCTGCATTTTAGAAAGAAAAATGTTTAAGACATGAAAATGTACACTTATAGGCTAAATATAGCTTGCACAGAGGAAAGTGAGAATAAATACGATTTTGTATTTAGGTCAACCTTGTATTGGTGTTTGCTCCAATACGGCTAATTAGGAAGCAAAAATTGCTTTTGTTATCGGGCATTCATAAAGGGGATTCTGAAGCAGAGCTTATCCTAGTGCTGTTTGACTTTGTGTGTGTGTGTGCGCGTATTATCTGCCTACCTCCTTCCCGCATTGTACAGACACATCTTGCAGGCTGCATTGGATAAAAAGGTTTCTTCTGTGTGGTGCAGGTCGCTGTCAGAGGTTTCAGGGCATGGCTGCAGGAGCGAGGAGCCGTGCTGTGCTGTGGAGGGGGATTAACCGGAGCCTCAGATTCAACGTGGGGGCTGGGGGCTGCTGGCTGGCGGGTAGATGTCAGGGTTCCAGCCAGCCCTGGGTGGGACTGCCAGATCTGCCACTCCACAGGGAGCCCGGAGCGTAAGGATAAACAGGCAAAACAAAGCGCCCTTGAAAAGCAGAGAGAAACACCAGATTTGCCACCTTCTTCCTTTTCCCCTCCCTGGAAGCTGGCAGCCCAGAGTGGTGCGGAGGAGTGTCAAGGGCATAAATAAGCCAAGGGAGGAAAGGTGTAGCAAGGGTTGCGCTAAAATGCTTGATTCCTTTCGAATTTCTACACCATCAGAGAACAAACGAAGCTTGACTGAGCTGGTAAGGTACACGAGCACGTACCTCACTAGAAATACAGTAATTGAGTTGCTGATCTTATATATTTAAATGAATAACTTGTCGATTTGCCTCAGTGGGCTGGGACCTAGTGTCACTGAACACAAACTCACACACACATCCATATTGGTTTTTAGCAAGTAAAATTTGACTTCCTAATTCGTTCCCCCCGCCCTCCCGCCCCCCTTTTTTTTTCCTCCTTTCTTGTATTCCGTCATGTGTGGGGAAAAGAAATAAGGGAAGGTTACATGTGATGTTTGTAAATATGATAGCCACGTTAGCCTTGCTGAAGATGGCACGGATGGGTGGATATCTGTACACTGGTCTGCAGGACATGAAGGAGACACTTACAGACAAAAGGACTAGGAGCTGCTCTCTGGCTGTGGGGGAAGGTCCCGCCAAAAAGTTGGCAGATGAGAATGGCCTGAAAGTTACCCTTGCAACTGTGTTTCGTATGTGTTAGTGGGAATAAAACTGTAAAATTCAGAATAAATTACTACTGCGAGTGAAAGCACAGGGAAATGTGTGATGAAGATTTAAATATTACATTATAGTCCTTAGACAAATTCTTTTAAGTTGAGAGCATGGGAATGTTTTTCTAATAGGATGTTAAAAGATGTGTAGATAAAGAAACAATTAGGAAGGAAATTGGAAATATGGAGATCTGAACCTATCTTTTACTCGGATGCTTTAAAGTCATTCAGGTGTTCGCAACTATTTTAATCCTTCACTTGTTTTACATGCCTCATGCAAAGCAATGAAGCAACACTGTCATAAAGAGCTCGGCCCTGCTCCAGCCTAAATTCATCTGACATAGACAAAACAAAACAAAACCCCCAGAAGCCCAACAGTGCCATTTCATGTGCAACATTATATCTACTGAATGAGAGGAAATGTAGGCATGCATCAGAGTAAAGTACTCTTAAAAGCTCATTTGGATGGTATGTTTTTTACCTAGAGGGGAAACTACTGTATATGCAAAACTCAGATGAATATTTACAATATCCAGGAATAGGTACCAGAGTAGGGGGGGGAAACACGCCACAAATGTAATCATCTTCTGAATGGTCCAAAAACAAATTGTTCTCACTGCTGTTGCTGAGCAACAGTCCCACGATGGGATTCAGCCTGTGCAAATGTATGGTGGGAGAGTCCAACCTACCCAGAGAGTGAGAAATCAGAGTACCGGGAGAGGTAGCAGAGGGGGCCTGGCATGGCTGAGCTCCTCTTCCCAGCAATTGTGACCCCCTAAGTACACATTTTCACCGTTCTTCTGACCTTTTGCCGCCTCCCTGCTCTCATAACAGGCTTAAAATAAATAGTGAAGCAAGACCAGTACCAGAGAGCAATGGGACTCTGGCTGTTGCTGTAACAGACCAGTTTGTATCTAGGACATTTTCTGTGAAGTAAGGCATTAGCACTTCTTCTGAGGTGTTCAAAGGCTATGAAACTCTGGGGAGGGAGAGGGAAAAGCAAATAGCAAGTCTACCAGACTATTCGTGGGATTTAAAAGCAGTGCCCCTCTGTGACTTCAGCTCTGAAGACCACATGTGCTCTCATTAGGTGGTAACACAGTAAAAATCCACGGCCTAAAGAGACAATAATACACTATATTTTGAAATAAAAATTCTGGAATCTTAATCATCTGACACAGTATGATGTCAGTTTTTGTTCACTTCCTTCAGTGAGTTATTCTTTAAGCAATTTAGGGAAACAGAAAGGAAAAGGAAACCACAAAACATGCATATTAAAATAATGTTAATAGAATGTTCTGAAGTTTAAAAAAAAATCAAAATTAAAAACAATCAAAAGTGATTTGTGGCTGATGGGATGACTTGAGAGAGAACTCACTATACCAAGGTGGAAAATGGTGTATTGGAATAGAGATATTTCAAATGTGTTTATGACAGATCTGGTAATTTAGTAGTTGGTTGATTTTGCTGTGGTTGTTCATAATGTAGTGTAAAGCTGGCAGTCCTCTGGGTGGAGGAGTAAATCTGGGCTTGGCCAGCTTTTCATGATCAATACATTTTATAACACTTTTTATTTTAGCTATTTTTTAAAAGCTGACATGCAAGGTCATTATTCTTCTAGGTAACTTTGCCACCAACATGGTATTTGCAGTGTGAAACAAACTCTGCCTAGTTTTCATTTTGTGTCCCTAAAATTATTAGTCTACATGAAACTCTAATGGAAAATATAGTCTTTTAGGCTGAGGTATCAATGAACAGGTTGATCCTTTATAGAAAAAGGCTTATGGGGAAGGAAAGAAGTATAAGAGCAAAATGAACTGCTGCAGCCTCAGAATGTCTTATTCCAGCTTTGAAAGGTGGTACCCAGTAGCTGTTCTTAGTGATAAACCAGCACTAAGTCTGGTTATAGATGTATCCCAATCCCCAAACTACCAGGGTTGTTCTGACCACCTGTGTGGACACATTACAAAATCATCACAGCTGGATCTCTCCTTAATATTGGACCAAACTGAGTGCTAAGTGTAAATAACCATAGCCTTTCGCATGCTCCAAATCAAGATCTCATTCCTGTTGGGGGGCAGGAAAAAAAAAACAAAAGCCATAGAGTAACCCCTTGTAATTCCACTTCCTCGGTTCAAGAGGAAAACTTCTTTTTAAAATACTGGAACATAAAGTTTTCCTGCTTGTTAGACTGACTGCCAAGCTGCTGCTTTTGGGGCAGCAGTTTAATAGAGTTCCTCACATACACAACAGGCTGAGTGGGAAATAGCAGAAGAGCACAGAGGAAACTCTCACAATATATTTCCCCCCTATTATTTCTCAGCCTATTTTGAAATTAGGAAATCATATGGAAACAGCAGGAGGATTCCTAGCCTTGCACTATTTCCTTCCCCTGTGATCATGAAGTTTTATTGCTGCATGAGCCCTGCTGCCTATCATTTCAGAGAAACTCAGCAAGAGGCAAGGTTTTTCTAAGTGTGGGTGGTCATGTCCGTGTATTCAGCAGAAGCAATAGGGCTATTCAGCTTGAAAAAACAGGCAGCTCAAGATGAAGTATGGAAGAATAATTTTCAAAGAGAAAATAATGAAGAACTAACAAAAGCACCCAGGGAATTCATTCTTTTATTTTTTCCCCCTTCGGTAATTGCCACTGAAGAGCCTGGCAGTAAAATGACATCATTAAGTCAAGTTATCTCACTCATACACTTGTGGGGAAAATTGGATGAAATTAAGGGAAATTTCCTCAGGACTCAGCCTGTTGCACTGGAAAGCTCTTCTACTGGTGAAAAACAGTCTTACATACAGAAAGCCATATAGATATTTTTCAATAGTTGGGAGGATAGATTTTGAGTTCCTAATATCTTAGTATTATTTGCATGTGCAGATATTCACACTCATATCCACCTTTCTGAGCGCGTTAACATTATCTGTGTCTGAGCATGTTGCTTATTTTTCAGAAAGCATGTACAAATGAGTTTCCTGGAAGGCCATTTCATCAAAACAAGCCCTTAAATTTGCTTTTAAGTAAATAGTGCATAATATTTCAAGGAAAAAAACATTGTCTATTGAATATTAGCAACATACTGCTCATAAATAAGCAGCAAAGGAATATTGGCACAAAACGCACAGTGGGTAATGTTGACCCATGAGGAAAATCTTTCAAGAACTTCACAGATTGGAGAAACATGAATTTTTTTCAGCAAATTGGTGATGAACTGAATTGTTCCACTCAGTACAGCTAATATTCCCCAGTCTCTCCCACAGGTATAGCATGGAAAATCATAATGGCAGAACCCTGTTCTTTGTTTCCTTACAATATTTGATATCCCCACAAGTAGTTCAGGGGTACATACTACAGGATGCTATAGCACAGGAGAGTGTTAGGATGTAATCTCCATTCTGCATCTGCAAGTAACCTCTCTGAAGATCATGAGGAAAGGAGCACCTCCAGTTTTGATACTACACTTTGTTATTTTTTCCCTAAGACTAGTTGACTAAAATTCAACTAGCAAAAGAAGAAAACACTCACACTTTCACATATTTATGTACATATTTTCTTATTAATCATACTCACAGAAAGTTGCTACAAGTAGAGGCATATGTTAAAACAAACTACTATTATCTGGTCTAAATTTTGATACTGGACATCTTAGTTTCAGAACACATGAAAAATAGTCCACAAAAAGCCTGGACCTTCCAGTTTCGTTAGGGAATGCAGTCAATAGTGGAAGGACAATTCTGAAAATTGACATTTTTTAACAGAGCTACAGAGCAAAAGTTATACTAGTAGCTTCATAACCAAAGGCAAATTTCACTCTCTTGAGCACCTGGATGTTACAAGCTTTTGTTTTAGTTTTGGTCCCCACTTCTTCCTCTCATGCTGATTTCCAGCCTGCTGTGGGAGACGAGTGATGTTAAGGTGTATTGAAAGCTGAAAAAAAGTCTCCTCTGATTTGAGTTTACAAAGCAAAATGCTCCTCTTTTCAAGCTCTGCTTTGTGCTTTGTGTACTTTCATATGGTTAGAACTGGATTAATTTATTTTCTACACTTTCTGTTATCTCTTCTCACTCTGGGGCTGTCACATCTCTTGCTCAGACAGGCATGGGAAGGGAAAATTTATCAGTGGTATTTGAAGAATATTTGGTCAAATCTATTGCTCTGCATCACATTTATCTTCATGATTCATGAGCTTCTCATTGCTGTTCCTCCATGACCAGGTAGGGAGGGAGAGCTAGAGCTGTAGCTATGATTTGCCCCCTTACTCAAGCATAATTGGCTGCTAACAGAGGACCCTAAATTTCTTCTTTTTGTAAGCGAAATATCTCACACAGAACCCTGCCCCCACTCTGAACCCTGCAAAGGAGGATATGGTTGCTCTTTCCTACCACACTGCAAGTTCTCTTCTCCTTTACATAAGTTTTTCGGTTGAAATCTCCCCTTTTCTGCTTTAAGCCACCTTTTCCCCACCTCTAGACACAGGGGACGTGTCAGATCAGGAAAGGACAAAGCGAGAGGAGCCAGTACTCTCGGTGATTTTCAGCTGGTAGAAAATGTCACTGTGCAACCTTTTTGGAGGTTCAGCCTAGAGCAGAGGGCAGCCTGTGCCCTGGCTTCAGCATTTCAGGAGCGACTGCAAGGCACAGGCACTGCGCTGCCTTTCCCCTCCGCAGCACAGTGCCATTACCCAGGCACAGCAGCAAAGTGAGCCCACGTACATGGGATGCATACAAACTGCTTATTGTCTTTCTGTCAGAAGCATCACCAAATAGTCTCGTTTTCCCCCAACAAAAGCAAGATACGGATTGCAGAGCTGGCAAGAAAAACAAACAGCAACCCTGTTTTAAGTGAAAACACTGCCAGATGCCATGAGTAGCAGAGAGAACTAGCATCAGATATATACTGGGAAAGAGTAGCTTAATAGTTTTAATAGAGGTTTTATTTAGGTTTATCTCTGGCTGTTTATGAGCACAGTTAAGCTAAAAAAGCCTTCCTCCCTCTCCTTTCTTTACAGAGCAATGCATAGTCTCTGCTGAGTACCTCGGTGTAATGACTCCTTGCATTCTGTCTACTTAATGTAGTAATCTAAATATCACTGAGCAGGTTGGGGTTTGGGCCAGTCTTAATGAGATAATATCTCATAAGGGATTGATCCCAGATACATTTGAGGGACCTTGTAGCTAGTGTTTTGCGATACACTGCAGATTCTGCAGCCTAGTAAAAGAAACGGAAAATTAGTAAGACGTATGAAGAAATTCAGAATGCAGACTCTTAGTCCCCAAGATATTTCATGCTCTGTGGATTGCAGACTCTTGTACCAGGCTTATGCAGTCATTTATTTTTTTGTCTGCCAAGCATGGGTGACATCATTTGACAGGCAGTATGCCTACTTATCTGTTTTTGCAAAGTAATGCTTTTGCACATTTTTTTTTCATTATATGCTCTGAACAAGTGAGGTGCAACGTTCCCCTTAAATAGCTTTCGCATGCAAACAGCAGCATCACAAGCCAGGTTGTAGGAGAAAATACAATAGGAAATAGAATTTTAAAAGCAAGTACTGCAGAAACAGGGCAAAATATATTTCCTTAAGTGTTATTTATCCTTTTCAAATTGTTCACTTTATGCCGTGACAAGAATGAAATGTATTCCATGGTACAAAATTGTTTCCTGGAAATGAAAAAATGATTGACACCTAAGTTTGAATTACTGCGAATATGTGGAAAAAATGGGATTTTACACATTGACAAAGTCATTAAGTTTTAAAGGCATGTTTATATTGGGAGAATTTTACTACAGAACAGCCTAGCCTTTAAAAGCAAAATGGTCTTCATGCAACACGCAGCTCTAGTTGTGAAGGAAGTGCACCAAAAAACTGATTTAACAGCTCAGTTATTGATGAAGCTGAGTCAGGAGTCTGTGGATTTAAAGTCCCCCTTTGCCTCGTCATTGAAAGTAGGGAATCAGCGATAATAGGCAAACCAAAGATTTCTGATAAACCTGCACTGGAAATGATGCATTTCTGATTACAATGAAATTTCTGTTAGACAAATGATGGGCCAAGTGCTGAAACCCTTCCTCAGCTATAATTCCTTGCTTAGACAGGCCAGTACTGCTTCCATCCAGTTGAGATTTTATTGACAAAAGAAGAACCATTGTCTGCCCCACACTCCCTCCAGTCCTGGCACCTCTGGGATTGCACCCACAGGGGTGCATCCCACCAGGGCTGAGTGCTCCGGGGCTGTTTACCCACCTGTATCTTTAACTAACACTTCGGCAGTGGAAGTAGTACTTAGGTAAGTAGAACAGAACAACTGAATAGCTGAGAGTGCTGCCTCTAGTTTTCTCAAGTACAAATTGAAACTACTTTGTGCAAAAGATGAAAGAAACTCCGCTCTCCAACAGAAACATCCAAAGGAAAACTGAGAGGTCATATCAGCAGAGCATTGTTTGGCCTTTCATATTCACAGCACTCGGGCTGAATTATATATTCCTATTGCCTGTATTGTCTGGGTACTATGAAACAAATTATCCTATTCTAGCTTTCTCCAGAAAGAAAGGGCATAGTCTGCAAGAACATAGTTCTGCAAGAAATTTTCCCCCTTAGATTTTTATTTTCCCCCTTAGATTTTTACTGGGCCATTCCTGATAAACCTTTTCACACAATTACTTTACTTTTCAACTGTTACAGTACTGTACAATTTTCAAGAATAAAGTGACCATTAAGAGGCATTAGCCAAGAAGTGAGAACTCTAATTACTTCTTCAAGTAAGCAATAAATGAAAGCGGCTGAGTTTCTGGAGGGTCAGCACCTTTGCAGTGATTTTCAATAGACCTTTGCTACCCTTGCCTACTTTTAAACCAGATGAAGTAGAACACTAAATGTAATGCACTTAGTAGCATGAGTCCTACTGTTTTGTTTTCTTCTTTAAAGAAATACTTACTTGCTGTCCCTGCAGCCTCACCCTCACTCTATGAAGAGGCATTGATAGTGTAGACTTATTACTGTAAAATAACTTTTGCATGTGCAATAAAACCTGGATGTCCATATGGCCTCCAAATGGTCCATGCCCAACTGAGAAACAATGGGGTTCTGTTGTTTCTTAGATAAAAGAGTATCAAAACCAGTCTGACTCAGAGAGATAGGTCTGGTTTCTTTTACACTTAAGTGTATGCAGTTTTTTGACTCAGTAGGGGAATAGCTGGATGCTGTTTCCTTGAGCGTGAATAATGTCCCCCCTACTTCAGTATGACTTGATTTGTTGTACCACTGTCTGTTATGTGCCAGTTTTGTAGAAGTCAATATTCTCCCAAGAAGAGGCACTGCTTTGTTGCCAACAGACTCTCCACAACCAGAGTGGCGTTCAGAGTGTGTGATGCTGCAAACTAGACAGCATCTCTAACCCATGCATCTTGGCTGCTTTACTACCAATATATATATTTGTTCTATGTAGTGCTTGATCCGTTACATATCAACTGTTTTTTTTAAAGCATATATATTCGTATACAACATGTGGATGATGCTTTTCCCTTCTTCTTTGTGTAAGTATAGTCCATCCCGATTACAGCAAGCCTTTTGGGAATATAATAGGATTAGAAGCTCCTGAAAACTGGTAGTTAAGTACTTATCAGAAATAAATGAATCACACCAATTTTCTTTCATTTTTACTTTCAGGCAGATGATTTTGTAGGACAGGGCTTTTTAATTGGATGTCTCAGCACTGTGAGATAAACACAAATTTTGTTTCTCCACATAAAAATATATCACAGACAAGATGGTAGAGTGCAGTAATACTGTCCATTATATGGATATATCTTTCTAGCTCACACTGATTCTCTGCATCAGCTAGGGTTTTTAACACAAATGAAAGCATATTAGCCTCAGAGGCAACCAGTCAGGAGTATATGTTCCCTAATTAGCACTTTGATGTAGTTTTGTCCAGGTAACATACATGGCTTTAATCATAGCAAACCATTGTCTGTGATGGTCAGCAAATCCCTGGGTCATCTTTTCATCTTACAGTCTGATGTCTCAAAGATAAATGCCTAGAAAGACTTTCTTTTAATACCTGCTTACTAGCAGATGCATTATGGGAGACTCATCTTGATCCCTAAGATGCAGAAATTGCTTGGAACAAAGACCCAATAATAATGTAAAATCTTCTCCCAAATGTATCTATTTCTCTGATCTTTTCTGGCTTATCAGCAAGTTTGCTGACAGAAAAAGTAAAAGTGGAATTTTATTTAGAAAGAGTGGGAGTAGACCAGGTCCCAATTTCTTCTGAATGTCTGTCAAAAGGAAAAATATTATAAAGGGATCATACATTAATAATATATACCCACTAGAGAATTTGCTGTTTCTGGCTTTATCTGCCATAGGGAAAGACAACCAACCAAATTTCTCCATTTATTTTAGTATGATAACTAATCAAATGCAGTTCGTGACTCCATGGTTTGTGATGCATTCAGACTGACTCAGAGGATGCTCAAAGGGAACAAGCTGGATCAGTACCTGAGCTTTGCTAAGGACCAGGACTCTCCATCTGCTCCATTTGGCATTGTATAGGACACCGTTTTATTAGACATTCCTGGAAGCCCATGGGAAGGCTTGATTTCTCTGGGCTGGCCATGGTGAAGACTGTGGACTGCTGGACATATTTGTTGGCTTGGAATTATTATCAAGACTTGGGAAAGCAAAATTGATCGTGGAGTATCAGCTAAAGGATTTGAAGCAGTAAGACTTTGACGCAAAAAAAGAAATGCAGGTTGATAGTGCAAGATTGAATATTGTTAGTACAGCTCTGTTCTGACAAATGTGGTCAATGGGTAGCTTTTCACAGTTCAGTTAACATTTCTTTCAAGGTTGAGAGGAAAACACTTTGGAAATTTCCAACACGCTCAGACACTGTGGGCTCAGGAAATTATGCTAGGACTGAAAAAAAAAAAAAAGAAATCTGTGTAGCAAGGTCTTCCTTTTTAGAAGCAGCCAGTGAGTACCATGCATGCATTTACCCTCCTAGCCTGCCTTACCCCGGGCCAGCAAATAAATGACATGGCATTAACGGAGCAACACCTTTGGAGGCAGTTGGCAACAGACTTCATGAGTCGCCCAAGTGTGATGTGTGTCAGAGGTGGCCCAGAAGGTCCTGTTCAGAGAAAACAATTACCCAGAGGGGGAACTGTAAGATCAGAGAAATGCCAGCAAATGGGCAGTGGAGCAAAAAGGGGCAAGCTTAGTCCAGGCTGAGACACCTGCAGAGGAGGGGATGCAGGGGCTGCTCTGGCAGCAGAGGAGGACCTGGGGAGGGGAATATTGCCAGCAACCAGGGGAGGGAGGAAGGAGAAAGGCAACTTCATGGCTGTGTCAAATGAGCAGCAAGCACAGGTCACACTGAGAAGAAAAGAGGAGCACTGGAAGTGGCCAGGGCAGCAAGCTTCTGAAGCCCCAGCCCCACAGAGCTACCAGCCAAGGGACAGAAGCAAGCAAGCAAGCTAAATAGTGGGTGCTGGAAAGAAAAACAGAGCGACAGAAAGGCCACTCTCCACGTGGGATCTGATCGAGCCCTGTCTGCCATCAGCACAAAGATTACAATTCATATCGGTGGGCTCCTGGTAAGGCCTGAAAACTCAGGACAGATGTAGGGGAAGGAGCCAGGCAAGCGTTGGCTGACCCCCTTCAGGGTTAGAGGCGTACCCCATAACTCATCCTGACCAAAAGACACACTGAACAACTTTTAAAAATTGTCCATGCCTCTTGTCCTGACATTACCCTTGGTCTGTCAGGGGGTTCATTCCTTGTGCAGAGAAGTCCCACCTGGCCCCGCTGGTGCCCACCCTCTGCCAATGTCCATGTCCTCCTGCCCTCACCAGTGTCACCAGCTCTGAGAGCGTTGTAACATTTCTCCAGTCTTTTTTCCTTAGGATGGCTTGTACCTCAGCAAGGCCTCCTTTTAATCTTCTATCCTCAGTTATACAAACCTGGATTTCATCTCCAGTCCCTGGATAATCAAGATATTTCAACAGCTGTCAGTTTCTGGCAGAGGCCTATTCTACCATTTTTTTTTCAACAACACATTTTTCATAGCTGGTTAGAAATATGCAATATTTTGTCATAAAACCAGTCTCATTTTCAGGATTTGAATGATTTTTTTTTCCTTGCTTTACAGTTACCTTACCATGTCTTACAGGTTAGAAATTTTTTTCTATTTTCTTGCTGATGTTCAACACTTTTGCTTATGATGTTAGAGCTTTATCTGCCACTAACCCCATAAGCTGCCCTTCTGTAATGTCGTGTAACGAGTGGATGTTCTCTCTTCTTGTTTTTTGTTCCCAGACTCATTACCTTCCATACTTTGAAACTTATAAGCTACTTATCTATCTCCAGCTCCCAGACCATATATTCTGAATTTTGTTGCCCTCCTTCTTTGTTTTGACTGCCCCTTCACTTCATATCATCAGCAAATGTAATCCACTTACTGCATCTTCTTTCTTGCAGGTCATTGATATATAAAGTGAAGAAAATTGATCCTCACACTAATCCTTGTGACTCTCTTTTAGTCACATCCTTACATGCTAAACTGTTAGCATACATAGTTACCTCTTAAAAAAAGATTTAAGCTAGTTCATGGCTTATAGAAATTGGATATCCTGTGAAGTCTAAGACCGCAAATATAGAGAAACGGAATGGGAAGGGGAAGGCATACCTGGAAGCCCTTGGTCTTTCCCCAGTGGGGCAGGAATTAAACAGGGTTTCCAGCCCTCCTGTGGTGCAGACACCTCCTCAGCCATGGGCAAACTGTGAGGCTGATGTGGGATATAGTCTGGGAACAGCAGCAGCCACTAACAGGCTTTCACCTCCTTGGTGAGTCCCACTGTGAATGGCCTCATGAGCAATTCCCTCTTTCTAGTGTTCTTGATCATGTTTTGAAGCTCCTGGAGGTTTAAAGCTGTCATCTTACCCCAATGTCCATGATGTGAGGGAGAAGTCTTTGTAGTTTTAATGGAAAGCTGTCATAAACAAGTGTTAAAAACAGATTTGTTTTGCGTATCTTCACTTCCCAAAGTCAGATATATAACTCAGAGTTGATTTTCAATGTAAAAATTTAGTTAAAGAGGACTTATGGATTCCTGTTATGAGATAATTTTATTATCCACCATGTAAAAATCCCATCAGTGGATTGTTAAGCACAAGCTTGCTTGTGTGAATTCACGCTGACTTTTCATAATTAAACCGTATTTCCCCAAGCCTGACCCTGGTTAGTATTTAAATTTTTCCCTACTTCTGAAGTTAAACAAGCAATGCAGGTCTCTTGCTTCAGAGACTTTCCAATCTTCTTTCCAGAGGAGAAAGATAGCCTGTCTAATGCACTGGGCTGGAACTCGTGAAACCTGATTCTAAACCCTAGCTCATACGCAGGTTCCCTGTGTGAATTTAGGCAACAGACCCAACCTACTATATATCCAAGTACCACATTTCTGAGCAGAGATAATAATTTCCTATTATTCAGGAATCATGGGCAAATAGGAATGACACATTGAGATATATGAAAAAATACCTGTTAAATTATTTTAATGATGATATGGTGTTTCTTAATCAAATAGTCTTGGTTGATATAACTCCTGAAAGATGGTAGGCGTCTGACTACATCAGGGATTAGACATCTAAACAAATGCTTTTGAGGCATCGGGCCCAAGTTTACATCATCAGGCTGGCTTCAAACTGGCTGTGGTTTAGCAGCGGGTCCAGCCTCTTTAAGTAGAGCTGGCTGAGTAGCAGGCACTTTTGTAGCTCCATTACTACAATTGAAGTTGCCTTTGCAGACATGTGTCTGTGGCCACAGCATCTAAGCTGAGCAGGGCAGGCACCATGTTCTGTTGGGGTGCAGTTCCCACACCCCCTTGGTGCTGGCTTCTGCTCTCTCCCTACTGGCCTCTGGAGGAGGACAGAGCAAGTGCTTTTGCCTTTCAAGCTGAGGGCCAACTCTACTGGTGTTGTTCAGAAAGCTGCACAATACTGGGGAACAAAAAGGCTCTCGCTGTAGAAGAAAAAAAGTTAAAAAAAACCAACCAGACCTCGTGCCTGCTGTTGTATCACATTCACTCATCCACTAACCCCACAGCTAGCATTCCTCTGGCAGGACACCCTGTCTCCAGCTCCTTNAAAAAAAAAAAAAAATCACCCAGAAAAAATTTCCTTCACTAGCAATGCATAACATTATTATGTCTATTTTGCAGACGGGTTGGCTGAATTGTAGTAAAATTGTGACTTTTTCACAAGACACCTAAAAGTGCTTTGCATTAAGAATCCTGGATTCTGTCTCTCTTCTCCAATTCAGAATTTCAACATGTACAGCCAGAAGTGAATTTATCAGGCATGGGCAAAAGAGACATTACTTTCCTTATCAGCATTGGCTAGTACAGTATGTGTTCCTGATCCTATAATGGAGGAATAGCTGCAAACTGCTCATCCTCATCCCACTTCTCAGATGCATTCAACACTGCATATGCTGCACTGTACAAAGTAAGTTTCCTGTGTTTTATTCAATTGTCGAGTGCCACATTTGTAACTTATATATTGCAAACCTGCTCCAAAGAGACCAGGCATTTTACCGCAATACGCAAAGGTGCTGTTCAGTAAAGAAACAGGTTAGGAAATTGTTCATGTGCTTAAGAACAAAGAATTAGTCAGGCTACCATGATAGATATTCTGAATGGGAACAATTTACTATGAGGGGCTGTGAGTTGGGGAAGGGGATAATGTCTTAGGATCGAATTTGTTCACGTTTTATACCAACAAAAAAGCAAAGAGGCAGTAAGTAGATCCATTTGCTGTTCAAATCCAAAGTGGCAGTCAAGACGAAAGAGAACAATAAAATTCAGAGTGAAATGGTGAGGAGCAGGAGGAAGAAACGTAACTTAAAAATTTCCAAATAATGTTTTTTGGCTGGAAACAAAACTAAAAGCAAAGTAGATTTGCTATGCACTCAGAAGTCATAAATGATGAAATGGATACATAAACTTGCATACACAGGTGCTGCCATTATGAATGTACATTATAAATCTGCAGGGCACTAAAGTGATTACTCTTTCCCCCATGTTCCTGAATGCCATATTTTTCCAGCATGCTGGATCCCATCTGGCCTCAAAGTTCCGTCATTCTTCAGACATTTCAATTTCTTGATTACCTGTCAGGTTATGACCCTCAATTGTTTTTCTTTTTTAATATCTCTTCCTCCTCACTTGGGAGATGTCCATGTGTTTCTGACATCTGCCACCCAACCCCCTCCATGAACCCCATGACAAAGTACTAATTAATGTGTTTATTTCAACAGTGTCCTCACCTCCTTTCAAGAAATGACTCAGGCTTTCTCTCAGAGCACTCATACCAATCTTAGTTCTTATATTTGTGTTTTTCCATACTTTACAATAACTGTCTCCAGGTTTTTCATTGATAAAGAATGGCCTTTGAATCCAGAAGGATTGTTCTTCAAGGTCACGGTTGAAGGTGTTATGCAGAAACTATTTTCATTGTACACCTTTAATAGATATTTTCAGTACCACTGTCAACCAGAACCATATCCCATATGTTGATCTTCCTATGGTTTTGAATGCCTTCAATTTCCATTTATTCTAAAAGCAAAGACATGATTGATTATTTTGAAAAGTAAATGCTACCATACTATTGGAAGGATCCAATCATGAATTTTAAATCTGGATCCATATTTCCACCTTCTTTCCCACATTCTTCTCATTTTAATGGCTTAATACCATGAGAAACATATGAAGAAAATCTTGCCATAAATAAATACACAGCAGAGTCCTTTCTGCAGAGTCCAAAGATGAAGTCGGACTTCTGTTGCTCCTGGGCAGGAATGGGAGCCTTTCAGTGTAGTTCAAAACAGCCAGATGCTGAGTGAAGGCTTACCTAAGAGAGCCAACAGAACAGGTAAAGGAAAGCCAGTAGGACTCTGATGCATAGTAGCCAAGTCCTCCATTTCCCAACTAAATGACCCTTTCTCTCACCAAAAGAGTCATTCTTTGTCTTTCCCTACCTGTTCAACCCTTTCTTCCCTCCTCCCCACCCCCACCCCCACCCCACTTCTCTGGTCTAGCAGGGTCTTAATTTCATCCTATCTTAGTCTTAACAGATAACATCAATAGTCCATTCCTCTATATAATGTGGAGAACATAGTTCTTCCAGAGTGTGATCAGTACAAGTCAATGTGATCACTCCTTTTTAGAATCTAGTTGAACAATGCTTAATATAAGACCTTGAATGAGTTTAAGTATGACATAGGTGACTGACTGCTTATGATGGCCAAGGCAGAAGGACTTGTGAACACCTACAAAATCTTTGTCTCTTAGGGAACTTTATTGGCACAAATGCAAGCAAATAACACACTTTGAGAATCACACTTTTTGGACTTAGATGCCCACTGAAAATTTCCACTGAAATCACCTTTTGGATATGTAAGCAATTTGGGAGGATTTGTAATGAATAGTTCTCTTATTTGTACAGCTGAAGCGCTAGTGTTGCCTAACACTGTGAAGATTAGCATGTATAAATATATGAGTGATAAAACTCACTTTTATTGTCCTTGTTTCCACCTCTTTCACCACAGTGATATTTTTCTTGATTTTTATTCTTTAATTATGTCATTACTACATAAAATATACTAAAAAATTTTTAATCTGTTTATAATTAAGGGCTTTAAAGCAGCAGATGAAAATGGGAGAGTGATGTTATTTTTTTAGGAAATTAAAGAGTTTACTTCATTTGAAAATAACCAAGGTTCTTATAGAGGTAACCTTTGCATTAAAGCATTAGCATTACAAGCAAGAGCAGGTTACAGTGCCCTGGAAGTGAACTTGGATTGCAGTAGTCATGCCTGAATGACAGTTATTTTTGGCCAACATTTTGTCCTCAGAGGATTACATGTTCCTCTCAAGAGGCCAATCCAGACAACTATTAAATCCACACATTGAAATGATGATGCATTTTGCATTGTTCAGAACTTTGAGGATTTTGGAAAATATACAACCATTTACATTATTTAATCTACAATTTATTTGATGGTGTGTTTGTCAGGCAGTAGTTACAAGAGAAACAGGGCTGATGAACAGTTTCTTGATGAGCAGTAGGCTTCAGACTGCATACTTTAAGTAGCAATAATTTGGAAATACTGATATTTCTTTTGGCTGACACCTATAATAATGAAGTGTACAGGATACTGCTTTAGTTATCTCATTATCTTACAACCCCAAGCAACCTTTTGACATATTATATTGATTAAAGCAAGAGAAAGTTGGGCATTTCAGCATAATTTATGCAAACTCAAACCAATAATTAGAACAGCTAATTAGCTATTGGTATCTGATTTTATAATAATCTAGGAACTAAGATAACAGAAACAATGCACACAAGTCTTGTTTGGTAATAAGGAGTTTGGTTCCTCTAGCCTAGCCGTGATCATTAATTTTGCTGTGGTTTGATTTAGTGTTTGTGTTAATATATTCCAGTATGTCTGAGGATATGAAAGTAACACCTGGTGTGCTCTGTGCAAATGTTTCACTGCTTCAGGAGAAAAGCCAAAGGGGACACACAGTTAAACCTAGAGCATCATTATAAACAGTCTGGTGGGGATAAATGCCCATACTTTCTAAGGCTAAAAAAAAAAGCAAATGGAAAGAGGTGGTTCTGTTAATGTATTTGTATATATGTAAAGAGGGTGCAAGGGGTAGTGCAGAAACAGCATTTATGCCACAAAGTTTGTTTGGCGTCAATTTGAACAGTACAAGGGGTTCTACATGCAGGTTTCAGGTTTCTGTTTACATCTATGTTCAGTCTATGTTTGCAATTTGTTAGTGGAGGCAGCGAGCCCAATTAAAAGAAAACCCTCTGTGTTCAGAGTTTTAATTTTGCTGATATCCCAAGACTGTCAAAAGTAGATATTCCACCTAGATTTGACCATGCCAGCACGGAGCTTTGCTAGGCTAGAATGAAAACAAAGACTCTTCACTGCCTTTTATTTCCTCAGCTTCAAAACAATCTCTTCTCTCCCTAAGAACAACACTCATCTGCTTACGCAGAACTGAGATCTGGTAACTCATGTAGTTAGCTTATTACAATAAGAAAAAAACCAAAAAGGCTCCAAGAAAAACAGGCAGGGACACTGACGCTGAGACATCAAACCGGAAAATTTTTCACACCAAGACAAGTTGCTGGATTGCTGGAGAAATGTGGCAAAAACTAAGACAACTTCAGCAAAGACGGAAGCATCTACTTTTTAATTTCAGTACATAAATAAATCAATGTCCCTTGAAGATAGCTTTTATTCTATTATGCCTTTTCAAGAAAGTTTGGTAGCTGAATCAGATCCTTTATCAGATGGCATTTCCCACTGGTATAATACCTACAGATGAAAACAAAATTAATCTGGCTCTATCGTTCCCTTTATTACACTCATCTTTACCTTTATGTAACCGAAAGCCAGAAACAGTTGTTCAGACCTCTCATATATCTTACACTTAATAGATAAAACCATCCTCTTTCCTGTGTGCAACCACCCCATGTACATGTACTTCCCACTCTTTTCTACTTATATACATTATTATGCACCCTTACAAGCACTTCTACCATTATTAGCACGTGGAAACTGGGGCTTATTACATCCAGTGTACCTACAGATTAGCACAGCATCTCTGTCTCAACAAGATGTGGTGGAGCTTCAGCATGAATTTTCTGGCCCATGAGGTGAATGTGGAGCTGAGGGCTTAGCTACATCAGCTAATTTACATGCTGCTAAACTCATTTTTGGAGCTGTACTGGAAGAAACTGAAAATCCAGCTCTCTAACAAGCCTTCCTGAAGGCAGAATGAGAACATGATTACATGCACCATAAACCCATGAAATCTCATCTCAGCTTTGGGCTGTTCAGACCTGAGATTTTGACTCATGCTTACCTCTGTATAAAACATGAAAATCTAAGAAGAGTTTGGTCAATAGCTGGAGTACCTCCTACTTCTTGAATGGCAACCTTTCACAACAGATTCAAGCATGTCTTATGTCTTGATCCTATAAACCAGCCTATTTGAAAGATCTCCCTTTCGCATCCACTCCCCACTGCTCTGTATATATCATACACACAAAGCAAAGCTAGTCAAATGAGAACGAATGTGAGAATGGCAAAAAAAATGGGCTCAATATCTCTCTTGCCCAGTTAGCATGACATCAACAGCAGCCAATAGCCAACAGAGATTAAAACGTTAGACAGGTAAGTATATAGTGACACTTCCCTAGCTTATTTTTCCACTGTGCAGCAGTCTGTAGGTCAGGGCACTCCTGAACCAAAGAAGATTCCTTCCTTTTTGATAGACCTTGATGTTGCCTACTAAGAACTTTTCAGAAAACTTTTTTAAGCCCAGAAACATCTGTCACCCACAACAGCCCAGGACACTGCATTCCATGGCGGAAGTATGTGTTAGAAGAAGGGTCTGATCTCACTGTGTTCATGCAGTACCAAATCGCTTTGCACATACACTGAAAGTCAGACTCTCAATGTGAGGCATGCAAAGAACCCCATTCATTCTTAAGACACCCTGGCTAGAGAACTGGATTGGTGCAGAATTCATGACCATCATTGTTGCTGCACAAGGCTTTTTGAGAAACAAAATCCCCAGGAGTTAAAAGGGAACTTATGAGAAAACTCAGCTGATTAACAACTAGGAGAGGACTGGATGGGAAATGTTACACAATCCCCAAGGAAATGCAGTAGTGGCATTTGGAAAGATTGTGTTTAAGTTCCAAAGCCACAACTTTGAATGTTGAATTTCAGCTGCTAACTCAGTGCCCAAGTTTTTTCCACAGGACAACTCCAGGCTCATCTGAACTTTTGGGTTCAACAGATGGTGTTCAAGATTCCCCATACAGGCTTATAAAATGACAGATCACATTTTGAATTTTCTGTATCTATATGCAAGAGATTCTACATTTTGGACTGCACTCGGTGCCCTGGGGTTAAGGGGCAAGATGGGAGGAGAGAGCTACTACAGGCTCTGGCTCTGGAGCTCCATGCACCTTTGCGCCATCAGTGGCATCTCACCTCTAGCTGTAGTTTGACTGTAATATACCATCCCTTACTCTGGAGAGGCACAAGTACATCATCATGATGATGAGTTGTGTGGTCCACGTGTGCTCAGCTCTGTTGTCAGTTGTGCGAGAACTGACTGCTATGAATGCATTGCTTTCTCTTTTTTTTTTTTGGTGGGGAAAAAAAACCCCTACTCACACACAAAAAAAAAGACTTCTGAAGGATGCTTTTGGAGGAGGACTTCAAAGAAGGCATTCAGTGCAATTGGATATATTTTCATTCTGCTAAAATGTGTGTGCACATCTTGCATTATTTGTTCAGCATTGGAAACAGCCAGTCAAATCACAAATAGGCTTAATTTTCAAAAGTGCCATAAAGCCAAATAGGACAAAAATTAAAAGTAAACCAGCCATTTTCTCTCTTCTGCTAAGGACCTTTGCAGCAAGCTGTTTTACAGTGCCTATTCTTCCTCATAACTGTATCCTTTTCCTCCAGGGGACCATTTTAAGCTTTAGAAACTGCAGAAGTCATCCTAAAGCCATTTTTCCTGAAGGGAGTACTTAAATGGAAAAGAACCCTCTTCTCTTGATTTAGGGTGTGTAAAATGCTATCCTGATCCTACCAGGCTGAAAGCTGCAGTATTCATTCTTTCCCAAAACTCTTGCATCTGTAAGGAGACCCATTGATTGCAGAAAAGCATTGCATGGACTTAGCAGCATGCCCATGTGTTTTACATTACAAGAAGGGGCCTAAGAAGCCATTTTCCTTGCACTTTCCAGAGAAACATCCCTTTTATTAAAGAGCATTTAATCTGCTGGGATGGAAATTACAACCAACTGAAAATCCACCCAGTATCTTGAGACAATCCCAAATCGAGTATTTTCAGACACTGAATATTTTCAGTTAGTTTAAAAGATTATTATTTTTTCCCCATGTATGCCCTGCTCTGTCTACTAGTTCCTTCCCATAGAAAAGTACAGGATTGCCAGCATACCACAAGTGAGCCTGTGCTTCAAATATTTCCTGCCTAGTGGGAAGTAGTAAATATGATGAGAGAGAAAAATTGTTCCTGGGAGATTTTCAACCTAATTTTGTAGACTTAAGATATCTGATTGTCCTGGGAACTCTGCGCTTGCAGCTCCCATTAATTTCAGTAGCAGGTGTCTAAATATTTCTCATGCCCAGAGGTTCACATATTTGTAGGAGGATGTAGATAAGGTTTGGATAAGCATATAACAATTCTCAGATTAAACAAAGCAGAACTCCTTGCCTCTTGCTGTTCACCTATTGCTACTTGATGTTGGATGTTAAATATCCAGGTGACGAGGATGTGCCAAGCTGATCTGAGAGACAACCAGAGGATGGTTTCCTTTTCCAAAAGCACAATGCCATCTGTATAGGTTGTGGGGTGCAAATTGTAAACTTTCATTAGCAGATGCACTGAAATTTCTTCATTCAGTTTCTTAAATTTTGTGAAGAAAGAAAAAGGGAACAAAAGTCATTGATCTCATTGTCTGTTTTCAGAGATTTACTCTTCTAATCTAAGCCATTTTTCTCCTTCCCTCACCCCTTTCTGGTCTCTGTAGGGAGGAGTATGCCCTGTCCCACGATATACTTGGTGTGATTCAGAAGAAAAGAAGCCCACAAGTCTCAAAAAGTACATGACTCACTCTTCCAAGGAAACCTCTTGCTACTGACATAGCACAGTGATTTTTAAACCACTATGATGAGTAGGATGGTGGCCCAAGTTTTCTCTGCAAGTTCAATTGCTGCTTTGGTGGTGACACATACACACAAAAAAATATTGTGTAGTTTACATATAGTGACTTCCACTGAGCAAATAGTTGTGAAGTGACAAATCAGCTTTAGTGCCTTAGCTGCACTGCAAGGAGACGCACATATGCTACGTTTCCCCAGTGCCCTCAGGGTCGGGGAGATCTCTCTTCACATCTGGCTGCAGCCTCATTTAGAGATGTGGCCCGTGGATTGTACACCCAAGTTGGGGAAATGGTGTTTATCTGGAGCCACAGCACAACAGACGTTCAATCTGAGTTGATTATATTTAACTTAAAGAGTTGTCAGTGAGAGTCTGTTCAAGTGAGACAATGAGGTCTTTTTTTGCTTTCTCAGTGAGGAACACGTGATGCTTATGGCCATCTCCTCTATGACTTGTTCAGTTAAAAACTTTGGTACGCCAGAACTAAAGGGCATGTCCTTAATGTTTCTGAGAGCAAAATATTACAGCTTCTTTCCTACTGAGGATTAAATAGCAGCTTCAAAATTTGATTCATAAAGTGAGCGTTACAGCCTTGTCTATATACCTGGATTAATCCAAAGGGACCCTGGTCACATTTCAGCCTTTTATTTCTAACATGTTAAATGATCTGAGAAGGATTTTTTTTAATTGAGTTTGGTTCCTTTCTGTTTAGTTAGTTGTTTTCTTTATGTCATTTAAGAAACTCTGACTATCATTAAAATATACTTTCTAACACTATGGGGGTTGTTAAGGGGAGGTAGTGTGAGAACATGGTTTTGATAGATGTAAAAGCTAATATTTCTATGTCTTTGTATTAAAAAAATAAAATAACCCCTTGCAGCTTGCCTTTTTGACTACGTATTTTTTTCCTGGTGATTTTCTTTCTTTTTTAACTTCTTAAAAGTGTTGATACATATTAGTGATATATTAATCCATAACTAGATAGGCCAATCAGAATGATAAAATAGGATAAAGCTGATGAGGTAAAATGCTTCAAAAAGAGACATTATTTTAATATTTGTGGTTTTGATCTGGATCTAAGTTAGTGTCTCTCCAGATTCCTTTTTTATACTATTCATTGCCTGATTTGCCTTCCCACTTCATTAAGACATTCTTTAATTTGCATTAAGTATCTAGAATCAGGCATTAAGTATCACCTAATAAAGATGTCTTAAGAGTTGGGCAGTTCATGTTCTTGCCCATAAGTCTCATATTGCCAATTTTCTCTGAACTCTATGAGTTAACTGTGAGATATTACTTAGTTTAAAATAAATAGAAAATCATAACATGGACCATGCTTCTGTGACTCTGAAAGACATGGAAGAGATTTTTGTGCTTTTCTGATATAAAAATGTACTTCTGATTTATTAGATTTTCTTGCCCTTTAACTTCAGATGTATCTTGAATGTCAAGCTTGATTTTTTCGTGTTTTAGTCATGTGCATTCATTTAGTTAGCTCAAATAATTTTCCTGCCTTTCTGGCTAAATTATGCCTTTTTAAAAGGTGTCCTTTAGACAAATAGCAGTCTCTGTTAACAAGAACCAAAATTTTACAGACAGGCTAGCATATTGTTTCTCTGAAATTTGATTGAGTTGGCTTTTTATAATTTTTAAAGGGGAAGTATAGATAGTGATAGTGTATATGAACTTGGTTTTTTGCAATGTTCTTATGATTAGTTGATGGACTACAAGTTGAAATCAATTGCTCCTACAGCAGGTTTTGAGCTCTAGTGTTTTCACCCAGTGGCTAGATCTGTTGCAGATACTCTATTCTACATTTCAGAGCAAAAAGTATCATAATATCATAATTCCCCTCTTTGAAGGATTAGTGAGAGCAAGCAAGCTTTCAAATACCTAGGTTGTGGTTTTGATATAAGATGCAAAGTGGCTAAGGGATACAAAATTAAGAGTAAGCTGTAAAAGAATATTTTAATTAGCCTGAAATGTTATTTCAATTTCATTTTACTTTGCTGAAAATAAGTAATAGTGATGGCTGTGACGTTACGAACAATAGCAAGAATCTGGTGAAGTCCCACTTCAAGAAGGATCTCTGGATGACACACATGTGCTGAATCCCTATCTAGACCTGGCTTTGTTGGCTAGAGCACTGCAGCCATTTGTCTACATTAACACTAGATCAAAAATCACAGTGGTATAAAATGTTGGCTTGAGAAACACCAGGTAAATGAGAAAAGGCTGAGGGCAGGGCAAGAACAGTTTGTTTTTATAGAGCAGATAAAAGAAATCTTTATTTCTAAACTGAGTTATATTTTTTCAGTTATTTCTGCCTATAAAAATTTAAGTTCCTTGCCTCATGCCCTTGTCCTACACCATAAACTGGATTTTTCTCAAGACAATATCTTCCACAACGCATATGGGTTGTCTTTTTGAGCCAATATTGGCATCAGGTTCACATGGCTACTGTATGTTTCTGAAAAAAAAAAAAAAAAAAAAAGAAAAACCCTGGCTTTGTAATGCGTGTGGTAGTTTCCTATAGTCATCAAGAACAACAGAAATATAAATCTGTGTCTGAATTAAATCTCACAAATGCTATGGTTCTTTGGCAGTTGTTCCTATATTATTCTGAGGGTTATAATTTTCAAGTTAGATTAAATATCAGTATTTTCAATGTATTTCAGAAATAATATATAACAGCTGTTGATAAGGAAAGCAGCAATGAATCCTGGCATTAGAACCACTGGCACTACATTCATACTTTTGCAGTACAATGTGTTATACCTCTTAGAAACACTCAGTTCTGCCCAAGGACAGTGCAGCAAAAAATTAAAATTCAAGCACTAGAGGCAGTCTCTTTCTTTCTTCTGAATAAATGGAAGAAAACACAGAAGAAGGAAAAATACAGAAAATAAAGCAATGGATGATTCTGCCAGGATTCATACCAAATATTGCTATGCTTTGTCAATACAGGTTTAACTAGTGGTGTCCTGTTTGAAAATGCACTTGTGTATGAAAATATATTATACAATATTCTATTGTATTCTGTATGTATTCTATTCTATTCTATGAACTGGCAATTACTGTTGGCTTCACTGGGATTGCAGATCGTGAGTCAGGGTGGAAACAGGTCCAGACTCCATGTATTAGACATGCAAATGTGTATGGGGAACTTATTATATTTGGGGGCTATCTTGCATATACACTCTAAGGAAAACATAGGCTTTCTTTCCTTTGCATCACATTTGCAAAATAAATGCAGTTTGCTTAA